>OZ020225.1:9848500-10388500 GCA_963971325.1 Aphodius granarius
TCATCAACTACGACAATCTTGGAGGACATTAAAGTTGTTAATTAAAAAATACACAAGTACATGTTATAAATATAACGATTACAAAACACACCAGTGCAAAATTACCATATTTGATGATGAGCTACGATTTGTGGCTTTAAACTATTATACAAAATCAAACTGTATAAAAGTAATTTGTAATTTGTCTTGCGTTTTTTTTTTTCATAGCAAGCAAACTGTAGAATTTGGAAAATACATCATCAACTACGACAACCTTGGAGGACATTAAAGTTGTTAATTAAAAAATACACAAGTACATCATATAAATATAACGATTACAAAACACATCAGTGCAGAATTACCATATTTGATGATGAGCTACGATTTGTGGCTTTAAACCACTATATAAAATCAAACTGTATAAAAGAAAATTGTAATTTGTCTTGCGTTTTTTTTTTTTATAGCAAGACAAAGTGTAGAATTTGGAAAATACATCATCAACTACGACAATCTTGGAGGACATTAAAGTTGTTAATTAAAAGATACACAAGTACATATTATAAATATAACGATTACAAAACACACCAGCGCAGACTTAGCATATTTGATGATGAGCTATGATTTGTGGGTTTAACCATTATACAAAATCAAACTCTATAAAGGCAATTTGCAATTTGTCTTGCGTTTTTTTTATAGCACGACAAACTGTAGAATTTGGAAAATACATTATCACCTACGTCAATCTTGGTCAACATTAAAGTTGTTAATTAAAAAGTACACAAGTACATCATATTAATATAACGACTACAAAACACACCAGCGCAGAATTACCATATTTGATGATGAGCTATGATTTGTTGCTTTAAAGCACTATACAAAATCTAATTTGCAAAAAGTAATTTGCAATTTGTCTTGCGTTTTTTTTTTTTTTCATAGCAAGACAAAGAGTAGAATTTGGAAAATTCATCATCAACTACGACAATCTTGGAGGACATTAAAATTGTTAATTAAAAGATACACAAGTACATATTATAAATATAACGATTACAAAACACACCAGCGCAGATTTAGCATATTTGATGATGAGCTATGATTTGTGGGTTTAAACCACTATTCAAAATCAAACTGTATAAAAGTAATTTGCAATTCGTCTGGCGTTTTTTTTATGGCAAGATAAACTGTAGAATTTGGAAAATACATCATCAACTACGACAATCTTGGATGACATTAAAGTTGTTAATTAAAAAATACACAAGTACATCATATAAATTCAACGATTACAAAACACACCAGCGCAGAATTACCAAATTTGATGATGAGCTACGATTTGTTGCTTTAAACCATTATACAAAATCAAACTATATAAAAGCAGTTTGCAATTTGTCTTGCGTTTTTTCTTATTGCAAGACAAACTGTAGAATTTGGAAAATACATCATCAACTACGACAATCTTGGACGACATTAAAGTTGTTAATTAAAGAATACACAAGTACATCATATAAATATAACGACTACAAAACACACCAGCGCAGAATTACCATATTTGATGATGAGCTACGATTTGTGGCTTTAAACCACTATACAAAATCAAACTCTACAAAAGCAATTTGCAACTTGTCTTGCGCTTTTTTATAGCAAGACAAACTGTAGAATTTGGAAAGTACATCATCAACTACGACAACATTGGAGGACATTAAAGTTGTTAGTTAAAAAATACACAAGTAAATCATATAAATATAACGACTACAAAACACACCAGCGCAGAATTACCATATTTGATGATGAGCTACGATTTGTTGCTTTAAACCATTATACAAAATAAAACTGTATAAAAGTAATTTGCAATTTGTCTTGCGTTTTTTTTTTTTCATAGCAAGACAAACTGTAGCGTTTGGAAAATACATCATCAACTACGACAATCTTGGAGGACATTAAAGTTGTTAATTAAAAAATACACAAGTACATGTTATAAATATAACGATTACAAAACACACCAGCGTAGAATTACCTTATTTGATGATGAGCTACGATTTGTGGCTTTAAACCACTATACAAGATCAAACTATATAAAAGCAATTTGCAATTTGTCTTGCGTTTTTTTATAGCAAGACAAACTATAGAATTTGGAAAATACATCATCAACTACAACAATCTTGGAGGACATTAAAGTTGCTAATTAAAAAATACACAAGTACATCATATAAATACAACGATTACAAAACACACTAGCGCAGAATTACCATATTTGATGATGAGCTACGATTTGTTGCTTTAAACCATTATACAAAATAAAACTGTATAAAAGTAATTTGCAATTTGTCTTGCGTTTTTTTTTCATAGCAAGACAAACTGTAGCTTTTGGAAAATACATCATCAACTACGACAATCTTGGAGGACATTAAAGTTGTTAATTAAAAAATACACAAGTACATGTTATAAATGTAACGATTACAAAACACACCAGCGTAGAATTACCATATTTGATGATGAGCTACGATTTGTGGCCTTAAACCACTATACAAAATCAAACTATATAAAAGCAATTTGCAATTTGTCTTGCGTTTTTTTTATAGCAGGACAAACTGTAGAATTTGGAAAATACATCATCAACTACGACAATCTTGGACGACATTAAAGTTGTTAATTAAAAAATACACAAGTACATCATATAAATATAACGACTACAAAACACACCAGCGCAGAATTACCATATTTGATGATGAGCTACGATTTTTGGCTTTAAATCACTATACAAAATCAAACTCTATAAAAGCAATTTGCAATTTGTCTTGCGTTTTTTTTATAGCAAGACAAACTGTAGAATTTGGAAAATACATCATCAACTAAGACAACCTTGGAGGACATTAAAGTTGTTAATTAAAAAATGCACAAGTACATCATATAAATATAACGATCACACAACACACCAGCGCGGAATTACCATATTTGATGATGAGCTATGATTTGTGGCTTTAAACCACTATATAAAATCAAAGTGTATAAAAGAAAATTGTAATTTGTCTTGGGTTTTTTTTTATAGCAAGACAAACTGTAGAATTTGGAAAATACATCATCAACTACGAAAATCTTGGACGACATTATAGTTGTTAATTAAAAAATACACAAGTACATCATATAAATATAACGACTACAAAACACACCAGCGCAGAATTACCATATTTGATGATGAGCTACGATTTGTTGCTTTAAACCATTATACAAAATAAAACTGTATAAAAGTAATTTGCAATTTGTCTTGCGTTTTTTTTTTCATACCAAGACAAACTGTAGCGTTTGGAAAATACATCATCAGCTACGACAATCTTGGAGGACATTAAAGTTGTTAATTTAAAAATACACAAGTACATGTTATAAATATAAAGATTACAAAACACACCAGCGTAGAATTACCATATTTGATGATGAGCTACCATTTGTGGCTTTAAACCACTATACAAGATCAAACTATATAAAAGCAATTTGCAATTTGTCTTGCGTTTTTTTATAGCAAGACAAACGGTAGAATTTGGAAAATACATCATCAACTACGACAATCTTGGACGACATTAAAGTTGTTAATTAAAAAATACACAAGTACATCATATAAATATAACGACTACAAAACACACCAGCGCAGAATTACCATATTTGATGATGAGCTATGATTTGTGGCTTTAAACCACTATATAAAATCAAAGTGTATAAAAGAAAATTGTAATTTGTCTTGCGTTTTTTTTATAGCAAGACAAACTGTAGAATTTGGAAAATACATCATCAACTACGACAATCTTGGAGGACATTAAAGTTGTTAATTAAAAAATACACAGGTACATCATATAAATATATCGTGTACAAAACACACCAGCGCAGAATTACCATATTTGATGATGAGCTACGATTTGTTGCTTTAAACTATTATACAAAATCAAACTGTATAAAATTAATTTGTAGTTTGTCTTGCGTTTTTTTTTTCATAGCAAGCAAACTGTAGAATTTGGAAAATACATCATCAACTACGACAATCTTGGTGGACATTAAAGTTGTTAATTAAAAAATACACAAGTACATGTTATAAATATAACGATTACAAAACACACCAGTGCAGAATTACCATATTTGATGATGAGCTACGATTTGTTGCTTTAAACCATTACACAAAATCAAACCGTATAAAAGCTATTTGCAATTTGTCTTGCGTTTTTTTTATACCAAGACAAACTGTACAATTTGGAATATACATCATCAACTACGACAACCTTGGAGGACATTAAAGTTGTTAATTAAAAAATACACAAGTACATCATATAAATATAACGACTACAAAACACATCAGCGCAGAATTACCATATTTGATGATGAGCTACGATTTGTGGCTTTAAACTATTATACAAAATCAAACTGTATAAAAGTAATTTGTAATTTGTCTTGCGTTTTTTTTTTTCATAGCAAGCAAACTGTAGAATTTGGAAAATACATCATCAACTACGACAACCTTGGAGGACATTAAAGTTGTTAATTAAAAAATACACAAGTACATCATATAAATATAAAGATTACAAAACACATCAGCGCAGAATTACCATATTTGATGATGAGCTATGATTTGTGGCTTTAAACCACTATATAAAATCAAACTGTATAAAAGAAAATTGTAATTTGTCTTGCGTTTTTTTTTTATAGCAAGACAAACTGTAGAATTTGGAAAATACATCATCAACTACGACAATCTTGGAGGACATTAAAGTTGTTAATTAAAAGATACACAAGTACATATTATAAATATAACGATTACAAAACACACCAGCGCAGACTTAGCATATTTGATGATGAGCTATGATTTGTGGGTTTAACCATTATACAAAATCAAACTCTATAAAAGCAATTTGCAATTTGTCTTGCGTTTTTTTTTATAGCACGACAAACTGTAGAATTTGGAAAATACATTATCAACTACGTCAATCTTGGTCGACATTAAAGTTGTTAATTAAAAAATACACAAGTACATCATATTAATATAACGACTACAAAACACACCAGCGCAGAAATACCATATTTGATGATGAGCTATGATTTGTTGCTTTAAAGCACTATACAAAATCTAATTTGCAAAAAGTAATTTGCAATTTGTCTTGCGGTTTTTTTTTTTTTCATAGCAAGACAAAGAGTAGAATTTGGAAAATTCATCATCAACTACGACAATCTTGGAGGACATTAAAGTTGTTAATTAAAAGATACACAAGTACATATTATAAATATAACGATTACAAAACACACCAGCGCAGACTTAGCATATTTGATGATGAGCTATGATTTGTGGGTTCAACCATTATACAAAATCAAACTCTATAAAAGCAATTTGCAATTTGTCTTGCGTTTTTTTTTTATAGCACGACAAACTGTAGAATTTGGAAAATACATTATCACCTACGTCAATCTTGGTCAACATTAAAGTTGTTAATTAAAAAATACACAAGTACATCATATTAATATAACGACTACAAAACACACCAGCGCAGAATTACCATATTTGATGATGAGCTATGATTTGTTGCTTTAAACCATTATACAAAATAAAACTGTATAAAAGTAATTTGCAATTTGTCTTGCGTTTTTTTTTTCATACCAAGACAAACTGTAGCGTTTGGAAAATACATCATCAGCTACGACAATCTTGGAGGACATTAAAGTTGTTAATTTAAAAATAAACAAGTACATGTTATAAATATAAAGATTACAAAACACACCAGCGTAGAATTACCATATTTGATGATGAGCTACCATTTGTGGCTTTAAACCACTATACAAGATCAAACTATATAAAAGCAATTTGCAATTTGTCTTGCGTTTTTTTGTAGCAAGACAAACGGTAGAATTTGGAAAATACATCATCAACTACGACAATCTTGGACGACATTAAAGTTGTTAATTAAAAAATACACAAGTACATCATATAAATATAACGACTACAAAACACACCAGCGCAGAATTACCATATTTGATGATGAGCTATGATTTGTGGCTTTAAACCACTATATAAAATCAAAGTGTATAAAAGAAAATTGTAATTTGTCTTGCGTTTTTTTTTATAGCAAGACAAACTGTAGAATTTGGAAAATACATCATCAACTACGACAATCTTGGAGGACATTAAAGTTGTTAATTAAAAAATACACAGGTACATCATATATCGTGTACAAAACACACCAGCGCAGAATTACCATATTTGATGATGAGCTACGATTTGTTGCTTTAAACTATTACACAAAATCAAACTGTATAAAATTAATTTGTAGTTTGTCTTGCGTTTTTTTTTTCATAGCAAGCAAACTGTAGAATTTGGAAAATACATCATCAACTACGACAATCTTGGTGGACATTAAAGTTGTTAATTAAAAAATACACAAGTACATGTTATAAATATAACGATTACAAAACACACCAGTGCAGAATTACCATATTTGATGATGAGCTACGATTTGTTGCTTTAAACCATTACACAAAAAATACACAGGTACATCATATATCGTGTACAAAACACACCAGCGCAGAATTACCATATTTGATGATGAGCTACGATTTGTTGCTTTAAACTATTATACAAAATCAAACTGTATAAAATTAATTTGTAGTTTGTCTTGCGTTTTTTTTTTTTTTTTCATAGCAAGCAAACTGTAGAATTTGGAAAATACATCATCAAATACGACAATCTTGGTGGACATTAAAGTTGTTAATTAAAAAATACACAAGTACATGTTATAAATATAACGATTACAAAACACACCAGTGCAGAATTACCATATTTGATGATGAGTTACGATTTGTTGCTTTAAACCATTACACAAAATCAAACCGTATAAAAGCTATTTGCAATTTGTCTTGCGTTTTTTTTTTTATACCAAGACAAACTGTACAATTTGGAATATACATCATCAACTACGACAACCTTGGAGGACATTAAAGTTGTTAATTAAAAAATACACAAGTACATCATATAAATATAACGATTACAAAACACATCAGCGCAGAATTACCATATTTGATGATGAGCTATGATTTGTGGCTTTAAACCACTATATAAAATCAAACTGTATAAAAGAAAATTGTAATTTGTCTTGCGTTTTTTTTTTTATAGCAAGACAAACTGTAGAATTTGGAAAATACATCATCAACTACGACAATCTTGGAGGACATTAAAGTTGTTAATTAAAAGATACACAAGTACATATTATAAATATAACGATTACAAAACACACCAGCGCAGACTTAGCATATTTGATGATGAGCTATGATTTGTGGGTTTAACCATTATACAAAATCAAACTCTATAAAAGCAATTTGCAATTTGTATTGCGTTTTTTTTTATAGCACAACAAACTGTAGAATTTGGAAAATACATTATCAACTACGTCAATCTTGGTCGACATTAAAGTTGTTAATTAAAAAATACACAAGTACATCATATTAATATAACGACTACAAAACACACCAGCGCAGAAATACCATATTTGATGATGAGCTATGATTTGTTGCTTTAAAGCACTATACAAAATCTAATTTGCAAAAAGTAATTTGCAATTTGTCTCGCGTTTTTTTTTTTTTTTTTTTTTTTCATAGCAAGACAAAGAGTAGAATTTGGAAAATTCAACATCACCTACGACAATCTTGGAGGACATTAAAGTTGTTAATTAAAAGATACACAAGTACATATTATAAATATAACGATTACAAAACACACCAGCGCAGACTTAGCATATTTGATGATGAGCTATGATTTGTGGGTTTAACCATTATACAAAATCAAACTCTATAAAAGCAATTTGCAATTTGTCTTGCGTTTTTTTTTATAGCACGACAAACTGTAGAATTTGGAAAATACATTATCACCTACGTCAATCTTGGTCAACATTAAAGTTGTTAATTAAAAAATACACAAGTACATCATATTAATATAACGACTACAAAACACACCAGCGCAGAATTACCATATTTGATGATGAGCTATGATTTGTTGCTTTAAAGCACTATACAAAATCTAATTTGCAAAAAGTAATTTGCAATTTGTCTTGCGTTTTTTTTTTTTTTTTTTTTTCATAGCAAGACAAAGAGTAGAATTTGGAAAATTCATCATCAACTACGACAATCTTGGAGGACATTAAAATTGTTAATTAAAAGATACACAAGTACATATTATAAATATAACGATTACAAAACACACCAGCGCAGACTTAGCATATTTGATGATGAGCTATGATTTGTGGGTTTAAACCACTATTCAAACTCAAACTGTATAAAAGTAATTTGCAATTTGTCTTGCGTTTTTTTTATGGCAAGATAAACTGTAGAGTTTGGAAAATACATCATCAACTACGACAATCTTGGATGACATTAAAGTTGTTAATTAAAAAATACACAAGTACATCATATAAATACAACGATTACAAAACACACCAGCGCAGAATTACCAAATTTGATGATGAGCTACGATTTGTTGCTTTAAACCATTATACAAAATCAAACTATATAAAAGCAATTTGCAATTTGTCTTGCGTTTTTTCTTATTGCAAGACAAACTGTAGAATTTGGAAAATACATCATCAACTACGACAATCTTGGACGACATTAAAGTTGTTAATTAAAAAATGCACAAGTACATCATATAAATATAACGATTACAAAACACACCAGCGCAGAATTACCATATTTGATGATGAGCAATGACTTGTGGCTTTAAATTATTATACAAAATCAAACTGTATAAAAGTAATTTGCAATTCGTCTTGCGTTTTTTTTATAGCAAGACAAACTGTAGAATTTGGAAAATACATCATCAACTACGACAATCTTGGAGGACATTAAGGTTGTTAATTAAAAAATACACAAGTACATCATATAAATATAACGATTACAAAACACGCCAGCCCAGAATTACCACATTTGATGATGAGCTACGATTTGTTGCTTTAAACCATTATACAACATCAAACTGTATAAAAGTAATTTGCAATTTGTCTTGCGTTTTTTTTATAGCAAGACAAACTGTAGAATTTGGAAAATACATCATCAACTACGACAATCTTGGAGGACATTAAAGTTGCTAATTAAAAAATACACAAGTACATCATATAAATACAACGATTACAAAACACACTAGCGCAGAATTACCATATTTGATGATGAGCTACGATTTGTTGCTTTAAACCATTATACGAAATAAAACTGTATAAAAGTAATTTGCAATTTGTCTTGCGTTTTTTTTTTTCATAGCAAGACAAACTGTAGCTTTTGGAAAATACATCATCAACTACGACAATCTTGGAGGACATTAAAGTTGTTAATTAAAAAATACACAAGTACATGTTATAAATATAACGATTACAAAACACACCAGCGTAGAATTACCATATTTTTGATGAGCTACGATTTGTGGCCTTAAACCACTATACAAAATCAAACTACATAAAAGCAATTTGCAATTTGTCTTGCATTTTTTTTATAGCAGGACAAACTGTAGAATTTGGAAAATACATCATCAACTACGACAATCTTGGACGACATTAAAGTTGTTAATTAAAAAATACACAAGTACATCATATAAATATAACGACTGCAAAACACACCAGCGCAGAATTACCATATTTGATGATGAGCTACGATTTGTGGCTTTAAACCACTATACAAAATCAAACTCTACAAAAGCAATTTGCAACTTGTCTTGCGCTTTTTTATAGCAAGACAAACTGTAGAATTTGGAAAGTACATCATCAACTACGACAACCTTGGAGGACATTAAAGTTGTTAGTTAAAAAATACACAAGTAAATCATATAAATATAACGACTACAAAACACACCAGCGCAGAATTACCATATTTGATGATGAGCTACGATTTGTTGCTTTAAACCATTATACAAAATAAAACTGTATAAAAGTAATTTGCAATTTGTCTTGCGTTTTTTTTTTTCATAGCAAGACAAACTGTAGCGTTTGGAAAATACATCATCAACTATGACAATCTTGGAGGACATTAAAGTTGTTAATTAAAAAATACACAAGTACATGTTATAAATATAACGATTACAAAACACACCAGCGTAGAATTACCATATTTGATGATGAGCTACGATTTGTGGCTTTAAACCACTATACAAGATCAAACTATATAAAAGCAATTTGCAATTTGTCTTGCGTTTTTTTATAGCAAGACAAACTATAGAATTTGGAAAATACATCATCAACTACAACAATCTTGGAGGACATTAAAGTTGCTAATTAAAAAATACACACGTACATCATATAAACACAACGATTACAAAACACACTAGCGCAGAATTACCATATTTGATGATGAGCTACGATTTGTTGCTTTAAACCATTATACAAAATAAAACTGTATAAAAGAAATTTGCAATTTGTCTTGCGTTTTTTTTTTTATAGCAAGACAAACTGTAGCTTTTGGAAAATACATCATCAACTACGACAATCTTGGAGGACATTAAAGTTGTTAATTAAAAAATACACAAGTACATGTTATAAATATAGCGATTACAAAACACACCAGCGTAGAATTACCATATTTGATGATGAGCTACGATTTATGGCCTTAAACCACTATACAAAATCAAACTATATAAAAGCAATTTGCAATTTGTCTTGCGTTTTTTTTATAGCAGGACAAACTGTAGAATTTGGAAAATACATCATCAACTACGACAATGTTGGACGACATTAAAGTTGTTAATTAAAAAATACACAAATACATCATATAAATACAACGACTACAAAACACACCAGCGCAGAATTACCATATTTGGTGATGAGCTACGATTTTTGGCTTTAAATCACTATACAAAATCAAACTCCATAAAAGCAATTTGCAATTTGTCTTGCGTTTTTTTTATAACAAGACAAACTGTAGAATTTGGAAAATACATCATCAACTACGACAACCTTGGAGGACATTAAAGTTGTTAATTAAAAAATGCACAAGTACATCATATAAATATAACGACTGCAAAACACACCAGCGCAGAATTACCATATTTGATGATGAGCTACGATTTGTGGCTTTAAACCACTATACAAAATCAAACTCTACAAAAGCAATTTGCAACTTGTCTTGCGCTTTTTTATAGCAAGACAAACTGTAGAATTTGGCAAGTACATCATCAACTACGACAACCTTGGAGGACATTAAAGTTGTTAGTTAAAAAATACACAAGTAAATCATATAAATATAACGACTACAAAACACACCAGCGCAGAATTACCATATTTGATGATGAGCTACGATTTGTTGCTTTAAACCATTATACAAAATAAAACTGTATAAAAGTAATTTGCAATTTGTCTTGCGTTTTTTTTTTCATAGCAAGACAAACTGTAGCGTTTGGAAAATACATCATCAACTATGACAATCTTGGAGGACATTAAAGTTGTTAATTAAAAAATACACAAGTACATGTTATAAATATAACGATTACAAAACACACCAGCGTAGAATTACCATATTTGATGATGAGCTACGATTTGTGGCTTTAAACCACTATACAAGATCAAACTATATAAAAGCAATTTGCAATTTGTCTTGCGTTTTTTTATAGCAAGACAAACTATAGAATTTGGAAAATACATCATCAACTACAACAATCTTGGAGGACATTAAAGTTGCTAATTAAAAAATACACACGTACATCATATAAATACAACGATTACAAAACACACTAGCGCAGAATTACCATATTTGATGATGAGCTACGATTTGTTGCTTTAAACCATTATACCAAATAAAACTGTATAAAAAAAATTTGCAATTTGTCTTGCGTTTTTTTTTTCATAGCAAGACAAACTGTAGCTTTTGGAAAATACATCATCAACTACGACAATCTTGGAGGACATTAAAGTTGTTAATTAAAAAATACACAAGTACATGTTATAAATATAACGATTACAAAACACACCAGCGTAGAATTACCATATTTGATGATGAGCTACGATTTATGGCCTTAAACCACTATACAAAATCAAACTATATAAAAGCAATTTGCAATTTGTCTTGCGTTTTTTTTATAGCAGGACAAACTGTAGAATTTGGAAAATACATCATCAACTACGACAATGTTGGACGACATTAAAGTTGTTAATTAAAAAATACACAAATACATCTTATAAATACAACGACTACAAAACACACCAGCGCAGAATTACCATATTTGGTGATGAGCTACGATTTTTGGCTTTAAATCACTATACAAAATCAAACTCTATAAAAGCAATTTGCAATTTGTCTTGCGTTTTTTTTATAACAAGACAAACTGTAGAATTTGGAAAATACATCATCAACTACGACAACCTTGGAGGACATTAAAGTTGTTAATTAAAAAATGCACAAGTACATCATATAAATATAACGATCACACAACACACCAGCGCGGAATTACCATATTTGATGATGAGCTATGATTTGTGGCTTTAAACCACTATATAAAATCAAAGTGTATAAAAGAAAATTGTAATTTGTCTTGCGTTTTTTTTTATAGCAAGACAAACTGTAGAATTTGGAAAATACATCATCAACTACGAAAATCTTGGACGACATTATAGTTGTTAATTAAAAAATACACAAGTACATCATATAAATATAACGACTACAAAACACACCAGCGCAGAATTACCATATTTGATGATGAGCTACGATTTGTTGCTTTAAACCATTATACAAAATAAAACTGTATAAAAGTAATTTGCAATTTGTCTTGCGTTTTTTTTTTCATACCAAGACAAACTGTAGCGTTTGGAAAATACATCATCAACTACGACAATCTTGGAGGACATTAAAGTTGTTAATTTAAAAATACACAAGTACATGTTATAAATATAAAGATTACAAAACACACCAGCGTAGAATTACCATATTTGATGATGAGCTACCATTTGTGGCTTTAAACCACTATACAAGATCAAACTATATAAAAGCAATTTGCAATTTGTCTTGCGTTTTTTTATAGCAAGACAAACGGTAGAATTTGGAAAATACATCATCAACTACGACAATCTTGGACGACATTAAAGTTGTTAATTAAAAAATACACAAGTACATCATATAAATATAACGACTACAAAACACACCAGCGCAGAATTACCATATTTGATGATGAGCTATGATTTGTGGCTTTAAACCACTATATAAAATCAAAGTGTATAAAAGAAAATTGTAATTTGTCTTGCGTTTTTTTTATAGCAAGACAAACTGTAGAATTTGGAAAATACATCAACTACGACAATCTTGGAGGACATTAAAGTTGTTAATTAAAAAATACACAGGTACATCATATAAATATATCGTGTACAAAACACACCAGCGCAGAATTACCATATTTGATGATGAGCTACGATTTGTTGCTTTAAACTATTATACAAAATCAAACTGTATAAAATTAATTTGTAGTTTGTCTTGCGTTTTTTTTTTTCATAGCAAGCAAACTGTAGAATTTGGAAAATACATCATCAACTACGACAATCTTGGTGGACATTAAAGTTGTTAATTAAAAAATACACAAGTACATGTTATAAATATAACGATTACAAAACACACCAGTGCAGAATTACCATATTTGATGATGAGCTACGATTTGTTGCTTTAAACCATTACACAAAATCAAACCGTATAAAAGCTATTTGCAATTTGTCTTGCGTTTTTTTTTTATACCAAGACAAACTGTCCAATTTGGAATATACATCATCAACTACGACAACCTTGGAGGACATTAAAGTTGTTAATTAAAAAATACACAAGTACATCATATAAATATAAAGATTACAAAACACACCAGCGTAGAATTACCATATTTGATGATGAGCTACCATTTGTGGCTTTAAACCACTATACAAGATCAAACTATATAAAAGCAATTTGCAATTTGTCTTGCGTTTTTTTATAGCAAGACAAACGGTAGAATTTGGAAAATACATCATCAACTACGACAATCTTGGACGACATTAAAGTTGTTAATTAAAAAATACACAAGTACATCATATAAATATAACGACTACAAAACACACCAGCGCAGAATTACCATATTTGATGATGAGCTATGATTTGTGGCTTTAAACCACTATATAAAATCAAAGTGTATAAAAGAAAATTGTAATTTGTCTTGCGTTTTTTTTATAGCAAGACAAACTGTAGAATTTGGAAAATACATCATCAACTACGACAATCTTGGAGGACATTAAAGTTGTTAATTAAAAAATACACAGATACATCATATATCGTGTACAAAACACACCAGCGCAGAATTACCATATTTGATGATAAGCTACGATTTGTTGCTTTAAACTATTATACAAAATCAAACTGTATAAAATTAATTTGTAGTTTGTCTTGCGTTTTTTTTTTTCATAGCAAGCAAACTGTAGAATTTGGAAAATACATCATCAACTACGACAATCTTGGTGGACATTAAAGTTGTTAATTAAAAAATACACAAGTACATGTTATAAATATAACGATTACAAAACACACCAGTGCAGAATTACCATATTTGATGATGAGCTACGATTTGTTGCTTTAAACCATTACACAAAAAATACACAGGTACATCATATATCGTGTACAAAACACACCAGCGCAGAATTACCATATTTGATGATGAGCTACGATTTGTTGCTTTAAACTATTATACAAAATCAAACTGTATAAAATTAATTTGTAGTTTATCTTGCGTTTTTTTTTTTTCATAGCAAGCAAACTGTAGAATTTGGAAAATACATCATCAACTACGACAATCTTGGTGGACATTAAAGTTGTTAATTAAAAAATACACAAGTACATGTTATAAATATAACGATTACAAAACACACCAGTGCAGAATTACCATATTTGATGATGAGCTACGATTTGTTGCTTTAAACCATTACACAAAATCAAACCGTATAAAAGCTATTTGCAATTTGTCTTGCGTTTTTTTTTTATACCAAGACAAACTGTACAATTTGGAATATACATCATCAACTACGACAACCTTGGAGGACATTAAAGTTGTTAATTAAAAAATACACAAGTACATCATATAAATATAACGATTACAAAACACATCAGCGCAGAATTACCATATTTGATGATGAGCTACGATTTGTGGCTTTAAACTATTATACAAATTCAAACTGTATAAAAGTAATTTGTAATTTGTCTTGCGTTTTTTTTTTCATAGCAAGCAAACTGTAGAATTTGGAAAATACATCATCAACTACGACAATCTTGGATGACATTAAAGTTGTTAATTAAAAAATACACAAGTACATCATATAAATACAACGATTACAAAACACACCAGCGCAGAATTACCAAATTTGATGATGAGCTACGATTTGTTGCTTTAAACCATTATACAAAATCAAACTATATAAAAGCAATTTGCAATTTGTCTTGCGTTTTTTCTTATTGCAAGACAAACTGTAGAATTTGGAAAATACATCATCAACTACGACAATCTTGGACGACATTAAAGTTGTTAATTAAAAAATGCACAAGTACATCATATAAATATAACGATTACAAAACACACCAGCGCAGAATTACCATATTTGATGATGAGCAATGATTTGTGGCTTTAAATTATTATACAAAATCAAACTGTATAAAAGTAATTTGCAATTTGTCTTGCGTTTTTTCTTATTGCAAGACAAACTGTAGAATTTGGAAAATACATCATCAACTACGACAATCTTGGACGACATTAAAGTTGTTAATTAAAAAATGCACAAGTACATCATATAAATATAACGATTACAAAACACACCAGCGCAGAATTACCATATTTGATGATGAGCAATGATTTGTGGCTTTAAATTATTATACAAAATCAAACTGTATAAAAGTAATTTGCAATTCGTCTTGCGTTTTTTTTATAGCAAGACAAACTGTAGAATCTGGAAAATACATCATCAACTACGACAATCTTGGACGACATTAAAGTTGTTAATTAAAAAATACACAAGTACATCATATAAATATAACGACTACAAAACACACCAGCGCAGAATTACCATATTTGATGATGAGCTATGATTTGTGGCTTTAAACCACTATATAAAATCAAAGTGTATAAAAGAAAATTGTAATTTGTCTTACGTTTTTTTTATAGCAAGACAAACTGTAGAATTTGGAAAATACATCATCAACTACGACAATCTTGGAGGACATTAAAGTTGTTAATTAAAAAATACACAGGTACGTCATATATCGTGTACAAAACACACCAGCGCAGAATTACCATATTTGATGATAAGCTACGATTTGTTGCTTTAAACTATCATACAAAATCAAACTGTATAAAATTAATTTGTAGTTTGTCTTGCGTTTTTTTTTTCATAGCAAGCAAACTGTAGAATTTGGAAAATACATCATCAACTACGACAATCTTGGTGGACATTAAAGTTGTTAATTAAAAAATACACAAGTACATGTTATAAATATAACGATTACAAAACACACCAGTGCAGAATTACCATATTTGATGATGAGCTACGATTTGTTGCTTTAAACCATTACACAAAAAATACACAGGTACATCATATATCGTGTACAAAACACACCAGCGCAGAATTACCATATTTGATGATGAGCTACGATTTGTTGCTTTAAACTATTATACAAAATCAAACTGTATAAAATTAATTTGTAGTTTATCTTGCGTTTTTTTTTTTTCATAGCAAGCAAACTGTAGAATTCGGAAAATACATCATCAACTACGACAATCTTGGTGGACATTAAAGTTGTTAATTAAAAAATACACAAGTACATGTTATAAATATAACGATTACAAAACACACCAGTGCAGAATTACCATATTTGATGATGAGCTACGATTTGTTGCTTTAAACCATTACACAAAATCAAACCGTATAAAAGCTATTTGCAATTTGTCTTGCGTTTTTTTTTTATACCAAGACAAACTGTACAATTTGGAATATACATCATCAACTACGACAACCTTGGAGGACATTAAAGTTGTTAATTAAAAAATACACAAGTACATCA
Organism: Aphodius granarius; assembly: GCA_963971325.1. Classification (NCBI taxonomy): domain Eukaryota; kingdom Metazoa; phylum Arthropoda; class Insecta; order Coleoptera; family Scarabaeidae; genus Aphodius; species Aphodius granarius. Next base: position 9,865,517 of record OZ020225.1, read on the forward strand.
TATAAATATAACGATTACAAAACACATCAGCGCAGAATTACCATATTTGATGATGAGCTACGATTTGTGGCTTTAAACTATTATACAAATTCAAACTGTATAAAAGTAATTTGTAATTTGTCTTGCGTTTTTTTTTTCATAGCAAGCAAACTGTAGAATTTGGAAAATACATCATCAACTACGACAACCTTGGAGGACATTAAAGTTGTTAATTAAAAAATACACAAGTACATCATATAAATATAACGATTACAAAACACATCAGCGCAGAATTACCATATTTGATGATGAGCTATGATTTGTGGCTTTAAACCACTATATAAAATCAAACTGTATAAAAGAAAATTGTAATTTGTCTTGCGTTTTTTTTTTATAGCAAGACAAACTGTAGAATTTGGAAAATACATCATCAACTACGACAATCTTGGAGGACATTAAAGTTGTTAATTAAAAGATACACAAGTACATATTATAAATATAACGATTACAAAACACACCAGCGCAGACTTAGCATATTTGATGATGAGCTATGATTTGTGGGTTTAACCATTATACAAAATCAAACTCTATAAAAGCAATTTGCAATTTGTCTTGCGTTTTTTTTTATAGCACGACAAACTGTAGAATTTGGAAAATACATTATCAACTACGTCAATCTTGGTCGACATTAAAGTTGTTAATTAAAAAATACACAAGTACATCATATTAATATAACGACTACAAAACACACCAGCGCAGAAATACCATATTTGATGATGAGCTATGATTTGTTGCTTTAAAGCACTATACAAAATCTAATTTGCAAAAAGTAATTTGCAATTTGTCTTGCGTTTTTTTTTTTTTTTTTTCATAGCAAGACAAAGAGTAGAATTTGGAAAATTCAACATCAACTACGACAATCTTGGAGGACATTAAAGTTGTTAATTAAAAGATACACAAGTACATATTATAAATATAACGATTACAAAACACACCAGCGCAGACTTAGCATATTTGATGATGAGCTATGATTTGTGGGTTTAACCATTATACAAAATCAAACTCTATAAAAGCAATTTGCAATTTGTCTTGCGTTTTTTTTTATAGCACGACAAACTGTAGAATTTGGAAAATACATTATCACCTACGTCAATCTTGGTCAACATTAAAGTTGTTAATTAAAAAATACACAAGTACATCATATTAATATAACGACTACAAAACACACCAGCGCAGAATTACCATATTTGATGATGAGCTATGATTTGTTGCTTTAAAGCACTATACAAAATCTAATTTGCAAAAAGTAATTTGCAATTTGTCTTGCGTTTTTTTTTTTTCATAGCAAGACAAAGAGTAGAATTTGGAAAATTCATCATCAACTACGACAATCTTGGAGGACATTAAAATTGTTAATTAAAAGATACACAAGTACATATTATAAATATAACGATTACAAAACACACCAGCGCAGACTTAGCATATTTGATGATGAGCTATGATTTGTGGGTTTAAACCACTATTCAAACTCAAACTGTATAAAAGTAATTTGCAATTTGTCTTGCGTTTTTTTTTATGGCAAGATAAACTGTAGAATTTGGAAAATACATCATCAACTACGACAATCTTGGATGACATTAAAGTTGTTAATTAAAAAATACACAAGTACATCATATAAATACAACGATTACAAAACACACCAGCGCAGAATTACCAAATTTGATGATGAGCTACGATTTGTTGCTTTAAACCATTATACAAAATCAAACTATATAAAAGCAATTTGCAATTTGTCTTGCGTTTTTTCTTATTGCAAGACAAACTGTAGAATTTGGAAAATACATCATCAACTACGACAATCTTGGACGACATTAAAGTTGTTAATTAAAAAATGCACAAGTACATCATATAAATATAACGATTACAAAACACACCAGCGCAGAATTACCATATTTGATGATGAGCAATGATTTGTGGCTTTAAATTATTATACAAAATCAAACTGTATAAAAGTAATTTGCAATTCGTCTTGCGTTTTTTTTATAGCAAGACAAACTGTAGAATCTGGAAAATACATCATCAACTACGACAATCTTGGAGGACATTAAGGTTGTTAATTAAAAAATACACAAGTACATCATATAAATATAACGATTACAAAACACGCCAGCCCAGAATTACCACATTTGATGATGAGCTACGATTTGTTGCTTTAAACCATTATACAACATCAAACTGTATAAAAGTAATTTGCAATTTGTCTTGCGTTTTTTTTTATAGCAAGACAAACTGTAGAATTTGGAAAATACATCATCAACTACGACAATCTTGGAGGACATTAAAGTTGCTAATTAAAAAATACACAAGTACATCATATAAATACAACGATTACAAAACACACTAGCGCAGAATTACCATATTTGATGATGAGCTACGATTTGTTGCTTTAAACCATTATACAAAATAAAACTGTATAAAAGTAATTTGCAATTTGTCTTGCGTTTTTTTTTTCATAGCAAGACAAACTGTAGCTTTTGGAAAATACATCATCAACTACGATAATCTTGGAGGACATTAAAGTTGTTAATTAAAAAATACACAAGTACATGTTATAAATATAACGATTACAAAACACACCAGCGTAGAATTACCATATTTTTGATGAGCTACGATTTGTGGCCTTAAACCACTATACAAAATCAAACTACATAAAAGCAATTTGCAATTTGTCTTGCATTTTTTTTATAGCAGGACAAACTGTAGAATTTGGAAAATACATCATCAACTACGACAATCTTGGACGACATTAAAGTTGTTAATTAAAAAATACACAAGTACATCATATAAATATAACGACTACAAAACACACCAGCGCAGAATTACCATATTTGATGATGAGCTACGATTTGTGGCTTTAAACCACTATACAAAATCAAACTCTACAAAAGCAATTTGCAACTTGTCTTGCGCTTTTTTATAGCAAGACAAACTGTAGAATTTGGAAAGTACATCATCAACTACGACAACCTTGGAGGACATTAAAGTTGTTAATTAAAAAATACACAAGTACATCATATAAATATAACGACTACAAAACACACCAGCGCAGAATTACCATATTTGATGATGAGCTACGATTTGTTGCTTTAAACCATTATACAAAATAAAACTGTATAAAAGTAATTTGCAATTTGTCTTGCGTTTTTTTTTTTTTTCATAGCAAGACAAACTGTAGCGTTTGGAAAATACATCATCAACTATGACAATCTTGGAGGACATTAAAGTTGTTAATTAAAAAATACACAAGTACATGTTATAAATATAACGATTACAAAACACACCAGCGTAGAATTACCATATTTGATGATGAGCTACGATTTGTGGCTTTAAACCACTATACAAGATCAAACTATATAAAAGCAATTTGCAATTTGTCTTGCGTTTTTTTATAGCAAGACAAACTATAGAATTTGGAAAATACATCATCAACTACAACAATCTTGGAGGACATTAAAGTTGCTAATTAAAAAATACACACGTACATCATATAAATACAACGATTACAAAACACACTAGCGCAGAATTACCATATTTGATGATGAGCTACGATTTGTTGCTTTAAACCATTATACAAAATAAAACTGTATAAAAGTAATTTGCAATTTGTCTTGCGTTTTTTTTTCATAGCAAGACAAACTGTAGCTTTTGGAAAATACATCATCAACTACGACAATCTTGGAGGACATTAAAGTTGTTAATTAAAAAATACACAAGTACATGTTATAAATATAACGATTACAAAACACACCAGCGTAGAATTACCATATTTGATGATGAGCTACGATTTATGGCCTTAAACCACTATACAAAATCAAACTATATAAAAGCAATTTGCAATTTGTCTTGCGTTTTTTTTATAGCAGGACAAACTGTAGAATTTGGAAAATACATCATCAACTACGACAATCTTGGACGACATTAAAGTTGTTAATTAAAAAATGCACAAGTACATCATATAAATATAACGATCACACAACACACCAGCGCGGAATTACCATATTTGATGATGAGCTATGATTTGTGGCTTTAAACCACTATATAAAATCGAAGTGTATAAAAGAAAATTGTAATTTGTCTTGCGTTTTTTTTTTATAGCAAGACAAACTGTAGAATTTGGAAAATACATCATCAACTACGAAAATCTTGGACGACATTATAGTTGTTAATTAAAAAATACACAAGTACATCATATAAATATAACGACTACAAAACACACCAGCGCAGAATTACCATATTTGATGATGAGCTACGATTTGTTGCTTTAAACCATTATACAAAATAAAACTGTATAAAAGTAATTTGCAATTTGTCTTGCGTTTTTTTTTTTCATACCAAGACAAACTGTAGCGTTTGGAAAATACATCATCAGCTACGACAATCTTGGAGGACATTAAAGTTGTTAATTTAAAAATACACAAGTACATGTTATAAATATAAAGATTACAAAACACACCAGCGTAGAATTACCATATTTGATGATGAGCTACCATTTGTGGCTTTAAACCACTATACAAGATCAAACTATATAAAAGCAATTTGCAATTTGTCTTGCGTTTTTTTATAGCAAGACAAACGGTAGAATTTGGAAAATACATCATCAACTACGACAATCTTGGACGACATTAAAGTTGTTAATTAAAAAATACACAAGTACATCATATAAATATAACGACTACAAAACACACCAGCGCAGAATTATCATATTTGATGATGAGCTATGATTTGTGGCTTTAAACCACTATATTAAATCAAAGTGTATAAAAGAAAATTGTAATTTGTCTTGCGTTTTTTTTTATAGCAAGACAAACTGTAGAATTTGGAAAATACATCAACTACGACAATCTTGGAGGACATTAAAGTTGTTAATTAAAAAATACACAGGTACATCATATAAATATATCGTGTACAAAACACACCAGCGCAGAATTACCATATTTGATGATGAGCTACGATTTGTTGCTTTAAACCATTACACAAAATCAAACCGTATAAAAGCTATTTGCAATTTGTCTTGCGTTTTTTTTTTATACCAAGACAAACTGTACAATTTGGAATATACATCATCAACTACGACAACCTTGGAGGACATTAAAGTTGTTAATTAAAAAATACACAAGTACATCATATAAATATAACGATTACAAAACACAGCAGCGCAGAATTACCATATTTGATGATGAGCTACGATTTGTGGCTTTAAACTATTATACAAAATCAAACTGTATAAAAGTAATTTGTAATTTGTCTTGCGTTTTTTTTCATAGCAAGCAAACTGTAGAATTTGGAAAATACATCATCAACTACGACAACCTTGGAGGACATTAAAGTTGTTAATTAAAAAATACACAAGTACATCATATAAATATAACGATTACAAAACACATCAGCGCAGAATTACCATATTTGATGATGAGCTATGATTTGTGGATTTAAACCACTATATAAAATCAAACTGTATAAAAGAAAATTGTAATTTGTCTTGTGTTTTTTTTTTTATAGCAAGACAAACTGTAGAATTTGGAAAATACATCATCAACTACGACAATCTTGGAGGACATTAAAGTTGTTAATTAAAAGATACACAAGTACATATTATAAATATAACGATTACAAAACACACCAGCGCAGACTTAGCATATTTGATGATGAGCTATGATTTGTGGGTTTAACCATTATACAAAATCAAACTCTATAAAAGCAATTTGCAATTTGTCTTGCGTTTTTTTTTATAGCACGACAAACTGTAGAATTTGGAAAATACATTATCAACTACGTCAATCTTGGTCTACATTAAAGTTGTTAATTAAAAAATACACAAGTACATCATATTAATATAACGACTACAAAACACACCAGCGCAGAAATACCATATTTGATGATGAGCTATGATTTGTTGCTTTAAAGCACTATACAAAATCTAATTTGCAAAAAGTAATTTGGAATTTGTCTTGCGTTTTTTTTTTTTTTTTTTCATAGCAAGACAAAGAGTAGAATTTGGAAAATTCATCATCAACTACGACAATCTTGGAGGACATTAAAATTGTTAATTAAAAGATACACAAGTACATATTATAAATATAACGATTACAAAACACACCAGCGCAGACTTAGCATATTTGATGATGAGCTATGATTTGTGGGTTTAAACCACTATACAAAATCAAACTGTATAAAAGTAATTTGCAATTTGTCTTGCGTTTTTTTTATGGCAAAATAAACTGTAGAATTTGAAAAATACATCATCAACTACGACAATCTTGGATGACATTAAAGTTGTTAATTAAAAAATACACAAGTACATCATATAAATACAACGATTACAAAACACACCAGCGCAGAATTACCAAATTTGATGATGAGCTACGATTTGTTGCTTTAAATTATTATACAAAATCAAACTGTATAAAAGTAATTTGCAATTCGTCTTGCGTTTTTTTTTATAGCAAGACAAACTGTAGAATCTGGAAAATACATCATCAACTACGACAATCTTGGAGGACATTAAGTTTGTTAATTAAAAAATACACAAGTACATCATATAAATATAACGATTACAAAACACGCCAGCCCAGAATTACCACATTTGATGATGAGCTACGATTTGTTGCTTTAAACCATTATACAACATCAAACTGTATAAAAGTAATTTGCAATTTGTCTTGCGTTTTTTTTATAGCAAGACAAACTGTAGAATTTGGAAAATACATCATCAACTACGACAATCTTGGAGGACATTAAAGTTGCTAATTAAAAAATACACAAGTACATCATATAAATACAACGATTACAAAACACACTAGCGCAGAATTACTATATTTGATGATGAGCTACGATTTGTTGCTTTAAACCATTATACAAAATAAAACTGTATAAAAGTAATTTGCAATTTGTCTTGCGTTTTTTTTTCATAGCAAGACAAACTGTAGCTTTTGGAAAATACATCATCAACTACGACAATCTTGGAGGACATTAAAGTTGTTAATTAAAAAATACACAAGTACATGTTATAAATATAACGATTACAAAACACACCAGCGTAGAATTACCATATTTTTGATGCGCTACGATTTGTGGCCTTAAACCACTATACAAAATCAAACTACATAAAAGCAATTTGCAATTTGTCTTGCGTTTTTTTTTATAGCAGGACAAACTGTAGAATTTGGAAAATACATCATCAACTACGACAATCTTGGACGACATTAAAGTTGTTAATTAAAAAATACACAAGTGCATCATATAAATATAACGACTACAAAACACACCAGCGCAGAATTACCATATTTGATGATGAGCAACGATTTGTGGCTTTAAACCACTATACAAAATCAAACTCTATTAAAGCAATTTGCAACTTGTCTTGCGTTTTTTTTATAGCAAGACAAACTGTAGAATTTGGAAAGTACATCATCAACTACGACAATCTTGGAGGACATTAAAGTTGTTAATTAAAAAATACACAAGTACATGTTATAAATATAACGATTACAAAACACACCAGCGTAGAATTACCATATTTGATGATGAGCTACGATTTGTGGCTTTAAACCACTATACAAGATCAAACTATATAAAAGCAATTTGCAATTTGTCTTGCGTTTTTTTATAGCACGACAAACGGTAGAATTTGGAAAATACATCATCAACTACGACAATCTTGAACGACATTACAGTTGTTAATTAAAAAATACACAAGTACATCATATAAATATAACGACTACAAAACACACCAGCGCAGAATTACCATATTTGATGATGAGCTATGATTTGTGGCTTTAAACCACTATATAAAATCAAAGTGTATAAAAGAAAATTGTAATTTGTCTTGCGTTTTTTTTTATAGCAAGACAAACTGTAGAATTTGGAAAATACATCATCAACTACGACAATCTTGGAGGACATTAAAGTTGTTAATTAAAAAATACACAGGTACATCATATAAATATATCGTGTACAAAACACACCAGCGCAGCTAAACTATTATACAAAATCAAACTGTATAAAAGTAATTTGTAATTTGTCTTGCGTTTTTTTTTTTCATAGCAAGCAAACTGTAGAATTTGGAACATACATCATCAACTACGACAATCTTGGTGGACATTAAAGTTGTTAATTAAAAAATACACAAGTACATGTTATAAATATAACGATTACAAAACACACCAGTGCAGAATTACCATATTTGATGATGAGCTACGATTTGTTGCTTTAAACCATTATAAAAAATCAAACTGTATAAAAGTAATTTGCAATTTGTCTTGCGTTTTTTTTTTATAGCAAGACAAACTGTACAATTTGGAATATACATCATCAACTACGACAACCTTGGAGGACATTAAAGTTGTTAATTCAAAAATACACAAGTACATCATATAAATATAACGATTACAAAACACACCAGCGCAGAATTACCATATTTGATGATGAGCTACGATTTGTGGCTTTAAACTATTATACAAAATCAAAGTGCATAAATGTAATTTGCAATTTGTCTTGCGGTTTTTTTATAGCAAGACAAACTGTAGAATTTGGAAAATACATCATTAACTACGACAATCTTGGACGACATTAAAGTTGTTAATTAAAAAATACACAAGTACATCACATAAATATAACGACTACAAAACACACCAGCGCAGAATTACAAAAATACACAGGTACATCATATAAATATATCGTGTACAAAACACACCAGCGCAGCTAAACTATTATACAAAATCAAACTGTATAAAAGTAATTTGTAATTTGTCTTGCGTTTTTTTTTTTTTTTTCATAGCAAGCAAACTGTAGAATTTGGAACATACATCATCAACTACGACAATCTTGGTGGACATTAAAGTTGTTAATTAAAAAATACACAAGTACATGTTATAAATATAACGATTACAAAACACACCAGTGCAGAATTACCATATTTGATGATGAGCTACGATTTGTTGCTTTAAACCATTATAAAAAATCAAACTGTATAAAAGTAATTTGCAATTTGTCTTGCGTTTTTTTTTTTATAGCAAGACAAACTGTACAATTTGGAATATACATCATCAACTACGACAACCTTGGAGGACATTAAAGTTGTTAATTCAAAAATACACAAGTACATCATATAAATATAACGATTACAAAACACACCAGCGCAGAATTACCATATTTGATGATGAGCTACGATTTGTGGCTTTAAACTATTATACAAAATCAAAGTGCATAAATGTAATTTGCAATTTGTCTTGCGGTTTTTTTATAGCAAGACAAACTGTAGAATTTGGAAAATACATCATTAACTACGACAATCTTGGACGACATTAAAGTTGTTAATTAAAAAATACACAAGTACATCACATAAATATAACGACTACAAAACACACCAGCGCAGAATTACCATATTTGATGATGAGCTATGATTTGTGGCTTTAAACCACTATATAAAATCAAACTGTATAAAAGAAAATTGTAATTAGTCTTGCGTTTTTTTTATAGCAAGACAAACTGTAGAATTTGGAAAATACATCATCAACTACGACAATCTTGGAGGACATTAAAGTTGTTAATTAAAAAATGCACAGGTACATCATTTAAATATATCGTGTACAAAACACACCAGCGCAGAATTACCATATTTGATGATGAGCTACGATTTGTTGCTTTAAACTATTATACAAAATCAAACTGTATAAAAGTAATTTGTAATTTGTCTTGCGTTTTTTTTTCTTTTTTTTTTTTTCATAGCAAGACAAACTGTAGAATTTGGAAAATACATCATCAACTACGACAATCTTGGTGGACATTAAAGTTGTTAATTAAAAAATACACAAGTACATGTTATAAATATAACGATTACAAAACACACCAGTGCAGAATTACCATATTTGATGATGAGCTACTATTTGTTGCTTCAAACCATTATACAAAATCAAACTGTATAAAAGTAATTTGCAATTTGTCTTGCGTTTTCTTATAGCAAGACAAACTGTAGAATTTGGAAAATACATCATCAACTACGACAATCTTGGACGACATTAAAGTTGTTAATTAAAAAATACAAAAGTTCATCATATAAATATAACGACTACAAAACACACCAGCGCAGAATTACCATATTTGATGATGTGCTATGATCTGTGGCTTTAAACCACTATATAAAATCAAACTGTATAAAAGGAAATTGTAATTTGTCTTGCGTTTTTTTTATAGCAAGACAAGCTGTAGAATTTGGAAAATACATCATCAACTACGACAATCTTGGAGGACATTAAAGTTGTTAATTAAGAAATACACAGGTACATCATATAAATATATCGTGTACAAAACACACCAGCGCAGAGTTACCATATTTGATGATGAGCTACGATTTGTTGCTTTAAACTATTATACAAAATCAAACTGTATAAAAGTAATTTGCAATTCGTCTTGCGTTTTTTTCTTTTTTCATAGCAAGACAAACTGTAGAATTTGGAAAATGCATCATCAACTACGACAATCTTGGAGGACATTAAAGTTGTTAATTAAAAAATACACAAGTACATCATATAAATATAACGATTACAAAACACACCACCGCAGAATTACCATATTTGATGATGAGCTACGATTTGTTGCTCTAAACCAATATACAAAATCAAACTGTATAAAAGTAATTTGCAATTTGTCTTGCGTTTTTTATAGCAAGACAAACTGTAGAATTTGGACAATACATCATCAACTACGACAATCTTGGAGGACATTAAAATTGTTAATTAAAAAATACACAAGTACATCATATAAATATAACGATTACAAAACACACCAGCGCAGAATTACCATATTTGATGATGAGCTACGATTTGTTGCTTTAAAGCACTATACAAAATCAAACTGTATAAAAGTAATTTGCAATTTGTCTTGCGTTTTTTTTCCATAGCAAGACAAAGAGTAGAATTTGGAAAATTCATCATCAACTACGACAATCTTGGAGGACATTAAAATTGTTAATTAAAAGATACACAAGTACATATTATAAATATAACGATTACAAAACACACCAGCGCAGACTTAGCATATTTGATGATGAGCTATGATTTGTGGGTTTAAACCACTATACAAAATCAAACTGAATACAAGTAATTTGCAATTTGTCTTGCGTTTTTTTATGGCAAGACAAACTGTAGAATTTGGAAAATACATCATCAACTACGACAATTTTGGAGGACATTAAAGTTGTTAATTAAAAAATACACAGGTACATCATATAAATATATCGTGTACAAAACACACCAGCGCAGAATTATCATATCTGATGATGAGCTACGATTTGTTGCTTTAAACTATTATACAAAATCAAACTGTATAAAAGTAATTTGCAATTTGTCCTGCATTTTTTTTATAGCAAGACAAACTGTAGAATTTGGAAAATACATCATCAACTACGACAATCTTGGAGGACATTAAAGTTGTTAATTAAAAAATACACAAGTACATCATTTACATATAACAATTACAAAACACACCAGCGCAGAATTACCATATTTGATGATGAGCTACGATTTGTGGCTTTAAACCACTATACAAAATCAAACTATATAAAAGCAATTTGCAATTTGTCTTGCGTTTTTTTTATAGCAAGACAAACTGTAGAATTTGGAAAATACATTATCAACTACGACAATCTTGGTCGGCATTAAAGTTGTTAATTAAAAAATACACAAGTATATCATATAAATATAACGACTACAAAACACACCAGCGCAGAATTACCATATTTGATGATGAGCTACGATTTGTTGCTTTAAACCATTATACAAAATCAAACTGTATAAAAGTAATTTGCAATTTTTCTTGCGTTTTTTTTATAGCAAGATAAACTGTAGAATTTGGAAAATACATCATCAACTACGACAATCTTGGAGGACATTAAAGTTGTTAATTAAAAAACAAAACAAGCACATCATTTACATATAACAATTACAAAACACACCAGCGCAGAATTACCATGTTTGATGATGAGCTACGATTTGTGGCTTTAAACCACTATACAAAATTAAACTATATAAAAGCAATTTGCAATTTGTCTTGCGTTTTTTTTATAGCAAGACAAACTGTAGAATTTGGAAATACATTATCAACTACGACAATCTTGGTCGACATTAAAGTTGTTAATTAAAAAATACACAAGTACATCATATAAATATAACGACTACAAAACACACCAACGCAGAATTACCATATTTGTTTATGAGCTATGATCTGTGGCTTTAAACCACTATATAAAATCAATCTGTATAAAAGAAAATTGTAATTTGTCTTGCGTTTTTTTTTTATAGCGAGACAAACTGTAGAATTTGGAAAATACATCATCAACTACGATAATCTTGGAGGACATTAAAGTTGTTAATTAAGAAATACACAGGTACATCATATAAATATATCGTGTACAAAACACACCAGCGCAGAGTTACCATATTTGATGATGAGCTACGATTTGTTGCTTTAAACTATTATACAAAATCAAACTGTATAAAAGTAATTTGCAATTCGTCTTGCGTTTTTTTCTTTTTTCATAGCAAGACAAACTGTAGAATTTGGAAAATGCATCATCAACTACGACAAACTTGAAGGACATTAAAGTTGTTAATTAAAAAATACACAAGTACATCATATAAATATAACGATTACAAAACACACCACCGCAGTATTACCATATTTGATGATGAGCTACGATTTGTTGCTTTAAAGCACTATACAAAATCAAACTGTATAAAAGTAATTTGCAATTTGTCTTGCGCTTTTTTTCCATAGCAAGACAAAGAGTAGAATTTGGAAAATTCATCATCAACTACGACAATCTTGGAGGACATTAAAATTGTTAATTAAAAGATACACAAGTACATATTATAAATGTAACGATTACAAAACACACCAGCGCAGACTTAGCATATTTGATGATGAGCTATGATTTGTGGGTTTAAACCACTATACAAAATCAAACTGAATAAAAGTAATTTGCAATTTGTCTTGCGTTTTTTTATGGCAAGACAAACTGTTGAATTTGGAAAATACATCATCAACTACGACAATCTTGGAGGACATTAAAGTTGTTAATTAAAAAATACACAGGTACATCATATAAATATATCGTGTACAAAACACACCAGCGCAGAATTACCATATTTGATGATGAGCTACGATTTGTTGCTTTAAACCACTATACAAAATCAAACTGTATAAAAGTAATTTGCAATTTGTCTTGCGTTTTTTTTTATGGCAAGACAAACTGTAGAATTTGGAAAATACATCATCAACGACGACAATCTTGGAGGACATTAAAGTTGTTAATTAAAAAATACACAAGTACATCATATATATATAACGACTACAAAACACACCAGCGCAGAATTACCATATTTGATGATGAGCTATGATCTGTTGCTTTAAAGCACTATACAAAATCAAACTGTATAAAAGTAATTTGCAATTTGTCTTGCGTTTTTTATTTTCCATAGCAAGACAAAGAGTAGAATTTGGAAAATTCATCATCAACTACGACAATCTTGGAGGACATTAAAGTTGTTAATTAAAAGATACACAAGTACATATTATAAATATAACGATTACAAAACACATCAGCGCAGACTTAGCATATTTGATGATGAGCTATGATTTGTGGGTTTAAACCACTATACAAAATCAAACTGAATAAAAGTAATTTGCAATTTGTCTTGCGTTTTTTTTATGGCAAGACAAACTGTAGAATTTGGAAAATACATCATCAACTACGACAATCTTGGAGGACATTAAAGTTGTTAATTAAAAAATACACAGGTACATCATATAAATATATCGTGTACAAAACACACCAGCGCAGAATTACCATATTTGATGATGAGCTACGATTTGTTGCTTTAAACCACTATACAAAATCAAACTGTATAAAAGTAATTTGCAATTTGTCTTGCGTTTTTTTATGGCAAGACAAACTGTAGAATTTGGAAAATACAACATCAACTACGACAATCTTGGAGGACATTAAAGTTGTTAATTAAAAAATACACAGGTACATCATATAAATATATCGTGTACAAAACACACCAGCGCAGAATTACCATATTTGATGATGAGCTACGATTTGTTGCTTTAAACTATTATACAAAATCAAACTGTATAAAAGTAATTTGTAATTTGTCTTGCGTTTTTTTTTTCTTTTTTTCATAGCAAGCAAACTGTAGAATTTGGAAAATACATCATCAACTACGACAATCTTGGTGGACATTAAAGTTGTTAATTAAAAAATACACAAGTACATGTTATAAATATAACGATTACAAAACACACCGGTGCAGAGTTACCATATTTGATGATGAGCTACGATTTGTTGCTTTAAACCATTATACAAAATCAAACTGTATAAAAGTAATTTGCAATTTGTCTTGCGTTTTTTTGATAGCAAGACAAACTGTAGAATTTGGAAAATACATCATCAACTACGACAATCTTGGAGGACATTAAAGGTTTTAATTAAAAAATACACAAGTACATCATTTAAATATATCGATTACAAAACAGACCAGCGCAGGATTACCATATTTGATGATGAGATACGATTTGTTCCTTTAAACCATTATACAAAACCAAACTGTATAAAAGTAATTTGCAATTTGTCTTGCGTTTTTTTTTATAGCAAGACAAACTGTAGAATTTGGAAAACGCATCATCAACTACGACAATCTTGGAGGACATTAAAGTTGTTAATTAAAAAATACACAAGTACATCATATAAATATAACGATTACAAAACACACCAGGGCAGAATTACCATATTTGATGATGAGATACGATTTGTAGCTTTAAACCATTATACAAAATCAAACTGAATAAAAGTAATTTGCAATTTGTCTTGCGTTTTCTTTTTTTTTATAGCAAGAGAAACTGTAGAATTTGGAAAATACATCATCAACTACGACAATCTTGGAGGACATTAAAGTTGTTAATTAAAAAATACACAAGTACATCATATAAATATAACGATTACAAAACACACCAGCGCAGAATTACCATATTTGATGATGAGCTACGATTTGTGGCTTTAAACCACTATACAAAAAAACTATACAAAAGTAATTTGCAGTTTGTCTTGCGTTTTCTTTTTTTTATAGCAAGAGAAACTGTAGATTTTGGAAAATACATCATCAACTATGACAACCTTGGAGGACATTAAAGTTGTTAATTAAAAAATACACAGGTACATCATATAAATATAACGATTACAAAACACACCAGCGCAGAATTATCATATTTGATGATAAGCCACGATTTGTGGATTGAAATCACAACACAAAAGCAAACTGTAGAAAAGTAATTTGCAATTTTCCTAAAAATGATCATCAATTACAACAATCCTTGTAAACAATCAAGCATTGGTTGCAAAATACAAAGAAAAGGAAGGAAAGGACCCCTCCCTCCACCCCGCTGTATTGCCTGAAGGGCATTTTTAATACAGCGACATCTTCTTTCCTTCGTTTTTTCTATTATATTTATGATGTTAAAAACTCACAAGTATCATCATATAAATATAACGATTACAAAACACACCAGCCCAGAATTACCATATTTGATGATGACCTACGATTTGTGGCTTTAAACCACTATACAAAAAAACTATACAAAAGTAATTTGCAGTTTGTCTTGCGTTTTCTTTTTTTCATAGCAAGACAAACTGTAGAATTTGGAAAATACATCATCAACTACGACAATCTTGGAAGACATTAAAGTTTTTAATTAAAAAAATACACAAGTACCTGTTATAAATATAACGATTACAAAACACACCAGCCCAGAATTACCATATTTGATGATGAAGTACGATTTGTGGATTTAAACAACTATACAAAATCAAATTGTATAAAAGTAATTTGCGATTTGTCTTGCGTTTTTTTTTCATAGCAAGCCAAACTGTAGATTTTGGAAAATACATCATCAACTACGACGATCGCGGAGGACATTAAAGTTGTTAATTAAAAAATACACAAGTACATCATATAAATATAACGACCACAAAACACACCAGCCCAGAATTGCCACATTTGATGATGAAGTATGATTTGTTGCTTTAAACCATCATACAAAATCAAACTGTATAAAAGTAATTTGCAATTTGTCTTGCGTTTTTTTCTTTTTTCATAGCAAGGCAAACTGTAGAATTTGGAAAATGCATCATCAACTACGACAATCTTGGAGGACATTAAAGTTGTTAATTAAAAAATACACAAGTACATCATATAAATATAACGATTACAAAACACACCACCGCAGAATTACCATATTTGATGATGAGCTACGATTTGTTGCTCTAAACCAATATACAAAATCAAACAGTATAAAAGTAATTTGCAATTTGTCTTGCGTTTTCTAATAGCAAGACAAACTGTAGAATTTGGACAATACATCATCAACTACGACAATCTTGGAGGACATTAAAGTTGTTAATTAAGAAATACACAAGTACATCATATAAATATAACGATTACAAAACACACCAGCGCAGAATTACCATATCTGATGATGAGCTACGATTTGTTGCTTTAAAGCACTATACAAAATCAAACTGTATAAAAGTAATTTGCAATTTGTCTTGCGTTTTTTTTTTTTTTCATAGCAAGACAAAGAGTAGAATTTGGAAAATACATCATCAACTACGACAATCTTGGTGGACATTAAAGTTGTTAATTAAAAAATACACAAGTACATGTTATAAATATAACGATTACAAAACACACCGGTGCAGAGTTACCATATCTGATGATGAGCTACGATTTGTTGCTTTAAACCATTATACAAAATCAAACTGTATAAAAGTAATTTGCAATTTGTCTTGCGTTTTTTTGATAGCAAGACAAACTGTAGAATTTGGAAAATACATCATCAACTACGACAATCTTGGAGGACATTGAAGGTTTTAATTAAAAAATACACAAGTACATCATTTAAATATATCGATTACAAAACAGACCAGCGCAGGATTACCATATTTGATGATGAGATACGATTTGTTCCTTTAAACCATTATACAAAACCAAACTGTATAAAAGTAATTTGCAATTTGTCTTGCGTTTTTTTTTATAGCAAGACAAACTGTAGAATTTGGAAAACGCATCATCAACTACGACAATCTTGGAGGACATTAAAGTTGTTAATTAAAAAATACACAAGTACATCATATAAATATAACGATTACAAAACACACCAGCGCAGAATTACCATATTTGATGATGAGCTACGATTTGTGGCTTTAAACCACTATACAAAAAAACTATACAAAAGTAATTTGCAGTTTGTCTTGCGTTTTCTTTTTTTTATAGCAAGAGAAACTGTAGATTTTGGAAAATACATCATCAACTATGACAACCTTGGAGGACATTAAAGTTGTTAATTAAAAAATACACAGGTACATCATATAAATATAACGATTACAAAACACACCAGCGCAGAATTATCATATTTGATGATAAGCCACGATTTGTGGATTGAAATCACAACACAAAAGCAAACTGTAGAAAAGTAATTTGCAATTTTCCTAAAAATGATCATCAATTACAACAATCCTTGTAAACAATCAAGCATTGGTTGCAAAATACAAAGAAAAGGAAGGAAAGGACCCCTCCCTCCACCCCGCTGTATTGCCTGAAGGGCATTTTTAATACAGCGACATCTTCTTTCCTTCGTTTTTTCTATTATATTTATGATGTTAAAAACTCACAAGTATCATCATATAAATATAACGATTACAAAACACACCAGCTCAGAATTACCATATTTGATGATGAGCTACGATTTGTGGCTTTAAACCACTATACAAAAAAGCTATACAAAAGTAATTTGCAGTTTGTCTTGCGTTTTCTTTTTTTCATAGCAAGACAAACTGTAGAATTTGGAAAATACATCATCAACTACGACAATCTTGGAAGACATTAAAGTTTTTAATTAAAAAAATACACAAGTACCTGTTATAAATATAACGATTACAAAACACACCAGCCCAGAATTACCATATTTGATGATGAAGTACGATTTGTGGATTTAAACAACTATACAAAATCAAATTGTATAAAAGTAATTTGCGATTTGTCTTGCGTTTTTTTTTTTCATAGCAAGCCAAACTGTAGATTTTGGAAAATACATCATCAACTACGACGATCGTGGAGGACATTAAAGTTGTTAATTAAAAAATACGCAAGTACATCATATAAATAAAACGACTACAAAACACACCAGCCCAGAATTGCCACATTTGATGATGAAGTATGATTTGTTGCTTTAAACCATCATACAAAATCAAACTGTATAAAAGTAATTTGCAATTTGTCTTGCGTTTTTTTTCTTTTTTCATAGCAAGGCAAACTGTAGAATTTGGAAAATGC
Organism: Aphodius granarius; assembly: GCA_963971325.1. Taxonomy (NCBI): domain Eukaryota; kingdom Metazoa; phylum Arthropoda; class Insecta; order Coleoptera; family Scarabaeidae; genus Aphodius; species Aphodius granarius. Next base: position 9,883,942 of record OZ020225.1, read on the forward strand.
ATCATCAACTACGACAATCTTGGAGGACATTAAAGCTGTTAATTAAAAAATACACAAGTACATCATATAAATATAACGATTACAAAACACACCACCGCAGAATTACCATATTTGATGATGAGCTACGATTTGTTGCTCTAAACCAATATACAAAATCAAACAGTATAAAAGTAATTAGCAATTTGTCTTGCGTTTTCTTATAGCAAGACAAACTGTTGAATTTGGAAAATACATCATCAACTACGACAATCTTGGAGGACATTAAAGTTGTTAATTAAAAAATACACAGGTACATCATATAAATATATCGTGTACAAAACACACCAGCGCAGAATTACCATATTTGATGATGAGCTACGATTTGTTGCTTTAAACCACTATACAAAATCAAACTGTATAAAAGTAATTTGCAATTTGTCTTGCGTTTTTTTTATGGCAAGACAAACTGTAGAATTTGGAAAATACATCATCAACTACGACAATCTTGGAGGACATTAAAGTTGTTAATTAAAAAATACACAAGTACATCATATAAATATAACGACTACAAAACACACCAGCGCAGAATTACCATATTTGATGATGAGCTATGATCTGTTGCTTTAAAGCACTATACAAAATCAAACTGTATAAAAGTAATTTGCAATTTGTCTTGCTTTTTTTATTTTCCATAGCAAGACAAAGAGTAGGATTTGGAAAATTCATCATCAACTACGACAATCTTGGAGGACATTAAAGTTGTTAATTAAAAGATACACAAGTACATGTTATAAATATAACGATTACAAACACATCAGCGCAGACTTAGCATATTTGATGATGAGCTATGATTTGTGGGTTTAAACCACTATACAAAATCAAACTGAATAAAAGTAATTTGCAATTTGTCTTGCGTTTTTTTTATGGCAAGACAAACTGTAGAATTTGGAAAATACATCATCAACTACGACAATCTTGGAGGACATTAAAGTTGTTAATTAAAAAATACACAGGTACATCATATAAATATATCGTGTACAAAACACACCAGCGCAGAATTACCATATTTGATGATGAGCTACGATTTGTTGCTTTAAACCACTATACAAAATCAAACTGTATAAAAGTAATTTGCAATTTGTCTTGCGTTTTTTTATGGCAAGACAAACTGTAGAATTTGGAAAATACAACATCAACTACGACAATCTTGGAGGACATTAAAGTTGTTAATTAAAAAATACACAGGTACATCATATAAATATATCGTGTACAAAACACACCAGCGCAGAATTACCATATTTGATGATGAGCTACGATTTGTTGCTTTAAACTATTATACAAAATCAAACTGTATAAAAGTAATTTGTAATTTGTCTTGCGTTTTTTTTTTCTTTTTTTCATAGCAAGCAAACTGTAGAATTTGGAAAATACATCATCAACTACGACAATCTTGGTGGACATTAAAGTTGTTAATTAAAAAATACACAAGTACATATTATAAATATAACGATTACAAAACACACCGGTGCAGAGTTACCATATTTGATGATGAGCTACGATTTGTTGCTTTAAACCATTATACAAAATCAAACTGTATAAAAGTAATTTGCAATTTGTCTTGCGTTTTTTTGATAGCAAGACAAACTGTAGAATTTGGAAAATACATCATCAACTACGACAATCTTGGAGGACATTAAAGGTTTTAATTAAAAAATACACAAGTACATCATTTAAATATATCGATTACAAAACAGACCAGCGCAGGATTACCATATTTGATGATGAGATACGATTTGTTCCTTTAAACCATTATACAAAACCAAACTGTATAAAAGTAATTTGCAATTCGTCTTGCGTTTTTTTCTTTTTTCATAGCAAGACAAACTGTAGAATTTGGAAAATGCATCATCAACTACGACAAACTTGGAGGACATTAAAGTTGTTAATTAAAAAATACACAAGTACATCATATAAATATAACGATTACAAAACACACCACCGCAGAATTACCATATTTGATGATGAGCTACGATTTGTTGCTCTAAACCAATATACAAAATCAAACTGTATAAAAGTAATTTGCAATTTGTCTTGCGTTTTTTATAGCAAGACAAACTGTAGAATTTGGACAATACATCATCAACTACGACAATCTTGGAGGACATTAAAGTTGTTAATTAAAAAATACACAAGTACATCATATAAATATAAAGACTACAAAACACACCAGCGCAGAATTACCATATTTGATGATGAGCTATGATCTGTTGCTTTAAAGCACTATACAAAATCAAACTGTATAAAAGTAATTTGCAATTTATCTTGCGTTTTTTATTTTCCATAGCAAGACAAAGAGTAGAATTTGGAAAATTCATCATCAACTACGACAATCTTGGAGGACATTAAAGTTGTTAATTAAAAGATACACAAGTACATATTATAAATATAACGATTACAAAACACATCAGCGCAGACTTAGCATATTTGATGATGAGCTATGATTTGTGGGTTTAAACCACTATACAAAATCAATCTGAATAAAAGTAATTTGCAATTTGTCTTGCGTTTTTTTTATGGCAAGACAAACTGTAGAATTTGGAAAATACATCATCAACTACGACAATCTTGGAGGACATTAAAGTTGTTAATTAAAAAATACACAGGTACATCATATAAATATATCGTGTACAAAACACACCAGCGCAGAATTACCATATTTGATGATGAGCTACGATTTGTTGCTTTAAACCACTATACAAAATCAAACTGTATAAAAGTAATTTGCAATTTGTCTTGCGTTTTTTTATGGCAAGACAAACTGTAGAATTTGGAAAATACAACATCAACTACGACAATCTTGGAGGACATTAAAGTTGTTAATTAAAAAATACACAGGTACATCATATAAATATATCGTGTACAAAACACACCAGCGCAGAATTACCATATTTGATGATGAGCTACGATTTGTTGCTTTAAACTATTATACAAAATCAAACTGTATAAAAGTAATTTGTAATTTGTCTTGCGTTTTTTTTTTCTTTTTTTCATAGCAAGCAAACTGTAGAATTTGGAAAATACATCATCAACTACGACAATCTTGGTGGACATTAAAGTTGTTAATTAAAAAATACACAAGTACATGTTATAAATATAACGATTACAAAACACACCGGTGCAGAGTTACCATATTTGATGATGAGCTACGATTTGTTGCTTTAAACCATTATACAAAATCAAACTGTATAAAAGTAATTTGCAATTTGTCTTGCGTTTTTTTGATAGCAAGACAAACTGTAGAATTTGGAAAATACATCATCAACTACGACAATCTTGGAGGCCATTAAAGGTTTTAATTAAAAAATACACAAGTACATCATTTAAATATATCGATTACAAAACAGACCAGCGCAGGATTACCATATTTGATGATGAGAAACGATTTGTTCCTTTAAACCATTATACAAAACCAAACTGTATAAAAGTAATTTGCAATTTGTCTTGCATTTTTTTTTATAGCAAGACAAACTGTAGAATTTGGAAAACGCATCATCAACTACGACAATCTTGGAGGACATTAAAGTTGTTAATTAAAAAATACACAAGTACATCATATAAATATAACGATTACAAAACACACCAGGGCAGAATTACCATATTTGATGATGAGATACGATTTGTAGCTTTAAACCACTATACAAAAAAACTATACAAAAGTAATTTGCAGTTTGTCTTGCGTTTTCTTTTTTTTATAGCAAGAGAAACTGTAGATTTTGGAAAATACATCATCAACTATGACAACCTTGGAGGACATTAAAGTTGTTAATTAAAAAATACACAGGTACATCATATAAATATAACGATTACAAAACACACCAGCGCAGAATTATCATATTTGATGATAAGCCACGATTTGTGGATTGAAATCACAACACAAAAGCAAACTGTAGAAAAGTAATTTGCAATTTTCCTAAAAATGATCATCAATTACAACAATCCTTGTAAACAATCAAGCATTGGTTGCAAAATACAAAGAAAAGGAAGGAAAGGACCCCTCCCTCCACCCCGCTGTATTGCCTGAAGGGCATTTTTAATACAGCGACATCTTCTTTCCTTCGTTTTTTCTATTATATTTATGATGTTAAAAACTCACAAGTATCATCATATAAATATAACGATTACAAAACACACCAGCCCAGAATTACCATATTTGATGATGAGCTACGATTTGTGGCTTTAAACCACTATACAAAAAAACTATACAAAAGTAATTTGCAGTTTGTCTTGCGTTTTCTTTTTTTCATAGCAAGACAAACTGTAGAATTTGGAAAATACATCATCAACTACGACAATCTTGGAAGACATTAAAGTTTTTAATTAAAAAAATACACAAGTACCTGTTATAAATATAACGATTACAAAACACACCAGCCCAGAATTACCATATTTGATGATGAAGTACGATTTGTGGATTTAAACAACTATACAAAATCAAATTGTATAAAAGTAATTTGCGATTTGTCTTGCGTTTTTTTTTTTTCATAGCAAGCCAAACTGTAGATTTTGGAAAATACATAATCAACTACGACGATCGTGGAGGACATTAAAGTTGTTAATTAAAAAATACACAAGTACATCATATAAATATAACGACTACAAAACACACCAGCCCAGAATTGCCACATTTGATGATGAAGTATGATTTGTTGCTTTAAACCATCATACAAAATCAAACTGTATAAAAGTAATTTGCAATTTGTCTTGCGTTTTTTTCTTTTTTCATAGCAAGGCAAACTGTAGAATTTGGAAAATGCATCATCAACTACGACAATCTTGGAGGACATTAAAGTTGTTAATTAAAAAATACACAAGTACATCATATAAATATAACGATTACAAAACACACCAGCGCAGAATTACCATATCTGATGATGAGCTACGATTTGTTGCTTTAAAGCACTATACAAAATCAAACTGTATAAAAGTAATTTGCAATTTGTCTTGCGTTTTTTTTTTATAGCAAGACAAAGAGTAGAATTTGGAAAATTCATCATCAACTACGACAATCTTGGAGGACATTAAAATTGTTAATTAAAAGATACACAAGTACATATTATAAATATAACGATTACAAAACACACCAGCGCAGACTTACCATATTTGATGATGAGCTACGATTTGTGCCTTTAAACCACTATACAAAATCAAACTATATAAAAGCAATTTGCAATTTGTCTTGCGTTTTCTTATAGCAAGACAAACTGTAGAATTTGGAGAATACATCATCAACTACGACAATCTTGGACGACATTAAAGTTGTTAATTAAAAAATACAAAAGTTCATCATATAAATATAACGACTACAAAACACACCAGCGCAGAATTACTATATTAGATGATGTGCTATGATTTGTGGCTTTAAACCACTATATAAAATCAAACTGTATAAAAGAAAATTGTAATTTGTCTTGCGTTTTTTTTTTATAGCAAGACAAACTGTAGAATTTGGAAAATACATCATCAACTACGACAATCTTGGAGGACATTAAAGTTGTTAATTAAAAAATACACAGGTACATCATATAAATATATCGTGTACAAAACACACCAGCGCAGAATTACCATATTTGATGATGAGCTACGATTTGTTGCTTTAAACCATTATACAAAATCAAACTCTATAAAAGCAATTTGCAATTTGTCTTGCGTTTTTTTTTATAGCACGACAAACTGTAGAATTTGGAAAATACATTATCAACTACGTCAATCTTGGTCGACATTAAAGTTGTTAATTAAAAAATACACAAGTACATCATATTAATATAACGACTACAAAACACACCAGCGCAGAATTACCATATTTGATGATGAGCTATGATTTGTTGCTTTAAAGCACTATACAAAATCAAACTATATAAAAGTAATTTGCAATTTGTCTTGCGTTTTTTTTTTTTTTCATAGCAAGACAAAGAGTAGAATTTGGAAAATTCATCATCAACTACGACAATCTTGGAGGACATTAAAATTGTTAATTAAAATATACACAAGTACATCATATAAATACAACGATTACAAAACACACCAGCGCAGAATTACCAAATTTGATGATGAGCTACGATTTGTTGCTTTAAACCATTATACAAAATCAAACTATATAAAAGCAATTTGCAATTTGTCTTGCGTTTTTTCTTATTGCAAGACAAACTGTAGAATTTGGAAAATACATCATCAACTACGACAATCTTGGACGACATTAAAGTTGTTAATTAAAAAATGCACAAGTACATCATATAAATATAACGATTACAAAACACACCAGCGCAGAATTACCATATTTGATGATGAGCAATGATTTGTGGCTTTAAACCACTATATAAAATCAATCTGTATAAAAGAAAATTGTAATTTGTCTTGCGTTTTTTTTATAGCGAGGCAAACTGTAGAATTTGGAAAATACATCATCAACTACGACAATCTTGGAGGACACTAAAGTTGTTAATTAAAAAATACACAGGTACATCATATAAATATATTGTGTACAAAACACACCAGCGCAGAATTATCATATTTGATGATGAGCTACGATTTGTTGCTTTAAATTATTATGCAAAATCAAACTGTATAAAAGTAATTTGCAATTCGTCTTGCGTTTTTTTTTATAGCAAGACAAACTGTAGAATCTGGAAAATACATCATCAACTACGACAATCTTGGAGGACATTAAGGTTGTTAATTAAAAAATACACAAGAACATCATATAAATATAACGATTACGAAACACGCCAGCCCAGAATTACCACATTTGATGATGAGCTACGATTTGTTGCTTTAAACCATTATACAACATCAAACTGTATAAAAGTAATTTGCAATTTGTCTTGCGTTTTTTTTATAGCAAGACAAACTGTAGAATTTGGAAAATACATCATCAACTACGACAATCTTGGAGGACATTAAAGTTGCTAATTAAAAAATACACAAGTACATCATATAAATACAACGATTACAAAACACACTAGAGCAGAATTACCATATTTGATGATGAGCTACGATTTGTTGCTTTAAACCATTATACAAAATAAACCTGTATAAAAGTAATTTGCAATTTGTCTTGCGTTTTTTTTTTTCATAGCAAGACAAACTGTAGCTTTTGGAAAATACATCATCAACTACGACAATCTTGGAGGACATTAAAGTTGTTAATTAAAAAATACACAAGTACATGTTATAAATATAACGATTACAAAACACACCAGCGTAGAATTACCATATCTTTGTATAAACTGTAGAATTTGGAAAATACATCATCAACTACGACAATCTTGGAGGACATTAAAGTTGTTAATTAAAAAATACACAAGTACATCATTTACATATAACAATTACAAAACACACCAGCGCAGAATTACCATATTTGATGATGAGCTACGATTTGTGGCTTTAAACCACTATACAAAATCAAACTATATAAAAGCAATTTGCAATTTGTCTTGCGTTTTTTTTTATAGCAAGACAAACTGTAGAATTTGGAAAATACATTATCAACTACGACAATCTTGGTCGGCATTAAAGTTGTTAATTAAAAAATACACAAGTACATCATATAAATATAACGACTACAAAACACACCAGCGCAGAATTACCATATTTGATGATGAGCTACGATTTGTTGCTTTAAACTATTATACAAAATCAAACTGTATAAAAGTAATTTGCAATTCGTCTTGCGTTTTTTTTATAGCAGGACAAATTGTAGAATCTGGAAAATATATCATCAACTACGACAGTCTTGGAGGACATTAAAGTTGTTAATTAAAAAATACACAAGTACATCATATAAATATAACGACTACAAAACACAGTAGCGCAGAATTACCATATTTGATGATGAGCAATGATTTGTGGCTTTAAACCACTATATAAAATCAATCTGTATAAAAGAAAATTGTAATTTGTCTTGCGTTTTTTTTTTCATAGCAAGACAAACTGTAGCTTTTGGAAAATACATCATCAACTACGACAATCTTGGAGGACATTAAAGTTGTTAATTAAAAAATACACAAGTACATGTTATAAATATAACGATTACAAAACACACCAGCGTAGAATTACCATATTTGATGATGAGCTACGATTTGTGGCCTTAAACCACTATACAAAATCAAACTATATAAAAGCAATTTGCAATTTGCCTTGCGTTTTTTTTTATAGCAAGACAAACTGTAGAATTTGGAAAATACATCATCAACTACGACAATCTTGGACGACATTAAAGTTGTTAATTAAAAAATACACAAGTACATCATATAAATATAACGACTACATAACACACCAGCGCAGAATTACCATATTTGATGATGAGCTACGATTTGTGGCTTTAAACCACTATACAAAATCAAACTCTATAAAAGCAATTTGCAATTTGTCTTGCGTTTTTTTTTATAGCAAAACAAACTGTAGAATTTGGAAAATACATTATCAACTACGTCAATCTTGGTCGACATTAAAGTTGTTAATTAAAAAATACTCAAGTACATCATATAAATATAACGACTACATAACACACCAGAGCAGAATTACCATATTTGATGATGAGCTATGATCTGTGGCTTTAAACCACTATATAAAATCAAACTGTATAAAAGAAATTTGCAATTTGTCTTGCGTTCTTTTTTATAGCAAGACAAACTGTAGAATTTGGAAAATACATCAACAACTACGACAATCTTGGAGGACATTAAAGATGTTAATTAAAAAATACACAGGTACATCATATAAATATATCGTGTACAAAACACACCAGCGCTGAATTATCATATTTGATGATGAGCTACGATTTGTTGCTTTAAACTATTATACAAAATCAAACTGTATAAAAGTAATTTGCAATTTGTCCTGCATTTTTTTTATAGCAAGACAAACTGTAGAATTTGGAAAATACATCATCAACTACGACAATCTTGGAGGACATTAAAGTTGTTAATTAAAAAATACACAAGTACATCATTTACATATAACAATTACAAAACACACCAGCGCAGAATTACCATATTTGATGATGAGCTACGATTTGTGGCTTTAAACCACTATACAAAATCAAACTATATAAAAGCAATTTGCAATTTGTCTTGCGTTTTTTTTTTATAGCAAGACAAACTGTAGAATTTGGAAAATACATTATCAACTACGACAATCTTGGTCGGCATTAAAGTTGTTAATTAAAAAATACACAAGTACATCATATAAATATAACGACTACAAAACACACCAGCGCAGAATTACCATATTTGATGATGAGCTACGATTTGTTGCTTTAAACCATTATACAAAATTAAACTGTATAAAAGCAATTTGCAATTTGTCTTGCGTTTTTTTTATAGCAAGACAAACTGTAGAATTTGGAAATACATTATCAACTACGACAATCTTGGTCGACATTAAAGTTGTTAATTAAAAAATACACAAGTACATCATATAAATATAACGACTACAAAACACACCAACGCAGAATTACCATATTTGATGATGAGCTATGATCTGTGGCTTTAAACCTCTATATAAAATCAATCTGTATAAAAGAAAATTGTAGTTTGTCTTGCGTTTTTTTTTATAGCGAGACAAACTGTAGAATTTGGAAAATACATCATCAACTACGATAATCTTGGAGGACATTAAAGTTGTTAATTAAGAAATACACAGGTACATCATTTAAATATATCGTGTACAAAACACACCAGCGCAGAGTTACCATATTTGATGATGAGCTACGATTTGTTGCTTTAAACTATTATACAAAATCAAACTGTATAAAAGTAATTTGCAATTCGTCTTGCGTTTTTTTCTTTTTTCATAGCAAGACAAACTGTAGAATTTGGAAAATGCATCATCAACTACGACAATCTTGGAGGACATTAAAGTTGTTAATTAAAAAGTACACAAGTACATCATATAAATATAACGATTACAAAACACACCACCGCAGAATTACCATATTTGATGATGAGCTACGATTTGTTGCTCTAAACCAATATACAAAATCAAACTGTATAAAAGTAATTTGCAATTTGTCTTGCGTTTTTTATAGCAAGACAAACTGTAGAATTTGGACAATACATCATCAACTACGACAATATTGGAGGACATTAAAATTGTTAATTAAAAAATACACAAGTACATCATATAAATATAACGATTACAAAACACACCAGCGCAGAATTACCATATTTGATGATGAGCTACGATTTGTTGCTTTAAAGCACTATACAAAATCAAACTGTATAAAAGTAATTTGCAATTTGTCTTGCGTTTTTTTTCCATAGCAAGACAAAGAGTAGAATTTGGAAAATTCATCATCAACTGCGACAATCTTGGAGGACATTAAAATTGTTAATTAAAAGATACACAAGTACATATTATAAATATAACGATTACAAAACACACCAGCGCAGACTTAGCATATTTGATGATGAGCTATGATTTGTGGGTTTAAACCACTATACAAAATCAAACTGAATAAAAGTAATTTGCAATTTGTCTTGCGTTTTTTTATGGCAAGACAAACTGTAGAATTTGGAAAATACATCATCAACTACGACAATCTTGGAGGACATTAAAGTTGTTAATTAAAAAATACACAGGAACATCATATAAATATATCGTGTACAAAACACACCAGCGCAGAATTACCATATTTGATGATGAGCTACGATTTGTTGCTTTAAACCACTATACAAAATCAAACTGTATAAAAGTAATTTGCAATCTGTCTTGCGTTTTTTATTTTCCATAGCAAGACAAAGAGTAGAATTTGGAAAATATATAAAAGTAATTTGCAATTTGTCTTGCGTTTTTTTATGGCAAGACAAACTGTAGAATTTGGAAAATACAACATCAACTACGACAATCTTGGAGGACATTAAAGTTGTTAATTAAAAAATACACAGGTACATCATATAAATATAACGATCACAAAACACACGAGCGCAGAATTATCATATTTGGTGATAAGCCACGATTTGTGGATTGAAATCACAACACAAAAGCAAACTGTAGAAAAGTAATTTGCAATTTTCCTAAAAATGATCATCAATTACAACAATCCTTGTAAACAATCAAGCATTGGTTGCAAAATACAAAGAAAAGGAAGGAAAGGACCCCTCCCTCCACCCCGCTGTATTGCCTGAAGGGCATTTTTAATACAGCGACATCTTCTTTCCTTCGTTTTTTCTATTACATTTATGATGTTAAAAACTCACAAGTATCATCATATAAATATAACGATTACAAAACACACCAGCCCAGAATTACCATATTTGATGATGAGCTACGATTTGTGGCTTTAAACCACTATACAAAAAAACTATACAAAAGTAATTTGCAGTTTGTCTTGCGTTTTCTTTTTTTCATAGCAAGACAAACTGTAGAATTTGGAAAATACATCATCAACTACGACAATCTTGGAAGACATTAAAGTTTTTAATTAAAAAAATACACAAGTACCTGTTATAAATATAACGATTACAAAACACACCAGCCCAGAATTACCATATTTGATGATGAAGTACGATTTGTGGATTTAAACAACTATACAAAATCAAATTGTATAAAAGTAATTTGCGATTTGTCTTGCGTTTTTTTTTTTCATAGCAAGCCAAACTGTAGATTTTGGAAAATACATCATCAACTACGACGATCGTGGAGGACATTAAAGTTGTTAATTAAAAAATACACAAGTACATCATATAAATATAGCGACTACAAAACACACCAGCCCAGAATTGCCACATTTGATGATGAAGTATGATTTGTTGCTTTAAACCATCATACAAAATCAAACTGTATAAAAGTAATTTGCAATTTGTCTTGCGTTTTTTTCTTTTTTCATAGCAAGGCAAACTGTAGAATTTGGAAAATGCATCATCAACTACGACAATCTTGGAGGACATTAAAGTTGTTAATTAAAAAATACACAAGTACATCATATAAATATAACGATTACAAAACACACCACCGCAGAATTACCATATTTGATGATGAGCTACGATTTGTTGCTCTAAACCAATATACAAAATCAAACAGTATAAAAGTAATTTGCAATTTGTCTTGCGTTTTCTTATAGCAAGACAAACTGTAGAATTTGGACAATACATCATCAACTACGACAATCTTGGAGGACATTAAAGTTGTTAATTAAAAAATACACAAGTACATAATATAAATATAACGATTACAAAACACACCAGCGCAGAATTACCATAGCTGATGATGAGCTACGATTTGTTGCTTTAAAGCACTATACAAAATCAAACTGTATAAAAGTAATTTGCAATTTGTCTTGCGTTTTTTTTTTTTTTTATAGCAAGACAAAGAGTAGAATTTGGAAAATTCATCATCAACTACGACAATCTTGGAGGACATTAAAATTGTTAATTAAAAGATACCCAAGTACATATTATAAATATAACGATTACAAAACACACCAGCGCAGACTTAGCATATTTGATGATGAGCTATGATTTGTGGGTTTAAACCACTATACAAAATCAAACTGTATAAAAGTAATTTGCAATTTTTCTTGCGTTTCTTTTATGGCAAGACAAACTGTAGAATTTGGAAAATACATCATCAACTACGACAATCTTGGAGGACATTAAAGTTGTTAATTAAAAAATACACAGGTACGTCATATAAATATATCGTGTACAAAACACACCAGTGCAGAATTACCATATTTGATGTTGAGCTATGATTTGTTGCTTTAAGCTATTATAGAAAATCAAACTGTATAAAAGTAATTTGTAATTTGTCTTGCGTTTTTTTTTTTTTTTTTTCATAGCAAGCAAACTGTAGAATTTGGAAAATATATCATCAACTACGACAATCTTGGTGGACATTAAAGTTGTTAATTAAAAAATACACAAGTACATGTTATAAATATAACGATTACAAAACACACCAGTGCAGAGTTACCATATTTGATGATGAGCTACGATTTGTTGCTTTAAACCATTATACAAAATCAAACTGTATAAAAGTAATTTGCAATTTGTCTTGCGTTTTTTCTTATTGCAAGACAAACTGTAGAATTTGGGAAATACATCATCAACTACGACAACCTTGGAGGACATTAAAGTTGTTAATTAAAAAATACACAAGTACATCATCTAAATATAACGATTACAAAACACACCAGCGCAGAATTACCATATTTGATGATGAGCTATGATTTGTGGCTTTAAACTTCTATATAAAATCAAACTGTATAAAAGAAAATTGTAATTTGTCTTGCGTTTTTTTTTATAGAAGACAAACTGTAGAATTTGGAAAATACATCATCAACTACGACAATCTTGGAGGACATTAAAGTTGTTAATTAAAAAATACACAAGTACATGTTATAAATATAACGATTACAAAACACGCCAGCCCGGAATTACCACATTTGATGATGAGCTACAATTTGTTGCTTTAAACCATTATACAACATCAAACTGTATAAAAGTAATTTGCAATTTGTCTTGCGTTTTTTTTATAGCAAGACAAACTGTAGAATTTGGAAAATACATCATTAACTACGACTATCTCGGAGGACATTAAAGTTGTTAATTAAAAAATACACAAGTACATCATATAAATACAACGATTACAAAACACACCCGCGCAGAATTACCAAATTTGATGATGAGCTACGATTTGTTGCTTTAAACCATTATACAAAATCAAACTATATAAAAGCAATTTGCAATTTGTCTTGCGTTTTTTCTTATTGCAAGACAAACTGTAGAATTTGGAAAATACATCATCAACTACGACAATCTTGGACGACATTAAAGTTGTTAATTAAAAAATACACAGGTACATCATATAAATATATCGTGTACAAAACACACCAGCGCAGAATTACCATATTTGATGATGAGCTACGATTTGTTGCTTTAAACTATTATACAAAATCAAACTGTATAAAAGTAATTTGCAATTTGTCTTGCGTTTTTTTTATAGCAAGACAAACTGTAGAATTTGGAAAATACATCATCAACTACGACAATCTTGGAGGACATTAAAGTTGCTAATTAAAAAATACACAAGTACATCATATAAATACAACGATTACAAAACACACTAGCGCAGAATTACCACATTTGATGATGAGCTACGATTTGTTGCTTTAAACCATTATACAAAATAAAACTGTATAAAAGTAATTTGCAATTTGTCTTGCGTTTTTTTTTTTCATAGCAAGACAAACTGTAGCTTTTGGAAAATACATCATCAACTACGACAATCTTGGAGGACATTAAAGTTGTTAATTAAAAAATACACAAGTACATGTTATAAATATAACGATTACAAAACACACCAGCGTAGAATTACCATATTTGATGATGAGCTACGATTTGTGGCCTTAAACCACTATACAAAATCAAACTATATAAAAGCAATTTGCAATTTGTCTTGCGTTTTTTTTATAGCAGGACAAACTGGTAGAATTTAGAAAATACATCATCAACTACGACAATCTTGGACGACATTAAAGTTGTTAATTAAAAAATACACAAGTACATCATATAAATATAACGACTACAAAACACACCAGCGCGGAATTACCATATTTGATGATGAGCTACGATTTGTGGCTTTAAACCACTATACAAAATCAAACTCTATAAAAGCAATTTGCAATTTGTCCTGCGTTTTTTTTTATAGCAAGACAAACTGTAGAATTTGGAAAATTCATCATCAACTACGACAACCTTGGAGGACATTAAAGTTGTTAATTAAAAAATACACAAGTACATCATATAAATATAACGATCACAAAACACACCAGCGCGGAATTACCATATTTGATGATGAGCTATGATTTGTGGCTTTAAACCACTATATAAAATCAAAGTGTATAAAAGAAAATTGTAATTTGTCTTGCGTTTTTTTTATAGCAAGACAAACTGTAGAATTTGGAAAATACATCATCAACTACGACAATCTTGGACGACATTAAAGTAGTTAATTAAAAAATACACAAGTACATCATATAAATATAACGACCACAAACCACACCAGCGCAGAATTACCATATTTGATGATGAGCTACGATTTGTTGCTTTAAACCATTATACAAAATAAAACTGTATAAAAGTAATTTGCAATTTGTCTTGAGTTTTTTTTTTCATAGGAAAGCAAACTGTAGCTTTTGGAAAATACATCATCAACTACGACAATCTTGGAGGACATTAAAGTTGTTAATTAAAAAATACACAAGTACATGTTATAAATATAACGATTACAAAACACACCAGCGTAGAGTTACCACATTTGATGATGAGCTACGATTTGTGGCTTTAAACCACTATACAAGATCAAACTATATAAAAGCAATTTGCAATTTGTCTTGCGTTTTTTATAGCAAGACAAACGGTAGAATTTGGAAAATACATCATCAACTACGACAATCTTGGACGACATTAAAGTTGTTAATTAAAAAATAGACAAGTACATCATATAAATATAACGACTACAAAACACACCAGCGCAGAACTACCATATTTGATGATGAGCTATGATTTGTGGCTTTAAACCACTATATAAAATCAAAGTGTATAAAAGAAAATTGTAATTTGTCTTGCGTTTTTTTTTATAGCAAGACAAACTGTAGAATTTGGAAAATACATCATCAACTACGACAATCTTGGAGGACATTAAAGTTGTTGATTAAAAAATACACAGGTACATCATATAAATATATCGTGTACAAAACACACCAGCGCAGAATTACCATATTTGATGATGTGCTACGATTTGTTGCTTTAAACCATTATACAAAACCAAACTGTATAAAAGTAATTTGCAATTTGTCTTGCGTTTTTTTTTTTATAGCAAGACAAACTGTAGAATTTGGAAAACGCATCATCAACTACGACAATCTTGGAGGACATTAAAGTTGTTAATTAAAAAATACACAAGTACATCATATAAATATAACGATTACAAAACACACCAGCGCAGAATTACCATATTTGATGATGAGATACGATTTGTAGCTTTAAACCATTATACAAAATCAAACTGAATAAAAGTAATTTGCAATTTGTCTTGCGTTTTTTTTTATAGCAAGACAAACTGTAGAATTTGGAAAATACATCATCAACTACGACAATCTTGGAGGACATTAAAGTTGTTGATTAAAAAATACACAGGTACATCATATAAATATATCGTGTACAAAACACACCAGCGTAGAGTTACCACATTTGATGATGAGCTACGATTTGTGGCTTTAAACCACTATACAAGATCAAACTATATAAAAGCAATTTGCAATTTGTCTTGCGTTTTTTATAGCAAGACAAACGGTAGAATTTGGAAAATACATCATCAACTACGACAATCTTGGACGACATTAAAGTTGTTAATTAAAAAATAGACAAGTACATCATATAAATATAACGACTACAAAACACACCAGCGCAGAACTACCATATTTGATGATGAGCTATGATTTGTGGCTTTAAACCACTATATAAAATCAAAGTGTATAAAAGAAAATTGTAATTTGTTTTGCGTTTTTTTTTATAGCAAGACAAACTGTAGAATTTGGAAAATACATCATCAACTACGACAATCTTGGAGGACATTAAAGTTGTTGATTAAAAAATACACAGGTACATCATATAAATATATCGTGTACAAAACACACCAGCGCAGAATTTCCATATTTGATGATGTGCTACGATTTGTTGCTTTAAACCATTATACAAAACCAAACTGTATAAAAGTAATTTGCAATTTGTCTTGCGTTTTTTTTTTATAGCAAGACAAACTGTAGAATTTGGAAAACGCATCATCAACTACGACAATCTTGGAGGACATTAAAGTTGTTAATTAAAAAATACACAAGTACATCATATAAATATAACGATTACAAAACACACCAGCGCAGAATTACCATATTTGATGATGAGATACGATTTGTAGCTTTAAACCATTATACAAAATCAAACTGAATAAAAGTAATTTGCAATTTGTCTTGCGTTTTCTTTTTTTTTATAGCAAGAGAAACTGTAGAATTTGGAAAATACATCATCAACTACGACAATCTTGGAGGACATTAAAGTTGTTAATTAAAAAATACACAAGTACATCATATAAATATAACGATTACAAAACACACCAGCGCAGAATTACCATATTTGATGATGAGCTACGATTTGTGGCTTTAAACCACTATACAAAAAAACTATACAAAAGTAATTTGCAGTTTGTCTTGCGTTTTCTTTTTTTTATAGCAAGAGAAACTGTAGATTTTGGAAAATACATCATCAACTATGACAACCTTGGAGGACATTAAAGTTGTTAATTAAAAAATACACAAGTACATCATATAAATATAACGACTACAAAACACACCAGCGCGGAATTACTATATTTGATGATGAGCTACGATTTGTGGCTTTAAACCACTATACAAAATCAAACTCTATAAAAGCAATTTGCAATTTGTCCTGCGTTTTTTTTTATAGCAAGACAAACTGTAGAATTTGGAAAATTCATCATCAACTACGACAACCTTGGAGGACATTAAAGTTGTTAATTAAAAAATACACAAGTACATCATATAAATATAACGATCACAAAACACACCAGCGCGGAATTACCATATTTGATGATGAGCTATGATTTGTGGCTTTAAACCACTATATAAAATCAAAGTGTATAAAAGAAAATTGTAATTTGTCTTGCGTTTTTTTTATAGCAAGACAAACTGTAGAATTTGGAAAATACATCATCAACTACGACAATCTTGGACGACATTAAAGTAGTTAATTAAAAAATACACAAGTACATCATATAAATATAACGACCACAAACCACACCAGCGCAGAATTACCATATTTGATGATGAGCTACGATTTGTTGCTTTAAACCATTATACAAAATAAAACTGTATAAAAGTAATTTGCAATTTGTCGTGCGTTTTTTTTTTTCATAGGAAAGCAAACTGTAGCTTTTGGAAAATACATCATCAACTACGACAATCTTGGAGGACATTAAAGTTGTTAATTAAAAAATACACAAGTACATGTTATAAATATAACGATTACAAAACACACCAGCGTAGAGTTACCACATTTGATGATGAGCTACGATTTGTGGCTTTAAACCACTATACAAGATCAAACTATATAAAAGCAATTTGCAATTTGTCTTGCGTTTTTTATAGCAAGACAAACGGTAGAATTTGGAAAATACATCATCAACTACGACAATCTTGGACGACATTAAAGTTGTTAATTAAAAAATAGACAAGTACATCATATAAATATAACGACTACAAAACACACCAGCGCAGAACTACCATATTTGATGATGAGCTATGATTTGTGGCTTTAAACCACTATATAAAATCAAAGTGTATAAAAGAAAATTGTAATTTGTCTTGCGTTTTTTTTTTATAGCAAGACAAACTGTAGAATTTGGAAAATACATCATCAACTACGACAATCTTGGAGGACATTAAAGTTGTTGATTAAAAAATACACAGGTACATCATATAAATATATCGTGTACAAAACACACCAGCGCAGAATTACCATATTTGATGATGTGCTACGATTTGTTGCTTTAAACCATTATACAAAACCAAACTGTATAAAAGTAATTTGCAATTTGTCTTGCGTTTTTTTTTTTATAGCAAGACAAACTGTAGAATTTGGAAAACGCATCATCAACTACGACAATCTTGGAGGACATTAAAGTTGTTAATTAAAAAATACACAAGTACATCATATAAATATAACGATTACAAAACACACCAGCGCAGAATTACCATATTTGATGATGAGATACGATTTGTAGCTTTAAACCATTATACAAAATCAAACTGAATAAAAGTAATTTGCAATTTGTCTTGCGTTTTTTTTTATAGCAAGACAAACTGTAGAATTTGGAAAATACATCATCAACTACGACAATCTTGGAGGACATTAAAGTTGTTGATTAAAAAATACACAGGTACATCATATAAATATATCGTGTACAAAACACACCAGCGTAGAGTTACCACATTTGATGATGAGCTACGATTTGTGGCTTTAAACCACTATACAAGATCAAACTATATAAAAGCAATTTGCAATTTGTCTTGCGTTTTTTATAGCAAGACAAACGGTAGAATTTGGAAAATACATCATCAACTACGACAATCTTGGACGACATTAAAGTTGTTAATTAAAAAATAGACAAGTACATCATATAAATATAACGACTACAAAACACACCAGCGCAGAACTACCATATTTGATGATGAGCTATGATTTGTGGCTTTAAACCACTATATAAAATCAAAGTGTATAAAAGAAAATTGTAATTTGTCTTGCGTTTTTTTTTATAGCAAGACAAACTGTAGAATTTGGAAAATACATCATCAACTACGACAATCTTGGAGGACATTAAAGTTGTTGATTAAAAAATACACAGGTACATCATATAAATATATCGTGTACAAAACACACCAGCGCAGAATTTCCATATTTGATGATGTGCTACGATTTGTTGCTTTAAACCATTATACAAAACCAAACTGTATAAAAGTAATTTGCAATTTGTCTTGCGTTTTTTTTTTATAGCAAGACAAACTGTAGAATTTGGAAAACGCATCATCAACTACGACAATCTTGGAGGACATTAAAGTTGTTAATTAAAAAATACACAAGTACATCATATAAATATAACGATTACAAAACACACCAGCGCAGAATTACCATATTTGATGATGAGATACGATTTGTAGCTTTAAACCATTATACAAAATCAAACTGAATAAAAGTAATTTGCAATTTGTCTTGCGTTTTCTTTTTTTTTATAGCAAGAGAAACTGTAGAATTTGGAAAATACATCATCAACTACGACAATCTTGGAGGACATTAAAGTTGTTAATTAAAAAATACACAAGTACATCATATAAATATAACGATTACAAAACACACCAGCGCAGAATTACCATATTTGATGATGAGCTACGATTTGTGGCTTTAAACCACTATACAAAAAAACTATACAAAAGTAATTTGCAGTTTGTCTTGCGTTTTCTTTTTTTTATAGCAAGAGAAACTGTAGATTTTGGAAAATACATCATCAACTATGACAACCTTGGAGGACATTAAAGTTGTTAATTAAAAAATACACAGGTACATCATATAAATATAACGATTACAAAACACACCAGCGCAGAATTATCATATTTGATGATAAGCCACGATTTGTGGATTGAAATCACAACACAAAAGCAAACTGTAGAAAAGTAATTTGAAATTTTCCTAAAAATGATCATCAATTACAACAATCCTTGTAAACAATCAAGCATTGGTTGCAAAATACAAAGAAAAGGAAGGAAAGGACCCCTCCCTCCACCCCGCTGTATTGCCTGAAGGGCATTTTTAATACAGCGACATCTTCTTTCCTTCGTTTTTTCTATTACATTTATGATGTTAAAAACTCACAAGTATCATCATATAAATATAACGATTACAAAACACACCAGCCCAGAATTACCATATTTGATGATGAGCTACGATTTGTGGCTTTAAACCACTATACAAAAAAACTATACAAAAGTAATTTGCAGTTTGTCTTGCGTTTTCTTTTTTTCATAGCAAGACAAACTGTAGAATTTGGAAAATACATCATCAACTACGACAATCTTGGAAGACATTAAAGTTTTTAATTAAAAAAATACACAAGTACCTGTTATAAATATAACGATTACAAAACACACCAGCCAAGAATTACCATATTTGATGATGAAGTACGATTTGTGGATTTAAACAACTATACAAAATCAAATTGTATAAAAGTAATTTGCGATTTGTCTTGCGTTTTTTTTTTTCATAGCAAGCCAAACTGTAGATTTTGGAAAATACATCATCAACTACGACGATCGTGGAGGACATTAAAGTTGTTAATTAAAAAATACACAAGTACATCATATAAATATAACGACTACAACACACACCAGCCCAGAATTGCCACATTTGATGATGAAGTATGATTTGTTGCTTTAAACCATCATACAAAATCAAACTGTATAAAAGTAATTTGCAATTTGTCTTGCGTTTTTTTCTTTTTTCATAGCAAGGCAAACGGTAGAATTTGGAAAATGCATCATCAACTACGACAATCTTGGAGGACATTAAAGTTGTTAATTAAAAAATACACAAGTACATCATATAAATATAACGATTACAAAACACACCACCGCAGAATTACCATATTTGATGATGAGTTACGATTTGTTGCTCTAAACCAATATACAAAATCAAACAGTATAAAAGTAATTTGCAATTTGTCTTGCGTTTTCTTATAGCAAGACAAACTGTAGAATTTGGACAATACATCATCAACTACGACAATCTTGGAGGACATTAAAGTTGTTAATTAAAAAATACACAAGTACATCATATAAATATAACGATTACAAAACACACCAGCGCAGAATTACCATATCTGATGATGAGCTACGATTTGTTGCTTTAAAGCACTATACAAAATCAAACTGTATAAAAGTAATTTGCAATTTGTCTTGCGTTTTTTTTTTTTTTTTTTCATAGCAAGACAAAGAGTAGAATTTGGAAAATTCATCATCAACTACGACAATCTTGGAGGACATTAAAATTGTTAATTAAAAGATACACAAGTACATATTATAAATATAACGATTACAAAACACACCAGCGCAGACTTAGCATATTTGATGATGAGCTATGATTTGTGGGTTTAAACCACTATACAAAATCAAACTGTATAAAAGTAATTTGCAATTTGTCTTGCGTTTCTTTTATGGCAAGACAAACTGTAGAATTTGGAAAATACATCATCAACTACGACAATCTTGGAGGACATTAAAGTTGTTAATTAAAAAATACACAGGTACATCATATAAATATATCGTGTACAAAACACACCAGCGCAGAATTACCATATTTGATGATGAGCTACGATTTGTTGCTTTAAACCACTATACAAAATCAAACTGTATAAAAGTAATTTGCAATTTGTCTTGCTTTTTTTTTATAGCAAGACAAACGGTAGAATTTGGAAAATACATCATCAACTACGACAATCTTGGACGACATTAAAGTTGTTAATTAAAAAATAGACAAGTACATCATATAAATATAACGACTACAAAACACACCAGCGCAGAACTACCATATTTGATGATGAGCTATGATTTGTGGCTTTAAACCACTATATAAAATCAAAGTGTATAAAAGAAAATTGTAATTTGTCTTGCGTTTTTTTTTATAGCAAGACAAACTGTAGAATTTGGAAAATACATCATCAACTGCGACAATCTTGGAGGACATTAAAGTTGTTGATTAAAAAATACACAGGTACATCATATAAATATATCGTGTACAAAACACACCAGCGCAGAATTACCATATTTGATGATGAGCTACGATTTGTTGCTTTAAACCATTATACAAAACTAAACTGTATAAAAGTAATTTGAAATTTGTCTTGCGTTTTTTTTTTATAGCAAGACAAACTGTAGAATTTGGAAAACGCATCATCAACTACGACAATCTTGGAGGACATTAAAGTTGTTAATTAAAAAATACACAAGTACATCATATAAATATAACGATTATAAAACACACCAGCGCAGAATTACCATATTTGATGATGAGATACGATTTGTAGCTTTAAACCATTATACAAAATCAAACTGAATAAAAGTAATTTGCAATTTGTCTTGCGTTTTCTTTTTTTTATAGCAAGAGAAACTGTAGAATTTGGAAAGTACATCATCAACTACGACAATCTTGGAGGACATTAAAGTTGTTAATTAAAAAATACACAAGTACATCATATAAATATAACGATTACAAAACACACCAGCGCAGAATTACCATATTTGATGATGAGCTACGATTTGTGGCTTTAAACCACTATACAAAAAAACTATACAAAAGTAATTTGCAGTTTGTCTTGCGTTTTCTTTTCTTTATAGCAAGAGAAACTGTAGATTTTGGAAAATACATCATCAACTATGACAACCTTGGAGGACATTAAAGTTGTTAATTAAAAAATACACAGGTACATCATATAAATATAACGATTACAAAACACACCAGCGCAGAATTATCATATTTGATGATAAGCCACGATTTGTGGATTGAAATCACAACACAAAAGCAAACTGTAGGAAAGTAATTTGCAATTTTCCTAAAAATGATCATCAATTACAACAATCCTTGTAAACAATCAAGCATTGGTTGCAAAATACAAAGAAAAGGAAGGAAAGGACCCCTCCCTCCACCCCGCTGTATTGCCTGAAGGGCATTTTTAATACAGCGACATCTTCTTTCCTTCGTTTTTTCTATTACATTTATGAAGTTAAAAACTCACAAGTATCATCATATAAATATAACGATTACAAAACACACCAGCCCAGAATTACCATATTTGATGATGAGCTACGATTTGTGGCTTTAAACCACTATACAAAAAAACTATACAAAAGTAATTTGCAGTTTGTCTTGCGTTTTCTTTTTTTCATAGCAAGACAATCTGTAGAATTTGGAAAATACATCATCAACTACGACAATCTTGGAAGACATTAAAGTTTTTAATTAAAAAAATACACAAGTACCTGTTATAAATATAACGATTACAAAACACACCAGCCCAGAATTACCATATTTGATGATGAAGTACGATTTGTGGATTTATACAACTATACAAAATCAAATTGTATAAAAGTAATTTGCGATTTGTCTTGCGTTTTTTTTTTCATAGCAAGCCAAACTGTAGATTTTGGAAAATACATCATCAACTACGACGATCGTGGAGGACATTAAAG
This sequence comes from Aphodius granarius, assembly GCA_963971325.1. Lineage (NCBI taxonomy): Eukaryota > Metazoa > Arthropoda > Insecta > Coleoptera > Scarabaeidae > Aphodius > Aphodius granarius. Next base: position 9,907,787 of record OZ020225.1, read on the forward strand.
TTGTTAATTAAAAAATACACAAGTACATCATATAAATATAACGACTACAAAACACACCAGCCCAGAATTGCCACATTTGATGATGAAGTATGATTTGTTGCTTTAAACCATCATACAAAATCAAACTGTATAAAAGTAATTTGCAATTTGCCTTGCGTTTTTTTCTTTTTTCATAGCAAGGCAAACTGTAGAATTTGGAAAATACATCATCAACTACGACAATCTTGGAGGACATTAAAGTTGTTAATTAAAAAATACACAAGTACATCATATAAATATAACGATTACAAAACACACCACCGCAGAATTACCATATTTGATGATGAGCTACGATTTGTTGCTCTAAACCAATATACAAAATCAAACAGTATAAAAGTAATTTGCAATTTGTCTTGCGTTTTCTTATAGCAAGACAAACTGTAGAATTTGGACAATACATCATCAACTACGACAATCTTGGAGGACATTAAAGTTGTTAATTAAAAAATACACAAGTACATCATATAAATATAACGATTACAAAACACACCAGCGCAGAATTACCATATCTGATGATGAGCTACGATTTGTTGCTTTAAAGCACTATACAAAATCAAACTGTATAAAAGTAATTTGCAATTTGTCTTGCGTTTTTTTTTTTTTTCATAGCAAGACAAAGAGTAGAATTTGGAAAATTCATCATCAACTACGACAATCTTGGAGGACATTAAAATTGTTAATTAAAGATACACAAGTACATATTATAAATATAACGATTACAAAACACACCAGCGCAGACTTAGCATATTTGATGATGAGCTATGATTTGTGGGTTTAAACCACTATACAAAATCAAACTGTATTAAAGTAATTTGCAATTTGTCTTGCGTTTCTTTTATGGCAAGACAAACTGTAGAATTTGGAAAATACATCATCAACTACGACAATCTTGGAGGACATTAAAGTTGTTAATTAAAAAATACACAGGTACATCATATAAATATATCGTGTACAAAACACACCAGCGCAGAATTACCGTATTTGATGATGAGCTACGATTTGTTGCTTTAAACCACTATACAAAATCAAACTGTATAAAAGTAATTTGCAATTTGTCTTGCTTTTTTTTATAGCAAGACAAACGGTAGAGTTTGGAAAATACATCATCAACTACGACAATCTTGGACGACATTAAAGTTGTTAATTAAAAAATAGACAAGTACATCATATAAATATAACGACTACAAAACACACCAGCGCAGAACTACCATATTTGATAATAAGCTATGATTTGTGGCTTTAAACCACTATATAAAATCAAAGTGTATAAAAGAAAATTGTAATTTCTCTTGCGTTTTTTTTTATAGCAGGACAAACTGTAGAATTTGGAAAATACATCATCAACTACGACAATCTTGGAGGACATTAAAGTTGTTGATTAAAAAATACACAGGTACATCATATAAATATATCGTGTACAAAACACACCAGCGCAGAATTACCATATTTGATGATGAGCTACGATTTGTTGCTTTAAACCATTATACAAAACCAAACTGTATAAAAGTAATTTGCAATTTGTCTTGCGTTTTTTTTTTATAGCAAGACAAACTGTAGAATTTGGAAAACGCATCATCAACTACGACAATCTTGGAGGACATTAAAGTTGTTAATTAAAAAATACACAAGTACATCATATAAATATAACGATTACAAAACACACCAGCGCAGAATTACCATATTTGATGATGAGATACGATTTGTAGCTTTAAACCATTATACAAAATCAAACTGAATAAAAGTAATTTGCAATTTGTCTTGCGTTTTCTTTTTTTTTATAGCAAGAGAAACTGTAGAATTTGGAAAATACATCATCAACTACGACAATCTTGGAGGACATTAAAGTTGTTAATTAAAAAATACACAAGTACATCATATAAATATAACGATTACAAAACACACCAGCGCAGAATTACCATATTTGATGATGAGCTACGATTTGTGGCTTTAAACCACTATACAAAAAAACTATACAAAAGTAATTTGCAGTTTGTCTTGCGTTTTCTTTTTTTTATAGCAAGAGAAACTGTAGATTTTGGAAAATACATCATCAACTATGACAACCTTGGAGGACATTAAAGTTGTTAATTAAAAAATACACAGGTACATCATATAAATATAACGATTACAAAACACACCAGCGCAGAATTATCATATTTGATGATAAGCCACGATTTGTGGATTGAAATCACAACACAAAAGCAAACTGTAGAAAAGTAATTTGCAATTTTCCTAAAAATGATCATCAATTACAACAATCCTTGTAAACAATCAAGCATTGGTTGCAAAATACAAAGAAAAGGAAGGAAAGGACCCCTCCCTCCACCCCGCTGTATTGCCTGAAGGGCATTTTTAATACAGCGACATCTTCTTTCCTTCGTTTTTTCTATTACATTTATGATGTTAAAAACTCACAAGTATCATCATATAAATATAACGATTACAAAACACACCAGCCCAGAATTACCATATTTGATGATGAGCTACGATTTGTGGCTTTAAACCACTATACAAGAAAACTATACAAAAGTAATTTGCAGTTTGTCTTGCGTTTTCTTTTTTTCATAGCAAGACAAACTGTAGAATTTGGAAAATACATCATCAACTACGACAATCTTGGAAGACATTAAAGTTTTTAATTAAAAAAATACACAAGTACCTGTTATAAATATAACGATTACAAAACACACCAGCCCAGAATTACCATATTTGATGATGAAGTACGATTTGTGGATTTAAACAACTATACAAAATCAAATTGTATAAAAGTAATTTGCGATTTGTCTTGCGTTTTTTTTTTTTCATAGCAAGCCAAACTGTAGATTTTGGAAAATACATCATCAACTACGACGATCGTTGAGGACATTAAAGTTGTTAATGAAAAAAATACACAAGTACATCATATAAATATAACGACTACAAAACACACCAGCCCAGAATTGCCACATTTGATGATGAAGTATGATTTGTTGCTTTAAACCATCGTACAAAATCAAACTGTATAAAAGTAATTTGCAATTTGTCTTGCGTTTTTTTCTTTTTTCACAGCAAGGCAAACTGTAGAATTTGGAAAATGCATCATCAACTACGACAATCTTGGAGGACATTAAAGTTGTTAATTAAAAAATACACAAGTACATCATATAAATATAACGATTACAAAACACACCACCGCAGAATTACCATATTTGATGATGAGCTACGATTTGTTGCTCTAAACCAATATACAAAAACAAACAGTATAAAAGTAATTTGCAATTTGTCTTGCGTTTTCTTATAGCAAGACAAACTGTAGAATTTGGACAATACATCATCAACTACGACAATCTTGGAGGACATTAAAGTTGTTAATTAAAAAATACACAAGTACATCATATAAATATAACGATTACAAAACACACCAGCGCAGAATTACCATATCTGATGATGAGCTACGATTTGTTGCTTTAAAGCACTATACAAAATCAAACTGTATAAAAGTAATTTGCAATTTGTCTTGCGGTTTTTTTTTTTCATAGCAAGACAAAGAGTAGAATTTGGAAAATTCATCATCAACTACGACAACCTTGGAGGACATTAAAATTGTTAATTAAAAGATACACAAGTACATATTATAAATATAACGATTACAAAACACACCAGCGCAGACTTAGCATATTTGATGATGAGCTATGATTTGTGGGTTTAAACCACTATACAAAATCAAACTGTATAAAAGTAATTTGCAATTTGTCTTGCATTTCTTTTATGGCAAGACAAACTGTAGAATTTGGAAAATACATCATCAACTACGACAATCTTGGAGGACATTAAAGTTGTTAATTAAAAAATACACAGGTACATCATATAAATATATCGTGTACAAAACACACCAGCGCAGAATTACCATATTTGATGATGAGCTACGATTTGTTGCTTTAAACCACTATACAAAATCAAACTGTATAAAAGTAATTTGCAATTTGTCTTGCTTTTTTTTATGGCAAGACAAACTGTAGAATTTGGAAAATGCATCATCAACTACGACAATCTTGGAGGACATTAAAGTTGTTAATTAAAAAATACACAGGTACATCATATAAATATATCGTGTACAAAACACACCAGCGCAGAATTACCATATTTGATGTTGAGCTACGATTTGTTGCTTTAAACTATTATACAAAATCAAACTGTATAAAAGTAATTTGTAATTTGTCTTGCGTTTTTTTTTTCATAGCAAGCAAACTGTAGAATTTGGAAAATACATCATCAACTACGACAATCTTGGTGGACATTAAAGTTGTTAATTAAAAAATACACAAGTACATGTTATAAATATAACGATTACAAAACACACCAGTGCAGAGTTACCATATTTGATGATGAGCTACGATTTGTTGCTTTAAACCATTATACAAAATCAAACTGTATAAAAGTAATTTGCAATTTGTCTTGCGTTTTTTTTATAGCAAGACAAACTGTAGAATTTGGAAAATACATCATCAACTACGACAACCTTGGAGGACATTAAAGTTGTTAATTAAAAAATACACAAGTACATCATATAAATATAACGATTACAAAACACACCAGCGCAGAATTACCATATTTGATGATGAGCTATGATTTGTGGCTTTAAACCACTATATAAAATCAAACTGTATAAAAGAAAATTGTAATTTGTCTTGCGTTTTTTTTTATAGAAGACAAACTGTAGAATTTGGAAAATACATCATCAACTACGACAATCTTGGAGGACATTAAAGTTGTTAATTAAAAAATACACAAGTACATGTTATAAATATAACGATTACAAAACACGCCAGCCCAGAATTACCACATTTGATGATGAGCTACAATTTGTTGCTTTAAACCATTTTACAACATCAAACTGTATAAAAGTAATTTGCAATTTGTCTTGCGTTTTTTTTTATAGCAAGACAAACTGTAGAATTTGGAAAATACATCATTAACTACGACTATCTCGGAGGACATTAAAGTTGTTCATTAAAAAATACACAAGTACATCATATAAATACAACGATTACAAAACACACCAGCGCAGAATTACCAAATTTGATGATGAGCTACGATTTGTTGCTTTAAGCCATTATACAAAATCAAACTATATAAAAGCAATTTGCAATTTGTCTTGCGTTTTTTCTTATTGCAAGACAAATGTAGAATTTGGAAAATACATCATCAACTACGACAATCTTGGACGACATTAAAGTTGTTAATTAAAAAATACACAGGTACATCATATAAATATATCGTGTACAAAACACACCAGCGCAGAATTACCATATTTGATGATGAGCTACGATTTGTTGCTTTAAACTATTATACAAAATCAAACTGTATAAAAGTAATTTGCAATTTGTCTTGCGTTTTTTTTATAGCAAGACAAACTGTAGAATTTGGAAAATACATCATCAACTACGACAATCTTGGAGGACATTAAAGTTGCTAATTAAAAAATACACAAGTACATCATATAAATACAACGATTACAAAACACACTAGCGCAGAATTACCACATTTGATGATGAGCTACGATTTGTTGCTTTAAACCATTATACAAAATAAAACTGTTTAAAAGTAATTTGCAATTTGTCTTGCGTTTTTTTTTCATAGCAAGACAAACTGTAGCTTTTGGAAAATACATCATCAACTACGGCAATCTTGGAGGACATTAAAGTTGTTAATTAAAAAATACACAAGTACATGTTATAAATATAACGACTACAAAACACACCAGCGTAGAATTACCATATTTGATGATGAGCTACGATTTGTGGCCTTAAACCACTATACAAAATCAAACTATATAAAAGCAATTTGTAATTTGTCTTGCGTTTTTTTTATAGCAGGACAAACTGGTAGAATTTGGAAAATACATCATCAACTACGACAATCTTGGACGACATTAAAGTTGTTAATTAAAAAATACACAAGTACATCATATAAATATAACGACTACAAAACACACCAGCGCAGAATTACCATATTTGATGATGAGCTACGATTTGTGGCTTTAAACCACTATACAAAATCAAACTCTATAAAAGCAATTTGCAATTTGTCCTGCGTTTTTTTTTATAGCAAGACAAACTGTAGAATTTGGAAAATACATCATCAACTACGACAACCTTGGAGGACATTAAAGTTGTTAATTAAAAAATACACAAGTACATCATATAAATATAACGATCACAAAACACACCAGCGCGGAATTACCATATTTGATGATGAGCTATGATTTGTGGCTTTAAACCACTATATAAAATCAAAGTGTATAAAAGAAAATTGTAATTTGTCTTGCGTTTTCTTTTATAGCAAGACAAACTGTAGAATTTGGAAAATACATCATCAACTACGACAATCTTGGACGACATTAAAGTTGTTAATTAAAAAATGCACAAGCACATCATATAAATATAACGACTACAAACCACACCAGCGCAGAATTACCATATTTGATGATGAGCTACGATTTGTTGCTTTAAACCATTATACAAAATAAAACTGTATAAAAATAATTTGCAACTTGTCTTGCGTTTTTTTTTTTTTTTTTTTTTTTTTTTTTTTTTTCATAGCAAGACAAACTGTAGAATTTGGAAAATACATCCTCAAGTACGACAATCTTGGTGGACATTAAAGTTGTTAATTAAAAAATACACAAGTACATGTTATAAATATAACGATTACAAAACACACCAGTGCAGAATTACCATATTTGATGATGATCTACGATTTGTTGCTTCAAACCATTATACAAAATCAAACTGTATAAAAGTAATTTGCAATTTGTCTTGCGTTTTTTTTTTATAGCAAGACAAACTGTAGAATTTGGAAAATACATCATCAACTACGACGACCTTGGAGGACATTAAAGTTGTTAATTAAAAAATACACAAGTACATCATATAAATATAACGATTACAAAACACACCAGCGTAGAATTACCATATTTGATGATGAGCTACGATTTGTGGCCTTATACCACTATGCAAAATCAAACTATATAAAAGCAATTTGCAATTTGTCTTGCGTTTTTTTTTATAGCAAGACAAACTGTAGAATTTGGAAAATACATTATCAACTACGTCAATCTTGGTCGACATTAAAGTTGTTAATTAAAAAATACACAAGTACATCATATAAATATAACGGCTACAAAACACACCAGCGCAGAATTACCATATTTGATGATGAGCTATGATCTGTGGCTTTAAACCACTATATAAAATCAAACTGTATAAAAGAAATTTGCAATCTGTCTTGCGTTTTTTTTTATAGCAAGACAAACTGTAGAATTTGGAAAATACATCAACAACTACGACAATCGTGGAGGACATTAAAGATGTTAATTAAAAAATACACAGGTACATCATATAAATATATCGTGTACAAAACACACCAGCGCAGAATTATCATATTTGATGATGAGCTACGATTTGTTGCTTTAAACTATTATACAAAATGAAACTGTATAAAAGTAATTTGCAATTTGTCCTGCATTTTTTTTTATAGCAAGACAAACTGTAGAATTGGGAAAATACATTATCAACTACGACAATCTTGGAGGACATTAAAGTTGTTAATTAAAAAGTACACAAGTACATCATTTACACATAACAATTACAAAACACACCAGCGCAGAATTACCATATTTGATGATGAGCTACGGTTTGTGGCTTTAAACCACTATACAAAATCAAACTATATAAAAGCAATTTGCAATTTGTCTTGCGTTTTTTTTATAGCACGACAAACTGTAGAATTTGGAAAATACATTATCAACTACGACAATCTTGGTCGACATTAAAGTTGTTAATTAAAAAATACACAAGTACATCATATAAATATAACGACTACAAAACACACCAGCGCAGAATTACCATATTTGATGATGAGCTACGATTTGTTGCTTTAAACCATTATACAAAATCAAACTGTATAAAAGTAATTTGCAATATTTCTTGCGTTTTTTTTATAGCAAGATAAACTGTAGAATTTGGAAAATACATCATCAACTACGACAATCTTGGAGGACATTAAAGTTGTTAATTAAAAAATAAACAAGTACATCATTTACATATAACAATTACAAAACACACCAGCGCAGAATTACCATGTTTGATGATGAGCTACGATTTGTGGCTTTAAACCACTATACAAAATTAAACTATATAAAAGCAATTTGCAATTTGTCTTGCGTTTTTTTTATAGCAAGACAAACTGTAGAATTTGGAAATACATTATCAACTACGAAAATCTTGGTCGACATTAAAGTTGTTAATTAAAAAATACACAAGTACATCATATAAATACAACGACTACAAAACACACCAGCGCAGAATTACCATATTTGATGATGAGCTATGATCTGTGGCTTTAAACCACTATATAAAATCAATCTGTATAAAACAAAATTGTAATTTGTCTTGGGTTTTTTTTATAGCGAGACAAACTGTAGAATTTGGAAAATACATCATCAACTACGACAATCTTGGAGGACATTAAAGTTGTTAATTAAAAAATACACAGGTACATCATATAAATATATCGTGTACAAAACACACCAGCGCAGAATTACCATATTTGATGATGAGCTACGATTTGTTGCTTTAAACTATTATACAAAATCAAACTTTATAAAAGTAATTTGCAATTCGTCTTGCGTTTTTTTTTATAGCAAGACAAACTGTAGAATCTGGAAAATACACCATCAACTACGACAATCTTGGAGGACATTAAGGTTGTTAATTAAAAAATACACAAGTACATCATATAAACATAACGACTACAAAACACACTAGCCCAGAATTACCATATTTGATGATGAGCTACGATTTGTTGCTTCAAACCATTATACAAAATAAAACTGTATAAAAGTAATTTGCAATTTGTCTTGCGTTTTTTTTTTCATAGCAAGACAAACTGTAGCTTTTGGAAAATACATCATCAACTACGACAATCTTGGAGGACATTAAAGTTGTTAATTAAAAAATACACAAGTACATGTTATAAATATAACGATTACAAAACACACCAGCATATAATTACCATATTTGACGATGAGCTACGATTTGTGGCCTTAAACCACTATACAAAATCAAACTATATAAAAGCAATTTGCAATTTGTCTTGCGTTTTTTTTATAGCAAGACAAACTGTAGAATTTGGAAAATACATCATCAACTACGACAATCTTGGACGACATTAAAGTTGTTAATTAAAAAATACACAAGTACATCATATAAATATAACGACTACAAAACACACCAGCGCAGAATTACCATATTTGATGATGAGCTACGATTTGTGCCTTTAAACCACTATATAAAATCAAACTCTATAAAAGCAATTTGCAATTTGTCTTGCGTTTTTTTATAGCAAGACAAACTGTAGAATTTGGAAAATACATTATCAACTACGACAATCTTGGTCGACATTGAAGTTGTTAATTAAAAAATACACAAGTGCATCATATAAATATAACGACTACAAAACACACCAGCGCAGAATTACCATATTTGATGATGAGCTACGATTTGTGGCCTTAAACCACTATACAAAATCAAACTATATAAAAGCAATTTGCAATTTGTCTTGCGTTTTTTTTTATAGCAAGACAAACTGTAGAATTTGGAAAATACATCATCAACTACGACAATCTTGGACGACATTAAAGTTGTTAATTAAAAAATACACAAGTACATCATATAAATATAACGACTACAAAACACACCAGCGCAGAATTACCATATTTGATGATGAGCTACGATTTGTGCCTCTAAACCACTATATAAAATCAAACTCTATAAAAGCAATTTGCAATTTGTCTTGCGTTTTTTTTATAGCAAGACAAACTGTGGAATTTGGAAAATACATTATCAACTACGACAATCTTGGTCGACATTGAAGTTGTTAATTAAAAAATACACAAGTACATCATATAAATATAACGACTACAAAACACACCAGCGCAGAATTACCATATTTGATGATGAGCTACGATTTGTGGCTTTAAACCACTATACAAAATCAAACTATATAAAAGCAATTTGCAATTTGTCTTGCGTTTTTTTTTATAGCAAGACAAACTGTTGAATTTGGAAAATACATCAACAACTACGACGATCTTGGAGGACATTAAAGATGTTAATTAGAAAATACACAAGTACATCATATAAATATAACGACTACAAAACACACCAGCGCAGAATTACCATATTTGATGATGAGCTACGATTTGTGGCTTTAAACCACTATACAAAATCAAACTATATAAAAGCAATTTGCAATTTGTCTTGCGTTTTTTTTTTATAGCAAGACAAACTGTTGAATTTGGAAAATACATCAACAACTACGACGATCTTGGAGGACATTAAAGATGTTAATTAGAAAATACACAAGTACATCATATAAATATAACGACTACAAAACACACCAGCGCAGAATTACCATATTTGATGATGAGCTACGATTTGTGGCTTTAAACCACTATACAAAATCAAACTATATAGAAGTAATTTGCATTTTGTCTTGCGTGTTTTTTTGTAGCAAGACAAACTGTAGAATTTGGAAAATACATCATCAACGACGACAATCTTGGACGACATTAAAGTTGTTAATTAAAAAATACACAAGTACATGTTATAAATATAACGATTACAAAACACGCCAGTCCAGAATTACCACATTTGATGATGAGCTACAATTTGTTGCTTTAAACCATTATACAACATCAAACTGTATAAAAGTAATTTGCAATTTTTCTTGCGGTTTTTTTATAGCAAGACAAACTGTAGAATTTGGAAAATACATCATTAACTACGACAATCTTGGAGGACATTAAAGTTGTTAATTAAAAAATACACAAGTACATCATATAAATACAACGATTACAAAACACACCAGCGCAGAATTACCAAATTTGATGATGAGCTACGATTTGTTGCTTTAAACCATTATACAGAATCAAACTATATAAACGCAATTTGCAATTTGTCTTGCGTTTTTTCTTATAGCAAGACAAACTGTAGAATTTGGAAAATATATCATTAACTACGACAATCTTGGAGGACATTAAAGTTGTTAATTAAAGAATACACAAGTACATCATATAAATACAACGATTACAAAACACACCAGCGCAGAATTACAAAATTTGATGATGAGCAATTATTTGTGGCTTTAAACCACTACATAAAATCAATCTGTATAAAAGAAAATTGTAATTTCTCTTGCGTTTTTTTTTATAGCGAGACAAACTGTAGAATTTGGAAAATACATCATCAACTACGACAATCTTGAAGGACATTAAAGTTGTTAATTAAAAAATACACAGGTACATCATATAAATATATCGTGTACAAAACACGCCAGCCCAGAATTACCACATTTGATGATAAGCTACGATTTGTTGCTTTAAACCATTATACAACATCAAACTGTATAAAAGTAAATTGCAATTTGTCTTGCGTTTTTTTTATAGCAAGACAAACTATAGAATTTGGAAAATACATCATCAACTACAACAATCTTGGAGGACATTAAAGTTGCTAATTAAAAAATACACAAGTACATCATATAAATACAACGATTACAAAACACACTAGCGCAGAATTACCATATTTGATGATGAGCTACGATTTGTTGCTTTAAACCATTATACAAAATAAAACTGTATAAAAGTAATTTGCAATTTGTCTTGCGTTTTTTTTTTTCATAGCAAGACAAACTGTAGCTTTTGGAAAATACATCATCAACTACGACAATCTTGGAGGACATTAAAGTTGTTAATTAAAAAATACACAAGTACATGTTATAAATATAACGATTACAAAACACACCAGCGTAGAATTACCATATTTGATGATGAGCTACGATTTGTGGCCTTAAACCACTATACAAAATCAAACTATATAAAAGCAATTTGCAATTTGTCTTGCGTTTTTTTTATAGCAGGACAAACTGTAGAATTTGGAAAATACATCATCAACTACAACAATCTTGGACGACATTAAAGTTGTTAATTAAAAAATACACAAGTACATCATATAAATATAACGACTACAAAACACACCAGCGCAGAATTACCATATTTGATGATGAGCTACGATTTTTGGCTTTAAATCACTATACAAAATCAAACTCTATAAAAGCAATTTGCACTTTGTCTTGCGTTTTTTTTTATAGCAAGACAAACTGTAGAATTTGGAAAATACATCATCAACTACGACAACCTTGGAGGACATTAAAGTTGTTAATTAAAAAATGCACAAGTACATCATATAAATATAACGATCACACAACACACCAGCGCGGAATTACCATATTTGATGATGAGCTATGATTTGTGGCTTTAAACCACTATATAAAATCAAAGTGTATAAAAGAAAATTGTAATTTGTCTTGCGTTTTTTTTTATAGCAAGACAAACTGGAGAATTTGGAAAATACATCATCAACTACGACAATCTTGGACGACATTACAGTTGTTAATTAAAAAATACACAAGTACATCATATTAATATAACGACTACAAAGCACACCAGCGCAGAATAACCATATTTGATGATGAGCTATGATTTGTTGCTTTAAAGCACTATACAAAATCTAATTTGCAATTTGTCTTGCGTTTTTTTTTTTTTCATAGCAAGACAAAGAGTAGAATTTGGAAAATTCATCATCAACTACGACAATCTTGGAGGACATTAAAATTGTTAATTAAAAGATACACAAGTACATATTATAAATATAACGATTACAAAACACACCAGCGCAGACTTAGCATATTTGATGATGAGCTATGATTTGTGGGTTTAAACCACTATTCAAAATCAAACTGTATAAAAGTAATTTGCAATTTGTCTTGCGTTTTTTTTATGGCAAGATAAACTGTAGAATTTGGAAAATACATCATCAACTACGACAATCTTGGATGACATTAAAGTTGTTAATTAAAAAATACACAAGTACATCATATAAATACAACGATTACAAAACACACCAGCGCAGAATTACCAAATTTGATGATGAGCTACGATTTGTTGCTTTAAACCATTATACAAAATCAAACTATATAAAAGCAATTTGCAATTTGTCTTGCGTTTTTTCTTATTGCAAGACAAACTGTAGAATTTGGAAAATACATCATCAACTACGACAATCTTGGACGACATTAAAGTTGTTAATTAAAAAATGCACAAGTACATCATATAAATATAACGATTACAAAACACACCAGCGCAGAATTACCATATTTGATGATGAGCAATGATTTGTGGCTTTAAATTATTATAAAAAATCAAACTGTATAAAAGTAATTTGCAATTCGTCTTGCGTTTTTTTTTATAGCAAGACAAACTGTAGAATCTGGAAAATACATCATCAACTACGACAATCTTGGAGGACATTAAGGTTGTTAATTAAAAAATACACAAGTACATCTTATAAATATAACGATTACAAAACACGCCAGCCCAGAATTACCACATTTGATGATGAGCTACGATTTGTTGCTTTAAACCATTATACAACATCAAACTGTATAAAAGTAATTTGCAATTTGTCTTGCGTTTTTTTTATAGCAAGACAAACTGTAGAATTTGGAAAATACATCATCAACTACGACAATCTTGGAGGACATTAAAGTTGCTAATTAAAAAATACACAGGTACATCATATAAATATAACGACTACAAAACACACCAGCGCAGAATTACCATATTTGATGATGAGCTACGATTTGTGGCTTTAAACCACTATACAAAATCAAACTCTACAAAAGCAATTTGCAACTTGTCTTGCACTTTTTTATAGCAAGACAAACTGTAGAATTTGGAAAGTACATCATCAACTACGACAACCTTGGAGGACATTAAAGTTGTTAGTTAAAAAATACACAAGTAAATCATATAAATATAACGACTACAAAACACACCAGCGCAGAATTACCATATTTGATGATGAGCTACGATTTGTTGCTTTAAACCATTATACAAAATAAAACTGTATAAAAGTAATTTGCAATTTGTCTTGCGTTTTTTTTTTTTTTTCATAGCAAGACAAACTGTAGCGTTTGGAAAATACATCATCAACTACGACAATCTTGGAGGACATTAAAGTTGTTAATTAAAAAATACACAAGTACATGTTATAAATATAACGATTACAAAACACACCAGCGTAGAATTACCATATTTGATGATGAGCTACGATTTGTGGCCTTAAACCACTATACAAAATCAAACTATATAAAAGCAATTTGCAATTTGTCTTGCGTTTTTTTTATAGCAGGACAAACTGTAGAATTTGGAAAATACATCATCAACTACAACAATCTTGGACGACATTAAAGTTGTTAATTAAAAAATACACAAGTACATCATATAAATATAACGACTACAAAACACACCAGCGCAGAATTACCATATTTGATGATGAGCTACGATTTTTGGCTTTAAATCACTATACAAAATCAAACTCTATAAAAGCAATTTGCACTTTGTCTTGCGTTTTTTTTTATAGCAAGACAAACTGTAGAATTTGGAAAATACATCATCAACTACGACAACCTTGGAGGACATTAAAGTTGTTAATTAAAAAATGCACAAGTACATCATATAAATATAACGATCACACAACACACCAGCGCGGAATTACCATATTTGATGATGAGCTATGATTTGTGGCTTTAAACCACTATATAAAATCGAAGTGTATAAAAGAAAATTGTAATTTGTCTTGCGTTTTTTTTTATAGCAAGACAAACTGGAGAATTTGGAAAATACATCATCAACTACGACAATCTTGGACGACATTACAGTTGTTAATTAAAAAATACACAAGTACATCATATTAATATAACGACTACAAAGCACACCAGCGCAGAATAACCATATTTGATGATGAGCTATGATTTGTTGCTTTAAAGCACTATACAAAATCTAATTTGCAATTTGTCTTGCGTTTTTTTTTTTTTTTCATAGCAAGACAAAGAGTAGAATTTGGAAAATTCATCATCAACTACGACAATCTTGGAGGACATTAAAATTGTTAATTAAAAGATACACAAGTACATATTATAAATATAACGATTACAAAACACACCAGCGCAGACTTAGCATATTTGATGATGAGCTATGATTTGTGGGTTTAAACCACTATTCAAAATCAAACTGTATAAAAGTAATTTGCAATTTGTCTTGCGTTTTTTTATGGCAAGATAAACTGTAGAATTTGGAAAATACATCATCAACTACGACAATCTTGGATGACATTAAAGTTGTTAATTAAAAAATACACAAGTACATCATATAAATACAACGATTACAAAACACACCAGCGCAGAATTACCAAATTTGATGATGAGCTACGATTTGTTGCTTTAAACCATTATACAAAATCAAACTATATAAAAGCAATTTGCAATTTGTCTTGCGTTTTTTCTTATTGCAAGACAAACTGTAGAATTTGGAAAATACATCATCAACTACGACAATCTTGGACGACATTAAAGTTGTTAATTAAAAAATGCACAAGTACATCATATAAATATAACGATTACAAAACACACCAGCGCAGAATTACCATATTTGATGATGAGCAATGATTTGTGGCTTTAAATTATTATAAAAAATCAAACTGTATAAAAGTAATTTGCAATTCGTCTTGCGTTTTTTTTTATAGCAAGACAAACTGTAGAATCTGGAAAATACATCATCAACTACGACAATCTTGGAGGACATTAAGGTTGTTAATTAAAAAATACACAAGTACATCTTATAAATATAACGATTACAAAACACGCCAGCCCAGAATTACCACATTTGATGATGAGCTACGATTTGTTGCTTTAAACCATTATACAACATCAAACTGTATAAAAGTAATTTGCAATTTGTCTTGCGTTTTTTTTTATAGCAAGACAAACTGTAGAATTTGGAAAATACATCATCAACTACGACAATCTTGGAGGACATTAAAGTTGCTAATTAAAAAATACACAGGTACATCATATAAATATAACGACTACAAAACACACCAGCGCAGAATTACCATATTTGATGATGAGCTACGATTTGTGGCTTTAAACCACTATACAAAATCAAACTCTACAAAAGCAATTTGCAACTTGTCTTGCACTTTTTTATAGCAAGACAAACTGTAGAATTTGGAAAGTACATCATCAACTACGACAACCTTGGAGGACATTAAAGTTGTTAGTTAAAAAATACACAAGTAAATCATATAAATATAACGACTACAAAACACACCAGCGCAGAATTACCATATTTGATGATGAGCTACGATTTGTTGCTTTAAACCATTATACAAAATAAAACTGTATAAAAGTAATTTGCAATTTGTCTTGCGTTTTTTTTTTTTTTCATAGCAAGACAAACTGTAGCGTTTGGAAAATACATCATCAACTACGACAATCTTGGAGGACATTAAAGTTGTTAATTAAAAAATACACAAGTACATGTTATAAATATAACGATTACAAAACACACCAGCGTAGAATTACCATATTTGATGATGAGCTACGATTTGTGGCTTTAAACCACTATACAAGATCAAACTATATAAAAGCAATTTGCAATTTGTCTTGCGTTTTTTTATAGCAAGACAAGCTATAGAATTTGGAAAATACATCATCAACTACAACAATCTTGGAGGACATTAAAGTTGCTAATTAAAAAATACACAAGTACATCATATAAATACAACGATTACAAAACACACTAGCGCAGAATTACCATATTTGATGATGAGCTACGATTTGTTGCTTTAAACCATTATACAAAATAAAACTGTATAAAAGTAATTTGCAATTTGTCTTGCGTTTTTTTTTTTCATAGCAAGACAAACTGTAGCTTTTGGAAAATACATCATCAACTACGACAATCTTGGAGGACATTAAAGTTGTTAATTAAAAAATACACAAGTACATGTTATAAATATAACGATTACAAAACACACCAGCATAGAATTACCATATTTGATGATGAGCTACGATTTGTGGCCTTAAACCACTATACAAAATCAAACTATATAAAAGCAATTTGCAATTTGTCTTGCGTTTTTTTTATAGCAGGACAAACTGTAGAATTTGGAAAATACATCATCAACTACGACAATCTTGGACGACATTAAAGTTGTTAATTAAAAAATACACAAGTACATCATATAAATATAACGACTACAAAACACACCAGCGCAGAATTACCATATTTGATGATGAGCTACGATTTTTGGCTTTAAATCACTATACAAAATCAAACTCTATAAAAGCAATTTGCACTTTGTCTTGCGTTTTTTTTTATAGCAAGACAAACTGTAGAATTTGGAAAATACATCATCAACTACGACAACCTTGGAGGACATTAAAGTTGTTAATTAAAAAATGCACAAGTACATCATATAAATATAACGACTACAAAACCCACCAGCGCAGAATTACCATATTTGATGATGAGCTACGATTTGTTGCTTTAAACCATTATACAAAATAAAACTGTATAAAAGTAATTTGCAATTTGTCTTGCGTTTTTTTTTTCATAGCAAGACAAACTGTAGCGTTTGGAAAATACATCATCAGCTACGACAATCTTGGAGGACATTAAAGTTGTTAATTTAAAAATACACAAGTACATGTTATAAATATAACGATTACAAAACAGACCAGCGTAGAATTACCATATTTGATGATGAGCTACCATTTGTGGCTTTAAACCACTATACAAGATCAAACTATATAAAAGCAATTTGCAATTTGTCTTGCGTTTTTTTATAGCAAGACAAACGGTAGAATTTGGAAAATACATCATCAACTACGACAATCTTGGACGACATTAAAGTTGTTAATTAAAAAATACACAAGTACATCATATAAATATAACGACTACAAAACACACCAGCGCAGAATTACCATATTTGATGATGAGCTATGATTTGTGACTTTAAACCACTATATAAAATCAAAGTGTATA
Source organism: Aphodius granarius (assembly GCA_963971325.1). Classification (NCBI taxonomy): domain Eukaryota; kingdom Metazoa; phylum Arthropoda; class Insecta; order Coleoptera; family Scarabaeidae; genus Aphodius; species Aphodius granarius. The sequence continues at coordinate 9,925,818 of OZ020225.1, forward strand.
AAAGAAAATTGTAATTTGTCTTGCGATTTTTTTTTATAGCAAGACAAACTGTAGAATTTGGAAAATACATCATCAACTACGACAATCTTGGAGGACATTAAAGTTGTTAATTAAAAAATACACAAGTACATGTTATAAATATAACGATTACAAAACACACCAGTGCAAAATTACCATATTTGATGATGAGCTACGATTTGTTGCTTTAAACCATTACACAAAATCAAACCGTATAAAAGCTATTTGCAATTTGTCTTGCGTTTTTTTTTATAGCAAGACAAACTGTACAATTTGGAATATACATCATCAACTACGACAACCTTGGAGGACATTAAAGTTGTTAATTAAAAAATACACAAGTACATCATATAAATATAACGATTACAAAACACACCTGCGCAGAATTACCATATTTGATGATGAGCTACGATTTGTTGCCTTAACCCATTATACAAAATCAAACTGTATAAAAGTAATTTGCTATTTGTCTTGCGTTTTTTTTTATAGCAAGACAAACTGTACAATTTGGAAAATACATCATCAACTACGACAATCTTGGAGGACATTAAAGTTGTTAATTAAAAAATACACAAGTACATGTTATAAATATAACGATTACAAAACACACCAGTGCAAAATTACCATATTTGATGATGAGCTACGATTTGTGGCTTTAAACTATTATACCAAATCAAACTGTATAAAAGTAATTTGTAATTTGTCTTGCGTTTTTTTTTTCATAGCAAGCAAACTGTAGAATTTGGAAAATACATCATCAATTACGACAACCTTGGAGGACATTAAAGTTGTTAATTAAAAAATACACAAGTACATCATATAAATATAACGATTACAAAACACATCAGTGCAGAATTACCATATTTGATGATGAGCTACGATTTGTGGCTTTAAACCACTATATAAAATCAAACTGTATAAAAGAAAATTGTAATTTGTCTTGCGTTTTTTTTTTTATAGCAAGACAAAGTGTAGAATTTGGAAAATACATCATCAACTACGACAATCTTGGAGGACATTAAAGTTGTTAATTAAAAGATACACAAGTACATATTATAAATATAACGATTACAAAACACACCAGCGCAGACTTAGCATATTTGATGATGAGCTATGATTTGTGGGTTTAACCATTATACAAAATCAAACTCTATAAAAGCAATTTGCAATTTGTCTTGCGTCTTTTTTTATAGCACGACAAACTGTAGAATTTGGAAAATACATTATCACCTACGTCAATCTTGGTCAACATTAAAGTTGTTAATTAAAAAATACACAAGTACATCATATTAATATAACGACTACAAAACACACCAGCGCAGAATTACCATATTTGATGATGAGCTATGATTTGTTGCTTTAAAGCACTATACAAAATCTAATTTGCAAAAAGTAATTTGCAATTTGTCTTGCGTTTTTTTTTTTTTTTTCATAGCAAGACAAAGAGTAGAATTTGGAAAATTCATCATCAACTACGACAACCTTGGAGGACATTAAAATTGTTAATTAAAAGATACACAAGTACATATTATAAATATAACGATTACAAAACACACCAGCGCAGATTTAGCATATTTGATGATGAGCTATGATTTGTGGGTTTAAACCACTATTCAAAATCAAACTGTATAAAAGTAATTTGCAATTTGTCTTGCGTTTTTTTTTATGGCAAGATAAACTGTAGAATTTGGAAAATACATCATCAACTACGACAATCTTGGATGACATTAAAGTTGTTAATTAAAAAATACACAAGTACATCATATAAATTCAACGATTACAAAACACACCAGCGCAGAATTACCAAATTTGATGATGAGCTACGATTTGTTGCTTTAAACCATTATACAAAATCAAACTATATAAAAGCAATTTGCAATTTGTCTTGCGTTTTTTCTTATTGCAAGACAAACTGTAGAATTTGGAAAATACATCATCAACTACGACAATCTTGGACGACATTAAAGTTGTTAATTAAAAAATACACAAGTACATCATATAAATATAACGACTACAAAACACACCAGCGCAGAATTACCATATTTGATGATGAGCTATGATTTGTGGCTTTAAACCACTATATAAAATCAAAGTGTATAAAAGAAAATTGTAATTTGTCTTGCGATTTTTTTTTATAGCAAGACAAACTGTAGAATTTGGAAAATACATCATCAACTACGACAATCTTGGAGGACATTAAAGTTGTTAATTAAAAAATACACAAGTACATGTTATAAATATAACGATTACAAAACACACCAGTGCAAAATTACCATATTTGATGATGAGCTACGATTTGTTGCTTTAAACCATTACACAAAATCAAACCGTATAAAAGCTATTTGCAATTTGTCTTGCGTTTTTTTTTTATAGCAAGACAAACTGTACAATTTGGAATATACATCATCAACTACGACAACCTTGGAGGACATTAAAGTTGTTAATTAAAAAATACACAAGTACATCATATAAATATAACGATTACAAAACACACCAGTGCAGAATTACCATTCCTGATGATGAGCTACGATTTGCTGCTTTAAACCAGTATACAAAATCAAACTGTATAAAGGTAATTTGCAATTTGTCTTGCGTTTTTTTTATAGCAAGACAAACTGTAGAATTTGGAAAATACATCATCAACTACGACAATCTTGGATGACATTAAAGTTGTTAATTAAAAAATACACAAGTACATCATATAAATTCAACGATTACAAAACACACCAGCGCAGAATTACCAAATTTGATGATGAGCTACGATTTGTTGCTTTAAACCATTATACAAAATCAAACTATATAAAAGCAATTTGCAATTTGTCTTGCGTTTTTTCTTATTGCAAGACAAACTGTAGAATTTGGAAAATACATCATCAACTACGACAATCTTGGACGACATTAAAGTTGTTAATTAAAAAATACACAAGTACATCATATAAATATAACGACTACAAAACACACCAGCGCAGAATTACCATATTTGATGATGAGCTATGATTTGTGGCTTTAAACCACTATATAAAATCAAAGTGTATAAAAGAAAATTGTAATTTGTCTTGCGATTTTTTTTTATAGCAAGACAAACTGTAGAATTTGGAAAATACATCATCAACTACGACAATCTTGGAGGACATTAAAGTTGTTAATTAAAAAATACACAAGTACATGTTATAAATATAACGATTACAAAACACACCAGTGCAAAATTACCATATTTGATGATGAGCTACGATTTGTTGCTTTAAACCATTACACAAAATCAAACCGTATAAAAGCTATTTGCAATTTGTCTTGCGTTTTTTTTTATAGCAAGACAAACTGTACAATTTGGAATATACATCATGAACTACGACAACCTTGGAGGACATTAAAGTTGTTAATTAAAAAATACACAAGTACATCATATAAATATAACGATTACAAAACACACCTGCGCAGAATTACCATATTTGATGATGAGCTACGATTTGTTGCCTTAACCCATTATACAAAATCAAACTGTATAAAAGTAATTTGCTATTTGTCTTGCGTTTTTTTTTATAGCAAGACAAACTATACAATTTGGAAAATACATCATCAACTACGACAATCTTGGAGGACATTAAAGTTGTTAATTAAAAAATACACAAGTACATGTTATAAATATAACGATTACAAAACACACCAGTGCAAAATTACCATATTTGATGATGAGCTACGATTTGTGGCTTTAAACTATTATACAAAATCAAACTGTATAAAAGTAATTTGTAATTTGTCTTGCGTTTTTTTTTCATAGCAAGCAAACTGTAGAATTTGGAAAATACATCATCAACTACGACAACCTTGGAGGACATTAAAGTTGTTAATTAAAAAATACACAAGTACATCATATAAATATAACGATTACAAAACACATCAGTGCAGAATTACCATATTTGATGATGAGCTACGATTTGTGGCTTTAAACCACTATATAAAATCAAACTGTATAAAAGAAAATTGTAATTTGTCTTGCGTTTTTTTTTTATAGCAAGACAAAGTGTAGAATTTGGAAAATACATCATCAACTACGACAATCTTGGAGGACATTAAAGTTGTTAATTAAAAGATACACAAGTACATATTATAAATATAACGATTACAAAACACACCAGCGCAGACTTAGCATATTTGATGATGAGCTACGATTTGTGGCTTTAAACCACTATATAAAATCAAAGTGTATAAAAGAAAATTGTAATTTGTCTTGCGTTTTTTTTTATAGCAAGACAAACTGGAGAATTTAGAAAATACATCATCAACTACGACAATCTTGGACGACATTATAGTTGTTAATTAAAAAATACACAAGTACATCATATAAATATAACGACTACAAAACACACCAGCGCAGAATTACCATATTTGATGATGAGCTACGATTTGTTGCTTTAAACCATTATACAAAATAAAACTGTATAAAAGTAATTTGCAATTTGTCTTGCGTTTTTTTTTTCATAGCAAGACAAACTGTAGCGTTTGGAAAATACATCATCAGCTACGACAATCTTGGAGGACATTAAAGTTGTTAATTTAAAAATACACAAGTACATGTTATAAATATAACGATTACAAAACAGACCAGCGTAGAATTACCATATTTGATGATGAGCTACCATTTGTGGCTTTAAACCACTATACAAGATCAAACTATATAAAAGCAATTTGCAATTTGTCTTGCGTTTTTTTATAGCAAGACAAACGGTAGAATTTGGAAAATACATCATCAACTACGACAATCTTGGACGACATTGAAGTTGTTAATTAAAAAATACACAAGTACATCATATAAATATAACGACTACAAAACACACCAGCGCAGAATTACCATATTTGATGATGAGCTATGATTTGTGGCTTTAAACCACTACATAAAATCAAAGTGTATAAAAGAAAATTGTAATTTGTCTTGCGATTTTTTTTTATAGCAAGACAAACTGTAGAATTTGGAAAATACATCATCAACTACGACAATCTTGGAGGACATTAAAGTTGTTAATTAAAAAATACACAAGTACATGTTATAAATATAACGATTACAAAACACACCAGTGCAAAATTACCATATTTGATGATGAGCTACGATTTGTGGCTTTAAACTATTATACCAAATCAAACTGTATAAAAGTAATTTGTAATTTGTCTTGCGTTTTTTTTTTCATAGCAAGCAAACTGTAGAATTTGGAAAATACATCATCAACTACGACAACCTTGGAGGACATTAAAGTTGTTAATTAAAAAATACACAAGTACATCATATAAATATAACGATTACAAAACACATCAGTGCAGAATTACCATATTTGATGATGAGCTACGATTTGTGGCTTTAAACCACTATATAAAATCAAACTGTATAAAAGAAAATTGTAATTTGTCTTGCGTTTTTTTTTATAGCAAGACAAAGTGTAGAATTTGGAAAATACATCATCAACTACGACAATCTTGGAGGACATTAAAGTTGTTAATTAAAAGATACACAAGTACATATTATAAATATAACGATTACAAAACACACCAGCGCAGACTTAGCATATTTGATGATGAGCTATGATTTGTGGGTTTAACCATTATACAAAATCAAACTCTATAAAAGCAATTTGCAATTTGTCTTGCGTCTTTTTTTATAGCACGACAAACTGTAGAATTTGGAAAATACATTATCACCTACGTCAATCTTGGTCAACATTAAAGTTGTTAATTAAAAAATACACAAGTACATCATATTAATATAACGACTACAAAACACACCAGCGCAGAATTACCATATTTGATGATGAGCTATGATTTGTTGCTTTAAAGCACTATACAAAATCTAATTTGCAAAAAGTAATTTGCAATTTGTCTTGCGTTTTTTTTTTTTTTTCATAGCAAGACAAAGAGTAGAATTTGGAAAATTCATCATCAACTACGACAATCTTGGAGGACATTAAAATTGTTAATTAAAAGATACACAAGTACATATTATAAATATAACGATTACAAAACACACCAGCGCAGATTTAGCATATTTGATGATGAGCTATGATTTGTGGGTTTAAACCACTATTCAAAATCAAACTGTATAAAAGTAATTTGCAATTTGTCTTGCGTTTTTTTTATGGCAAGATAAACTGTAGAATTTGGAAAATACATCATCAACTACGACAATCTTGGATGACATTAAAGTAGTTAATTAAAAAATACACAAGTACATCATATAAATTCAACGATTACAAAACACACCAGCGCAGAATTACCAAATTTGATGATGAGCTACGATTTGTTGCTTTAAACCATTATACAAAATCAAACTATATAAAAGCAATTTGCAATTTGTCTTGCGTTTTTTCTTATTGCAAGACAAACTGTAGAATTTGGAAAATACATCATCAACTACGACAATCTTGGACGACATTAAAGTTGTTAATTAAAAAATACACAAGTACATCATATAAATATAACGACTACAAAACACACCAGCGCAGAATTACCATATTTGATGATGAGCTATGATTTGTGGCTTTAAACCACTATATAAAATCAAAGTGTATAAAAGAAAATTGTAATTTGTCTTGCGATTTTTTTTTATAGCAAGACAAACTGTAGAATTTGGAAAATACATCATCAACTACGACAATCTTGGAGGACACTAAAGTTGTTAATTAAAAAATACACAAGTACATGTTATAAATATAACGATTACAAAACACACCAGTGCAAAATTACCATATTTGATGATGAGCTACGATTTGTTGCTTTAAACCATTACACAAAATCAAACCGTATAAAAGCTATTTGCAATTTGTCTTGCGTTTTTTTTTTATAGCAAGACAAACTGTACAATTTGGAATATACATCATCAACTACGACAACCTTGGAGGACATTAAAGTTGTTAATTAAAAAATACACAAGTACATCACATAAATATAACGATTACAAAACACACCAGTGCAGAATTACCATTCCTGATGATGAGCTACGATTTGCTGCTTTAAACCAGTATACAAAATCAAACTGTATAAAGGTAATTTGCAATTTGTCTTGCGTTTTTTTTATAGCAAGACAAACTGTAGAATTTGGAAAATACATCATCAACTACGACAATCTTGGATGACATTAAAGTTGTTAATTAAAAAATACACAAGTACATCATATAAATTCAACGATTACAAAACACACCAGCGCAGAATTACCAAATTTGATGATGAGCTACGATTTGTTGCTTTAAACCATTATACAAAATCAAACTATATAAAAGCAATTTGCAATTTGTCTTGCGTTTTTTCTTATTGCAAGACAAACTGTAGAATTTGGAAAATACATCATCAACTACGACAATCTTGGACGACATTAAAGTTGTTAATTAAAAAATACACAAGTACATCATATAAATATAACGACTACAAAACACACCAGCGCAGAATTACCATATTTGATGATGAGCTATGATTTGTGGCTTTAAACCACTATATAAAATCAAAGTGTATAAAAGAAAATTGTAATTTGTCTTGCGATTTTTTTTTATAGCAAGACAAACTGTAGAATTTGGAAAATACATCATCAACTACGACAATCTTGGAGGACATTAAAGTTGTTAATTAAAAAATACACAAGTACATGTTATAAATATAACGATTACAAAACACACCAGTGCAAAATTACCATATTTGATGATGAGCTACGATTTGTTGCTTTAAACCATTACACAAAATCAAACCGTATAAAAGCTATTTGCAATTTGTCTTGCGTTTTTTTTTATAGCAAGACAAACTGTACAATTTGGAATATACATCATCAACTACGACAACCTTGGAGGACATTAAAGTTGTTAATTAAAAAATACACAAGTACATGTTATAAATATAACGATTACAAAACACACCAGTGCAAAATTACCATATTTGATGATGAGCTACGATTTGTGGCTTTAAACTATTATACAAAATCAAACTGTATAAAGGTAATTTGCAATTTGTCTTGCGTTTTTTTTATAGCAAGACAAACTGTAGAATTTGGAAAATACATCATCAACTACGACAATCTTGGATGACATTAAAGTTGTTAATTAAAAAATACACAAGTACATCATATAAATTCAACGATTACAAAACACACCAGCGCAGAATTACCAAATTTGATGATGAGCTACGATTTGTTGCTTTAAACCATTATACAAAATCAAACTATATAAAAGCAATTTGCAATTTGTCTTGCGTTTTTTCTTATTGCAAGACAAACTGTAGAATTTGGAAAATACATCATCAACTACGACAATCTTGGACGACATTAAAGTTGTTAATTAAAAAATACACAAGTACATCATATAAATATAACGACTACAAAACACACCAGCGCAGAATTACCATATTTGATGATGAGCTACGATTTGTTGCTTAAAACTATTATATAAAATCAAACTGTATAAAAGAAATTTGTAATTTGTCTTGCGTTTTTTTTTATAGCAAGACAAACCGTAGAATTTGGAAAATACATCATCAACTACGACAATCTTGGACGACATTAAAGTTGTTAATTAAAAAATACACAAGTACATCATATAAATATAACGATTACAAAACACACCTGCGCAGAATTACCATATTTGATGATGAGCTACGATTTGTTGCCTTAACCCATTATACAAAATCAAACTGTATAAAAGTAATTTGCTATTTGTCTTGCGTTTTTTTTTATAGCAAGACAAACTATACAATTTGGAAAATACATCATCAACTACGACAATCTTGGAGGACATTAAAGTTGTTAATTAAAAAATACACAAGTACATGTTATAAATATAACGATTACAAAACACACCAGTGCAAAATTACCATATTTGATGATGAGCTACGATTTGTGGCTTTAAACTATTATACAAAATCAAACTGTATAAAAGTAATTTGTAATTTGTCTTGCATTTTTTTTTTCATAGCAAGCAAACTGTAGAATTTGGAAAATACATCATCAACTACGACAACCTTGGAGGACATTAAAGTTGTTAATTAAAAAATACACAAGTACATCATATAAATATAACGATTACAAAACACATCAGTGCAGAATTACCATATTTGATGATGAGCTACGATTTGTGGCTTTAAACCACTATATAAAATCAAACTGTATAAAAGAAAATTGTAATTTGTCTTGCGTTTTTTTTTTTATAGCAAGACAAAGTGTAGAATTTGGAAAATACATCATCAACTACGACAATCTTGGAGGACATTAAAGTTGTTAATTAAAAGATACACAAGTACATATTATAAATATAACGATTACAAAACACACCAGCGCAGACTTAGCATATTTGATGATGAGCTACGATTTGTGGCTTTAAACCACTATATAAAATCAAAGTGTATAAAAGAAAATTGTAATTTGTCTTGCGTTTTTTTTTATAGCAAGACAAACTGAAGAATTTAGAAAATACATCATCAACTACGACAATCTTGGACGACATTATAGTTGTTAATTAAAAAATACACAAGTACATCATATAAATATAACGACTACAAAACACACCAGCGCAGAATTACCATATTTGATGATGAGCTACGATTTGTTGCTTTAAACCATTATACAAAATAAAACTGTATAAAAGTAATTTGCAATTTGTCTTGCGTTTTTTTTTTCATAGCAAGACAAACTGTAGCGTTTGGAAAATACATCATCAGCTACGACAATCTTGGAGGACATTAAAGTTGTTAATTTAAAAATACACAAGTACATGTTATAAATATAACGATTACAAAACAGACCAGCGTAGAATTACCATATTTGATGATGAGCTACCATTTGTGGCTTTAAACCACTATACAAGATCAAACTATATAAAAGCAATTTGCAATTTGTCTTGCGTTTTTTTATAGCAAGACAAACGGTAGAATTTGGAAAATACATCATCAACTACGACAATCTTGGACGACATTGAAGTTGTTAATTAAAAAATACACAAGTACATCATATAAATATAACGACTACAAAACACACCAGCGCAGAATTACCATATTTGATGATGAGCTATGATTTGTGGCTTTAAACCACTACATAAAATCAAAGTGTATAAAAGAAAATTGTAATTTGTCTTGCGATTTTTTTTTATAGCAAGACAAACTGTAGAATTTGGAAAATACATCATCAACTACGACAATCTTGGAGGACATTAAAGTTGTTAATTAAAAAATACACAAGTACATGTTATAAATATAACGATTACAAAACACACCAGTGCAAAATTACCATATTTGATGATGAGCTACGATTTGTTGCTTTAAACCATTACACAAAATCAAACCGTATAAAAGCTATTTGCAATTTGTCTTGCGTTTTTTTTTATAGCAAGACAAACTGTACAATTTGGAATATACATCATCAACTACGACAACCTTGGAGGACATTAAAGTTGTTAATTAAAAAATACACAAGTACATCATATAAATATAACGATTACAAAACACACCTGCGCAGAATTACCATATTTGATGATGAGCTACGATTTGTTGCCTTAACCCATTATACAAAATCAAACTGTATAAAAGTAATTTGCTATTTGTCTTGCGTTTTTTTTTTATAGCAAGACAAACTGTACAATTTGGAAAATACATCATCAACTACGACAATCTTGGAGGACATTAAAGTTGTTAATTAAAAAATACACAAGTACATGTTATAAATATAACGATTACAAAACACACCAGTGCAAAATTACCATATTTGATGATGAGCTACGATTTGTGGCTTTAAACTATGATACAAAATCAAACTGTATAAAAGTAATTTGTAATTTGTCTTGCGTTTTTTTTTTCATAGCAAGCAAACTGTAAAATTTGGAAAATACATCATCAACTACGACAACCTTGGAGGACATTAAAGTTGTTAATTAGAAAATACACAAGTACATCATATAAATATAACGATTACAAAACACATCAGTGCAGAATTACCATATTTGATGATGAGCTACGATTTGTGGCTTTAAACCACTATATAAAATCAAACTGTATAAAAGAAAATTGTAATTTGTCTTGCGTTTTTTTTTTTATAGCAAGACAAAGTGTAGAATTTGGAAAATACATCATCAACTACGACAATCTTGGAGGACATTAAAGTTGTTAATTAAAAGATACACAAGTACATATTATAAATATAACGATTACAAAACACACCAGCGCAGACTTAGCATATTTGATGATGAGCTACGATTTGTGGCTTTAAACCACTATATAAAATCAAAGTGTATAAAAGAAAATTGTAATTTGTCTTGCGTTTTTTTTTATAGCAAGACAAACTGAAGAATTTAGAAAATACATCATCAACTACGACAATCTTGGACGACATTATAGTTGTTAATTAAAAAATACACAAGTACATCATATAAATATAACGACTACAAAACACACCAGCGCAGAATTACCATATTTGATGATGAGCTACGATTTGTTGCTTTAAACCATTATACAAAATAAAACTGTATAAAAGTAATTTGCAATTTGTCTTGCGTTTTTTTTTTCATAGCAAGACAAACTGTAGCGTTTGGAAAATACATCATCAGCTACGACAATCTTGGAGGACATTAAAGTTGTTAATTTAAAAATACACAAGTACATGTTATAAATATAACGATTACAAAACAGACCAGCGTAGAATTACCATATTTGATGATGAGCTACCATTTGTGGCTTTAAACCACTATACAAGATCAAACTATATAAAAGCAATTTGCAATTTGTCTTGCGTTTTTTTATAGCAAGACAAACGGTAGAATTTGGAAAATACATCATCAACTACGACAATCTTGGACGACATTGAAGTTGTTAATTAAAAAATACACAAGTACATCATATAAATATAACGACTACAAAACACACCAGCGCAGAATTACCATATTTGATGATGAGCTATGATTTGTGGCTTTAAACCACTACATAAAATCAAAGTGTATAAAAGAAAATTGTAATTTGTCTTGCGATTTTTTTTTATAGCAAGACAAACTGTAGAATTTGGAAAATACATCATCAACTACGACAATCTTGGAGGACATTAAAGTTGTTAATTAAAAAATACACAAGTACATGTTATAAATATAACGATTACAAAACACACCAGTGCAAAATTACCATATTTGATGATGAGCTACGATTTGTTGCTTTAAACCATTACACAAAATCAAACCGTATAAAAGCTATTTGCAATTTGTCTTGCGTTTTTTTTTATAGCAAGACAAACTGTACAATTTGGAATATACATCATCAACTACGACAACCTTGGAGGACATTAAAGTTGTTAATTAAAAAATACACAAGTACATCATATAAATATAACGATTACAAAACACACCTGCGCAGAATTACCATATTTGATGATGAGCTACGATTTGTTGCCTTAACCCATTATACAAAATCAAACTGTATAAAAGTAATTTGCTATTTGTCTTGCGTTTTTTTTTATAGCAAGACAAACTGTACAATTTGGAAAATACATCATCAACTACGACAATCTTGGAGGACATTAAAGTTGTTAATTAAAAAATACACAAGTACATGTTATAAATATAACGATTACAAAACACACCAGTGCAAAATTACCATATTTGATGATGAGCTACGATTTGTGGCTTTAAACTATGATACAAAATCAAACTGTATAAAAGTAATTTGTAATTTGTCTTGCGTTTTTTTTTTCATAGCAAGCAAACTGTAAAATTTGGAAAATACATCATCAACTACGACAACCTTGGAGGACATTAAAGTTGTTAATTAGAAAATACACAAGTACATCATATAAATATAACGATTACAAAACACATCAGTGCAGAATTACCATATTTGATGATGAGCTACGATTTGTGGCTTTAAACCACTATATAAAATCAAACTGTATAAAAGAAAATTGTAATTTGTCTTGCGTTTTTTTTTTTATAGCAAGACAAAGTGTAGAATTTGGAAAATACATCATCAACTACGACAATCTTGGAGGACATTAAAGTTGTTAATTAAAAGATACACAAGTACATATTATAAATATAACGATTACAAAACACACCAGCGCAGACTTAGCATATTTGATGATGAGCTATGATTTGTGGGTTTAACCATTATACAAAATCAAACTCTATAAAAGCAATTTGCAATTTGTCTTGCGTTTTTTTTTTATAGCACGACAAACTGTAGAATTTGGAAAATACATTATCACCTACGTCAATCTTGGTCAACATTAAAGTTGTTAATTAAAAAATACACAAGTACATCATATTAATATAACGACTACAAAACACACCAGCGCAGAATTACCATATTTGATGATGAGCTATGATTTGTTGCTTTAAAGCACTATACAAAATCTAATTTGCAAAAAGTAATTTGCAATTTGTCTTGCGTTTTTTTTTTTTTTCATAGCAAGACAAAGAGTAGAATTTGGAAAATTCATCATCAACTACGACAATCTTGGAGGACATTAAAATTGTTAATTAAAAGATACACAAGTACATATTATAAATATAACGATTACAAAACACACCAGCGCAGATTTAGCATATTTGATGATGAGCTATGATTTGTGGGTTTAAACCACTATTCAAAATCAAACTGTATAAAAGTAATTTGCAATTTGTCTTGCGTTTTTTTTTATGGCAAGATAAACTGTAGAATTTGGAAAATACATCATCAACTACGACAATCTTGGATGACATTAAAGTTGTTAATTAAAAAATACACAAGTACATCATATAAATTCAACGATTACAAAACACACCAGCGCAGAATTACCAAATTTGATGATGAGCTACGATTTGTTGCTTTAAACCATTATACAAAATCAAACTATATAAAAGCAATTTGCAATTTGTCTTGCGTTTTTTCTTATTGCAAGACAAACTGTAGAATTTGGAAAATACATCATCAACTACGACAATCTTGGACGACATTAAAGTTGTTAATTAAAAAATACACAAGTACATCATATAAATATAACGACTACAAAACACACCAGCGCAGAATTACCATATTTGATGATGAGCTATGATTTGTGGCTTTAAACCACTATATAAAATCAAAGTGTATAAAAGAAAATTGTAATTTGTCTTGCGATTTTTTTTTATAGCAAGACAAACTGTAGAATTTGGAAAATACATCATCAACTACGACAATCTTGGAGGACATTAAAGTTGTTAATTAAAAAATACACAAGTACATGTTATAAATATAACGATTACAAAACACACCAGTGCAAAATTACCATATTTGATGATGAGCTACGATTTGTTGCTTTAAACCATTACACAAAATCAAACCGTATAAAAGCTATTTGCAATTTGTCTTGCGTTTTTTTTTATAGCAAGACAAACTGTACAATTTGGAATATACATCATCAACTACGACAACCTTGGAGGACATTAAAGTTGTTAATTAAAAAATACACAAGTACATCATATAAATATAACGATTACAAAACACACCTGCGCAGAATTACCATATTTGATGATGAGCTACGATTTGTTGCCTTAACCCATTATACAAAATCAAACTGTATAAAAGTAATTTGCTATTTGTCTTGCGTTTTTTTTTATAGCAAGACAAACTGTACAATTTGGAAAATACATCATCAACTACGACAATCTTGGAGGACATTAAAGTTGTTAATTAAAAAATACACAACTACATGTTATAAATATAACGATTACAAAACACACCAGTGCAAAATTACCATATTTGATGATGAGCTACGATTTGTGGCTTTAAACTATTATACAAAATCAAACTGTATAAAAGTAATTTGTAATTTGTCTTGCGTTTTTTTTTTTCATAGCAAGCAAACTGTAGAATTTGGAAAATACATCATCAACTACGACAACCTTGGAGGACATTAAAGTTGTTAATTAAAAAATACACAAGTACATCATATAAATATAACGATTACAAAACACATCAGTGCAGAATTACCATATTTGATGATGAGCTACGATTTGTGGCTTTAAACCACTATATAAAATCAAACTGTATAAAAGAAAATTGTAATTTGTCTTGCGTTTTTTTTTTATAGCAAGACAAAGTGTAGAATTTGGAAAATACATCATCAACTACGACAATCTTGGAGGACATTAAAGTTGTTAATTAAAAGATACACAAGTACATATTATAAATATAACGATTACAAAACACACCAGCGCAGACTTAGCATATTTGATGATGAGCTATGATTTGTGGGTTTAACCATTATACAAAATCAAACTCTATAAAAGCAATTTGCAATTTGTCTTGCGTTTTTTTTTATAGCACGACAAACTGTAGAATTTGGAAAATACATTATCACCTACGTCAATCTTGGTCAACATTAAAGTTGTTAATTAAAAAATACACAAGTACATCATATTAATATAACGACTACAAAACACACCAGCGCAGAATTACCATATTTGATGATGAGCTATGATTTGTTGCTTTAAAGCACTATACAAAATCTAATTTGCAAAAAGTAATTTGCAATTTGTCTTGCGTTTTTTTTATGGCAAGATAAACTGTAGAATTTGGAAAATACATCATCAACTACGACAATCTTGGATGACATTAAAGTTGTTAATTAAAAAATACACAAGTACATCATATAAATTCAACGATTACAAAACACACCAGCGCAGAATTACCAAATTTGATGATGAGCTACGATTTGTTGCTTTAAAGCACTATACAAAATCTAATTTGCAAAAAGTAATTTGCAATTTGTCTTGCGTTTTTTTTTTTTTTTTCATAGCAAGACAAAGAGTAGAATTTGGAAAATTCATCATCAACTACGACAATCTTGGACGACATTAAAGTTGTTAATTAAAAAATACACAAGTACATCATATAAATATAACGACTACAAAACACACCAGCGCAGAATTACCATATTTGATGATGAGCTACGATTTTTGGCTTTAAATCACTATACAAAATCAAACTCTATAAAAGCAATTTGCACTTTGTCTTGCGTTTTTTTTTATAGCAAGACAAACTGTAGAATTTGGAAAATACATCATCAACTACGACAACCTTGGAGGACATTAAAGTTGTTAATTAAAAAATGCACAAGTACATCATATAAATATAACGATCACACAACACACCAGCGCGGAATTACCATATTTGATGATGAGCTATGATTTGTGGCTTTAAACCACTATATAAAATCAAAGTGTATAAAAGAAAATTGTAATTTGTCTTGCGTTTTTTTTTTATAGCAAGACAAACTGGAGAATTTGGAAAATACATCATCAACTACGACAATCTTGGACGACATTATAGTTGTTAATTAAAAAATACACAAGTACATCATATAAATATAACGACTACAAAACACACCAGCGCAGAATTACCATATTTGATGATGAGCTACGATTTGTTGCTTTAAACCATTATACAAAATAAAACTGTATAAAAGTAATTTGCAATTTGTCTTGCGTTTTTTTTTTCATAGCAAGACAAACTGTAGCGTTTGGAAAATACATCATCAGCTACGACAATCTTGGAGGACATTAAAGTTGTTAATTTAAAAATACACAAGTACATGTTATAAATATAACGATTACAAAACAGACCAGCGTAGAATTACCATATTTGATGATGAGCTACCATTTGTGGCTTTAAACCACTATACAAGATCAAACTATATAAAAGCAATTTGCAATTTGTCTTGCGTTTTTTTATAGCAAGACAAACGGTAGAATTTGGAAAATACATCATCAACTGCGACAATCTTGGACGACATTAAAGTTGTTAATTAAAAAATACACAAGTACATCATATAAATCTAACGACTACAAAACACACCAGCGCAGAATTACCATATTTGATGATGAGCTATGATTTGTGGCTTTAAACCACTATATAAAATCAAAGTGTATAAAAGAAAATTGTAATTTGTCTTGCGATTTTTTTTTATAGCAAGACAAACTGTAGAATTTGGAAAATACATCATCAACTACGACAATCTTGGAGGACATTAAAGTTGTTAATTAAAAAATACACAAGTACATGTTATAAATATAACGATTACAAAACACACCAGTGCAAAATTACCATATTTGATGATGAGCTACGATTTGTTGCTTTAAACCATTACACAAAATCAAACCGTATAAAAGCTATTTGCAATTTGTCTTGCGTTTTTTTTTATAGCAAGACAAACTGTACAATTTGGAATATACATCATCAACTACGACAACCTTGGAGGACATTAAAGTTGTTAATTAAAAAATACACAAGTACATCATATAAATATAACGATTACAAAACACACCTGCGCAGAATTACCATATTTGATGATGAGCTACGATTTGTTGCCTTAACCCATTATACAAAATCAAACTGTATAAAAGTAATTTGCTATTTGTCTTGCGTTTTTTTTTTATAGCAAGACAAACTGTACAATTTGGAAAATACATCATCAACTACGACAATCTTGGAGGACATTAAAGTTGTTAATTAAAAAATACACAAGTACATGTTATAAATATAACGATTACAAAACACACCAGTGCAAAATTACCATATTTGATGATGAGCTACGATTTGTGGCTTTAAACTATTATACAAAATCAAACTGTATAAAAGTAATTTGTAATTTGTCTTGCGTTTTTTTTTTCATAGCAAGCAAACTGTAGAATTTGGAAAATACATCATCAACTACGACAACCTTGGAGGACATTAAAGTTGTTAATTAAAAAATACACAAGTACATCATATAAATATAACGATTACAAAACACATCAGTGCAGAATTACCATATTTGATGATGAGCTACGATTTGTGGCTTTAAACCACTATATAAAATCAAACTGTATAAAAGAAAATTGTAATTTGTCTTGCGTTTTTTTTTTATAGCAAGACAAAGTGTAGAATTTGGAAAATACATCATCAACTACGACAATCTTGGAGGACATTAAAGTTGTTAATTAAAAGATACACAAGTACATATTATAAATATAACGATTACAAAACACACCAGCGCAGACTTAGCATATTTGATGATGAGCTATGATTTGTGGGTTTAAAGCACTATACAAAATCTAATTTGCAAAAAGTAATTTGCAATTTGTCTTGCGTTTTTTTTTTTTTTTTTCATAGCAAGACAAAGAGTAGAATTTGGAAAATTCATCATCAACTACGACAATCTTGGAGGACATTAAAATTGTTAATTAAAAGATACACAAGTACATATTATAAATATAACGATTACAAAACACACCAGCGCAGATTTAGCATATTTGATGATGAGCTATGATTTGTGGGTTTAAACCACTATTCAAAATCAAACTGTATAAAAGTAATTTGCAATTTGTCTTGCGTTTTTTTATGGCAAGATAAACTGTAGAATTTGGAAAATACATCATCAACTACGACAATCTTGGATGACATTAAAGTTGTTAATTAAAAAATACACAAGTACATCATATAAATTCAACGATTACAAAACACACCAGCGCAGAATTACCAAATTTGATGATGAGCTACGATTTGTTGCTTTAAACCATTATACAAAATCAAACTATATAAAAGCAATTTGCAATTTGTCTTGCGTTTTTTCTTATTGCAAGACAAACTGTAGAATTTGGAAAATACATCATCAACTACGACAATCTTGGACGACATTAAAGTTGTTAATTAAAAAATACACAAGTACATCATATAAATATAACGACTACAAAACACACCAGCGCAGAATTACCATATTTGATGATGAGCTATGATTTGTGGCTTTAAACCACTATATAAAATCAAAGTGTATAAAAGAAAATTGTAATTTGTCTTGCGATTTTTTTTTATAGCAAGACAAACTGTAGAATTTGGAAAATACATCATCAACTACGACAATCTTGGAGGACATTAAAGTTGTTAATTAAAAAATACACAAGTACATGTTATAAATATAACGATTACAAAACACACCAGTGCAAAATTACCATATTTGATGATAAGCTACGATTTGTTGCTTTAAACCATTACACAAAATCAAACCGTATAAAAGCTATTTGCAATTTGTCTTGCGTTTTTTTTTATAGCAAGACAAACTGTACAATTTGGAATATACATCATCAACTACGACAACCTTGGAGGACATTAAAGTTGTTAATTAAAAAATACACAAGTACATCATATAAATATAACGATTACAAAACACACCTGCGCAGAATTACCATATTTGATGATGAGCTACGATTTGTTGCCTTAACCCATTATACAAAATCAAACTGTATAAAAGTAATTTGCTATTTGTCTTGCGTTTTTTTTTTATAGCAAGACAAACTGTACAATTTGGAAAATACATCATCAACTACGACAATCTTGGAGGACATTAAAGTTGTTAATTAAAAAATACACAAGTACATGTTATAAATATAACGATTACAAAACACACCAGTGCAAAATTACCATATTTGATGATGAGCTACGATTTGTGGCTTTAAACTATTATACAAAATCAAACTGTATAAAAGTAATTTGTAATTTGTCTTGCGTTTTTTTTTTCATAGCAAGCAAACTGTAGAATTTGGAAAATACATCATCAACTACGACAACCTTGGAGGACATTAAAGTTGTTAATTAAAAAATACACAAGTACATCATATAAATATAACGATTACAAAACACATCAGTGCAGAATTACCATATTTGATGATGAGCTACGATTTGTGGCTTTAAACCACTATATAAAATCAAACTGTATAAAAGAAAATTGTAATTTGTCTTGCGTTTTTTTTTTTATAGCAAGACAAAGTGTAGAATTTGGAAAATACATCATCAACTACGACAATCTTGGAGGACATTAAAGTTGTTAATTAAAAGATACACAAGTACATATTATAAATATAACGATTACAAAACACACCAGCGCAGACTTAGCATATTTGATGATGAGCTATGATTTGTGGGTTTAACCATTATACAAAATCAAACTCTATAAAAGCAATTTGCAATTTGTCTTGCGTTTTTTTTTTATAGCACGACAAACTGTAGAATTTGGAAAATACATTATCACCTACGTCAATCTTGGTCAACATTAAAGTTGTTAATTAAAAAATACACAAGTACATCATATTAATATAACGACTACAAAACACACCAGCGCAGAATTACCATATTTGATGATGAGCTATGATTTGTTGCTTTAAAGCACTATACAAAATCTAATTTGCAAAAAGTAATTTGCAATTTGTCTTGCGTTTTTTTTTTTTTTCATAGCAAGACAAAGAGTAGAATTTGGAAAATTCATCATCAACTACGACAATCTTGGAGGACATTAAAATTGTTAATTAAAAGATACACAAGTACATATTATAAATATAACGATTACAAAACACACCAGCGCAGATTTAGCATATTTGATGATGAGCTATGATTTGTGGGTTTAAACCACTATTCAAAATCAAACTGTATAAAAGTAATTTGCAATTTGTCTTGCGTTTTTTTATGGCAAGATAAACTGTAGAATTTGGAAAATACATCATCAACTACGACAATCTTGGATGACATTAAAGTTGTTAATTAAAAAATACACAAGTACATCATATAAATTCAACGATTACAAAACACACCAGCGCAGAATCACCAAATTTGATGATGAGCTACGATTTGTTGCTTTAAAGCACTATACAAAATCTAATTTGCAAAAAGTAATTTGCAATTTGTCTTGCGTTTTTTTTTTCATAGCAAGACAAAGAGTAGAATTTGGAAAATTCATCATCAACTACGACAATCTTGGACGACATTAAAGTTGTTAATTAAAAAATACACAAGTACATCATATAAATATAACGACTACAAAACACACCAGCGCAGAATTACCATATTTGATGATGAGCTACGATTTTTGGCTTTAAATCACTATACAAAATCAAACTCTATAAAAGCAATTTGCACTTTGTCTTGCGTTTTTTTTTATAGCAAGACAAACTGTAGAATTTGGAAAATACATCATCAACTACGACAACCTTGGAGGACATTAAAGTTGTTAATTAAAAAATGCACAAGTACATCATATAAATATAACGATCACACAACACACCAGCGCGGAATTACCATATTTGATGATGAGCTATGATTTGTGGCTTTAAACCACTATATAAAGTCAAAGTGTATAAAAGAAAATTGTAATTTGTCTTGCGTTTTTTTTTTATAGCAAGACAAACTGGAGAATTTGGAAAATACATCATCAACTACGACAATCTTGGACGACATTATAGTTGTTAATTAAAAAATACACAAGTACATCATATAAATATAACGACTACAAAACACACAAGCGCAGAATTACCATATTTGATGATGAGCTACGATTTGTTGCTTTAAACCATTATACAAAATAAAACTGTATAAAAGTAATTTGCAATTTGTCTTGCGTTTTTTTTTTTTCATAGCAAGACAAACTGTAGCGTTTGGAAAATACATCATCAGCTACGACAATCTTGGAGGACATTAAAGTTGTTAATTTAAAAATACACAAGTACATGTTATAAATATAACGATTACAAAACAGACCAGCGTAGAATTACCATATTTGATGATGAGCTACCATTTGTGGCTTTAAACCACTATACAAGATCAAACTATATAAAAGCAATTTGCAATTTGTCTTGCGTTTTTTTATAGCAAGACAAACGGTAGAATTTGGAAAATACATCATCAACTACGACAATCTTGGACGACATTAAAGTTGTTAATTAAAAAATACACAAGTACATCATATAAATATAACGACTACAAAACACACCAGCGCAGAATTACCATATTTGATGATGAGCTATGATTTGTGGCTTTAAACCACTATATAAAATCAAAGTGTATAAAAGAAAATTGTAATTTGTCTTGCGATTTTTTTTTATAGCAAGACAAACTGTAGAATTTGGAAAATACATCATCAACTACGACAATCTTGGAGGACATTAAAGTTGTTAATTAAAAAATACACAAGTACATGTTATAAATATAACGATTACAAAACACACCAGTGCAAAATTACCATATTTGATGATGAGCTACGATTTGTTGCTTTAAACCATTACACAAAATCAAACCGTATAAAAGCTATTTGCAATTTGTCTTGCGTTTTTTTTTATAGCAAGACAAACTGTACAATTTGGAATATACATCATCAACTACGACAACCTTGGAGGACATTAAAGTTGTTAATTAAAAAATACACAAGTACATCATATAAATATAACGATTACAAAACACACCTGCGCAGAATTACCATATTTGATGATGAGCTACGATTTGTTGCCTTAACCCATTATACAAAATCAAACTGTATAAAGGTAATTTGCTATTTGTCTTGCGTTTTTTTTTTATAGCAAGACAAACTGTACAATTTGGAAAATACATCATCAACTACGACAATCTTGGAGGACATTAAAGTTGTTAATTAAAAAATACACAAGTACATGTTATAAATATAACGATTACAAAACACACCAGTGCAAAATTACCATATTTGATGATGAGCTACGATTTGTGGCTTTAAACTATTATACAAAATCAAACTGTATAAAAGTAATTTGTAATTTGTCTTGCGTTTTTTTTTCATAGCAAGCAAACTGTAGAATTTGGAAAATACATCATCAACTACGACAACCTTGGAGGACATTAAAGTTGTTAATTAAAAAATACACAAGTACATCATATAAATATAACGATTACAAAACACATCAGTGCAGAATTACCATATTTGATGATGAGCTACGATTTGTGGCTTTAAACCACTATATAAAATCAAACTGTATAAAAGAAAATTGTAATTTGTCTTGCGTTTTTTTTTTTATAGCAAGACAAAGTGTAGAATTTGGAAAATACATCATCAACTACGACAATCTTGGAGGACATTAAAGTTGTTAATTAAAAGATACACAAGTACATATTATAAATATAACGATTACAAAACACACCAGCGCAGACTTAGCATATTTGATGATGAGCTATGATTTGTGGGTTTAACCATTATACAAAATCAAACTCTATAAAAGCAATTTGCAATTTGTCTTGCGTTTTTTTTTATAGCACGACAAACTGTAGAATTTGGAAAATACATTATCACCTACGTCAATCTTGGTCAACATTAAAGTTGTTAATTAAAAAATACACAAGTACATCATATTAATATAACGACTACAAAACACACCAGCGCAGAATTACCATATTTGATGATGAGCTATGATTTGTTGCTTTAAAGCACTATACAAAATCTAATTTGCAAAAAGTAATTTGCAATTTGTCTTGCGTTTTTTTTTTTTTTCATAGCAAGACAAAGAGTAGAATTTGGAAAATTCATCATCAACTACGACAATCTTGGAGGACATTAAAATTGTTAATTAAAAGATACACAAGTACATATTATAAATATAACGATTACAAAACACACCAGCGCAGATTTAGCATATTTGATGATGAGCTATGATTTGTGGGTTTAAACCACTATTCAAAATCAAACTGTATAAAAGTAATTTGCAATTTGTCTTGCGTTTTTTTTATGGCAAGATAAACTGTAGAATTTGGAAAATACATCATCAACTACGACAATCTTGGATGACATTAAAGTTGTTAATTAAAAAATACACAAGTACATCATATAAATTCAACGATTACAAAACACACCAGCGCAGAATGACCAAATTTGATGATGAGCTACGATTTGTTGCTTTAAACCATTATACAAAATCAAACTATATAAAAGCAATTTGCAATTTGTCTTGCGTTTTTTCTTATTGCAAGACAAACTGTAGAATTTGGAAAATACATCATCAACTACGACAATCTTGGACGACATTAAAGTTGTTAATTAAAAAATGCACAAGTACATCATATAAATATAACGATTACAAAACACACCAGCGCAGAATTACCATATTTGATGATGAGCAATGATTTGTGGCTTTAAATTATTATAAAAAATCAAACTGTATAAAAGTAATTTGCAATTCGTCTTGCGTTTTTTTTTATAGCAAGACAAACTGTAGAATCTGGAAAATACATCATCAACTACGACAATTTTGGAGGACATTAAGGTTGTTAATTAAAAAATACACAAGTACATCATATAAATATAACGATTACAAAACACGCCAGCCCAGAATTACCACATTTGATGATGAGCTACGATTTGTTGCTTTAAACCATTATACAACATCAAACTGTATAAAAGTAATTTGCAATTTGTCTTGCGTTTTTTTTATAGCAAAACAAACTGTAGAATTTGGAAAATACATCATCAACTACGACAATCTTGGACGACATTAAAGTTGTTAATTAAAGAATATACAAGTACATCATATAAATATAACGACTACAAAACACACCAGCGCAGAATTACCATATTTGATGATGAGCTACGATTTGTGGCTTTAAACCACTATACAAAATCAAACTCTACAAAAGCAATTTGCAACTTGTCTTGCGCTTTTTTATAGCAAGACAAACTGTAGAATTTGGAAAGTACATCATCAACTACGACAACATTGGAGGACATTAAAGTTGTTAGTTAAAAAATACACAAGTAAATCATATAAATATAACGACTACAAAACACACCAGCGCAGAATTACCATATTTGATGATGAGCTACGATTTGTTGCTTTAAACCATTATACAAAATAAAACTGTATAAAAGTAATTTGCAATTTGTCTTGCGTTTTTTTTTTTTTCATAGCAAGACAAACTGTAGCGTTTGGAAAATACATCATCAACTACGACAATCTTGGAGGACATTAAAGTTGTTAATTAAAAAATACACAAGTACATGTTATAAATATAACGATTACAAAACACACCAGCGTAGAATTACCATATTTGATGATGAGCTACGATTTGTGGCTTTAAACCACTATACAAGATCAAACTATATAAAAGCAATTTGCAATTTGTCTTGCGTTTTTTTATAGCAAGACAAACTATAGAATTTGGAAAATACATCATCAACTACAACAATCTTGGAGGACATTAAAGTTGCTAATTAAAAAATACACAAGTACATCATATAAATACAACGATTACAAAACACACTAGCGCAGAATTACCATATTTGATGATGAGCTACGATATGTTGCTTTAAACCACTATACAAAATCAAACTATATAAAAGCAATTTGCAATTTGTCTTGCGTTTTTTTTATAGCAGGACAAACTGTAGAATTTGGAAAATACATCATCAACTACGACAATCTTGGACGACATTAAAGTTGTTAATTAAAAAATACACAAGTACATCATATAAATATAACGACTACAAAACACACCAGCGCAGAATTACCATATTTGATGATGAGCTACGATTTTTGGCTTTAAATCACTATACAAAATCAAACTCTATAAGAGCAATTTGCAATTTGTCTTGCGTTTTTTTTATAGCAAGACAAACTGTAGAATTTGGAAAATACATCATCAACTAAGACAACCTTGGAGGACATTAAAGTTGTTAATTAAAAAATGCACAAGTACATCATATAAATATAACGATCACACAACACACCAGCGCGGAATTACCATATTTGATGATGAGCTATGATTTGTGGCTTTAAACCACTATATAAAATCAAAGTGTATAAAAGAAAATTGTAATTTGTCTTGGTTTTTTTTTATAGCAAGACAAACTGTAGAATTTGGAAAATACATCATCAACTACGAAAATCTTGGACGACACTATAGTTGTTAATTAAAAAATACACAAGTACATCATATAAATATAACGACTACAAAACACACCAGCGCAGAATTACCATATTTGATGATGAGCTACGATTTGTTGCTTTAAACCATTATACAAAATAAAACTGTATAAAAGTAATTTGCAATTTGTCTTGCGTTTTTTTTTTCATACCAAGACAAACTGTAGCGTTTGGAAAATACATCATCAGCTACGACAATCTTGGAGGACATTAAAGTTGTTAATTTAAAAATACACAAGTACATGTTATAAATATAAAGATTACAAAACACACCAGCGTAGAATTACCATATTTGATGATGAGCTACTATTTGTGGCTTTAAACCACTATACAAGATCAAACTATATAAAAGCAATTTGCAATTTGTCTTGCGTTTTTTTATAGCAAGACAAACGGTAGAATTTGGAAAATACATCATCAACTACGACAATCTTGGACGACATTAAAGTTGTTAATTAAAAAATACACAAGTACATCATATAAATATAACGACTACAAAACACACCAGCGCAGAATTACCATATTTGATGATGAGCTATGGTTTGTGGCTTTAAACCACTATATAAAATCAAAGTGTATAAAAGAAAATTGTAATTTGTCTTGCGTTTTTTTTATAGCAAGACAAACTGTAGAATTTGGAAAATACATCATCAACTACGACAATCTTGGAGGACATTAAAGTTGTTAATTAAAAAATACACAGGTACATCATATAAATATATCGTGTACAAAACACACCAGCGCAGAATTACCATTTTTGATGATGAGCTACGATTTGTTGCTTTAAACTATTATACAAAATCAAACTGTATAAAATTAATTTGTAGTTTGTCTTGCGTTTTTTTTTTTCATAGCAAGCAAACTGTAGAATTTGGAAAATACATCATCAACTACGACAATCTTGGTGGACATTAAAGTTGTTAATTAAAAAATACACAAGTACATGTTATAAATATAACGATTACAAAACACACCAGTGCAGAATTACCATATTTGATGATGAGCTACGATTTGTTGCTTTAAACCATTACACAAAATCAAACCGTATAAAAGCTATTTGCAATTTGTCTTGCGTTTTTTTTTATACCAAGACAAACTGTACAATTTGGAATATACATCATCAACTACGACAACCTTGGAGGACATTAAAGTTGTTAATTAAAAAATACACAAGTACATCATATAAATATAACGACTACAAAACACATCAGCGCAGAATTACCATATTTGATGATGAGCTACGATTTGTGGCTTTAAACTATTATACAAAATCAAACTGTATAAAAGTAATTTGTAATTTGTCTTGCGTTTTTTTTTTCATAGCAAGCAAACTGTAGAATTTGGAAAATACATCATCAACTACGACAACCTTGGAGGACATTAAAGTTGTTAATTAAAAAATACACAAGTACATCATATAAATATAAAGATTACAAAACACATCAGCGCAGAATTACCATATTTGATGATGAGCTATGATTTGTGGCTTTAAACCACTATATAAAATCAAACTGTATAAAAGAAAATTGTAATTTGTCTTGCGTTTTTTTTTTATAGCAAGACAAACTGTAGAATTTGGAAAATACATCATCAACTACGACAATCTTGGAGGACATTAAAGTTGTTAATTAAAAGATACACAAGTACATATTATAAATATAACGATTACAAAACACACCAGCGCAGACTTAGCATATTTGATGATGAGCTATGATTTGTGGGTTTAACCATTATACAAAATCAAACTCTATAAAAGCAATTTGCAATTTGTCTTGCGTTTTTTTTTTATAGCACGACAAACTGTAGAATTTGGAAAATACATTATCAACTACGTCAATCTTGGTCGACATTAAAGTTGTTAATTAAAAAATACACAAGTACATCATATTAATATAACGACTACAAAACACACCAGCGCAGAAATACCATATTTGATGATGAGCTATGATTTATTGCTTTAAAGCACTATACAAAATCTAATTTGCAAAAAGTAATTTGCAATTTGTCTTGCGTTTTTTTTTTTTTTTTTTTCATAGCAAGACAAAGAGTAGAATTTGGAAAATTCATCATCAACTACGACAATCTTGGAGGACATTAAAGTTGTTAATTAAAAGATACACAAGTACATATTATAAATATAACGATTACAAAACACACCAGCGCAGACTTAGCATATTTGATGATGAGCTATGATTTGTGGGTTCAACCATTATACAAAATCAAACTCTATAAAAGCAATTTGCAATTTGTCTTGCGTTTTTTTTTTATAGCACGACAAACTGTAGAATTTGGAAAATACATTATCACCTACGTCAATCTTGGTCAACATTAAAGTTGTTAATTAAAAAATACACAAGTACATCATATTAATATAACGACTACAAAACACACCAGCGCAGAATTACCATATTTGATGATGAGCTATGATTTGTTGCTTTAAACCATTATACAAAATAAAACTGTATAAAAGTAATTTGCAATTTGTCTTGCGTTTTTTTTTTCATACCAAGACAAACTGTAGCGTTTGGAAAATACATCATCAGCTACGACAATCTTGGAGGACATTAAAGTTGTTAATTTAAAAATACACAAGTACATGTTATAAATATAAAGATTACAAAACACACCAGCGTAGAATTACCATATTTGATGATGAGCTACCATTTGTGGCTTTAAACCACTATACAAGATCAAACTATATAAAAGCAATTTGCAATTTGTCTTGCGTTTTTTTATAGCAAGACAAACGGTAGAATTTGGAAAATACATCATCAACTACGACAATCTTGGACGACATTAAAGTTGTTAATTAAAAAATACACAAGTACATCATATAAATATAACGACTACAAAACACACCAGCGCAGAATTACCATATTTGATGATGAGCTACGATTTGTTGCTTTAAACTATTATACAAAATCAAACTGTATAAAATTAATTTGTAGTTTGTCTTGCGTTTTTTTTTTTCATAGCAAGCAAACTGTAGAATTTGGAAAATACATCATCAACTACGACAATCTTGGTGGACATTAAAGTTGTTAATTAAAAAATACACAAGTACATGTTATAAATATAACGATTACAAAACACACCAGTGCAAAATAAAACTGTATAAAAGAAATTTGCAATTTGTCTTGCGTTTTTTTTTTCATAGCAAGACAAACTGTAGCTTTTGGAAAATACATCATCAACTACGACAATCTTGGAGGACATTAAAGTTGTTAATTAAAAAATACACAAGTACATGTTATAAATATAACGATTACAAAACACACCAGCGTAGAATTACCATATTTGATGATGAGCTACGATTTATGGCCTTAAACCACAATACAAAATCAAACTATATAAAAGCAATTTGCAATTTGTCTTGCGTTTTTTTTATAGCAGGACAAACTGTAGAATTTGGAAAATACATCATCAACTACGACAATCTTGGACGACATTAAAGTTGTTAATTAAAAAATACACAAATACATCATATAAATACAACGACTACAAAACACACCAGCGCAGAATTACCATATTTGGTGATGAGCTACGATTTTTGGCTTTAAATCACTATACAAAATCAAACTCTATAAAAGCAATTTGCAATTTGTCTTGCGTTTTTTTTATAGCAAGACAAACTGTAGAATTTGGAAAATACATCATCAACTACGACAACCTTGGAGGACATTAAAGTTGTTAATTAAAAAATGCACAAGTACATCATATAAATATAACGATCACACAACACACCAGCGCGGAATTACCATATTTGATGATGAGCTATGATTTGTGGCTTTAAACCACTATATAAAATCAAAGTGTATAAAAGAAAATTGTAATTTGTCTTGCGTTTTTTTTTTATAGCAAGACAAACTGTAGAATTTGGAAAATACATCATCAACTACGAAAATCTTGGACGACATTATAGTTGTTAATTAAAAAATACACAAGTACATCATATAAATATAACGACTACAAAACACACCAGCGCAGAATTACCATATTTGATGATGAGCTACGATTTGTTGCTTTAAACCATTATACAAAATAAAACTGTATAAAAGTAATTTGCAATTTGTCTTGCGTTTTTTTTTTCATACCAAGACAAACTGTAGCGTTTGGAAAATACATCATCAACTACGACAATCTTGGAGGACATTAAAGTTGTTAATTTAAAAATACACAAGTACATGTTATAAATATAAAGATTACAAAACACACCAGCGTAGAATTACCATATTTGATGATGAGCTACCATTTGTGGCTTTAAACCACTATACAAGATCAAACTATATAAAAGCAATTTGCAATTTGTCTTGCGTTTTTTTATAGCAAGACAAACGGTAGAATTTGGAAAATACATCATCAACTACGACAATCTTGGACGACATTAAAGTTGTTAATTAAAAAATACACAAGTACATCATATAAATATAACGACTACAAAACACACCAGCGCAGAATTACCATATTTGATGATGAGCTATGATTTGTGGCTTTAAACCACTATATAAAATCAAAGTGTATAAAAGAAAATTGTAATTTGTCTTGCGTTTTTTTTATATCAAGACAAACTGTAGAATTTGGAAAATACATCAACTACGACAATCTTGGAGGACATTAAAGTTGTTAATTAAAAAATACACAGGTACATCATATAAATATATCGTGTACAAAACACACCAGCGCAGAATTACCATATTTGATGATGAGCTACGATTTGTTGCTTTAAACTATTATACAAAATCAAACTGTATAAAATTAATTTGTAGTTTGTCTTGCGTTTTTTTTTTTCATAGCAAGCAAACTATAGAATTTGGAAAATACATCATCAACTACGACAATCTTGGTGGACATTAAAGTTGTTAATTAAAAAATACACAAGTACATGTTATAAATATAACGATTACAAAACACACCGGTGCAGAATTACCATATTTGATGATGAGCTACGATTTGTTGCTTTAAACCATTACACAAAATCAAACCGTATAAAAGCTATTTGCAATTTGTCTTGCGTTTTTTTTTTTATACCAAGACAAACTGTCCAATTTGGAATATACATCATCAACTACGACAACCTTGGAGGACATTAAAGTTGTTAATTAAAAAATACACAAGTACATCATATAAATATAAAGATTACAAAACACACCAGCGTAGAATTACCATATTTGATGATGAGCTACCATTTGTGGCTTTAAACCACTATACAAGATCAAACTATATAAAAGCAATTTGCAATTTGTCTTGCGTTTTTTTATAGCAAGACAAACGGTAGAATTTGGAAAATACATCATCAACTACGACAATCTTGGACGACATTAAAGTTGTTAATTAAAAAATACACAAGTACATCATATAAATATAACGACTACAAAACACACCAGCGCAGAATTACCATATTTGATGATGAGCTATGATTTGTGGCTTTAAACCACTATATAAAATCAAAGTGTATAAAAGAAAATTGTAATTTGTCTTGCGTTTTTTTTATAGCAAGACAAACTGTAGAATTTGGAAAATACATCATCAACTACGACAATCTTGGAGGACATTAAAGTTGTTAATTAAAAAATACACAGGTACATCATATATCGTGTACAAAACACACCAGCGCAGAATTACCATATTTGATGATAAGCTACGATTTGTTGCTTTAAACTATTATACAAAATCAAACTGTATAAGATTAATTTGTAGTTTGTCTTGCGTTTTTTTTTTCATAGCAAGCAAACTGTAGAATTTGGAAAATACATCATCAACTACGACAATCTTGGTGGACATTAAAGTTGTTAATTAAAAAATACACAAGTACATGTTATAAATATAACGATTACAAAACACACCAGTGCAGAATTACCATATTTGATGATGAGCTACGATTTGTTGCTTTAAACCATTACACAAAAAATACACAGGTACATCATATATCGTGTACAAAACACACCAGCGCAGAATTACCATATTTGATGATGAGCTACGATTTGTTGCTTTAAACTATTATACAAAATCAAACTGTATAAAATTAATTTGTAGTTTATCTTGCGTTTTTTTTTTTTCATAGCAAGCAAACTGTAGAATTTGGAAAATACATCATCAACTACGACAATCTTGGTGGACATTAAAGTTGTTAATTAAAAAATACACAAGTACATGTTATAAATATAACGATTACAAAACACACCAGTGCAGAATTACCATATTTGATGATGAGCAACGATTTGTTGCTTTAAACCATTACACAAAATCAAACCGTATAAAAGCTATTTGCAATTTGTCTTGCGTTTTTTTTTTATACCAAGACAAACTGTACAATTTGGAATATACATCATCAACTACGACAACCTTGGAGGACATTAAAGTTGTTAATTAAAAAATACACAAGTACATCATATAAATATAACGATTACAAAACACATCAGCGCAGAATTACCATATTTGATGATGAGCTACGATTTGTGGCTTTAAACTATTATACAAAATCAAACTGTATAAAAGTAATTTGTAATTTGTCTTGCGTTTTTTTTTTCATAGCAAGCAAACTGTAGAATTTGGAAAATACATCATCAACTACGACAACCTTGGAGGACATTAAAGTTGTTAATTAAAAAATACACAAGTACATCATATAAATATAACGATTACAAAACACATCAGCGCAGAATTACCATATTTGATGATGAGCTATGATTTGTGGCTTTAAACCACTATATAAAATCAAACTGTATAAAAGAAAATTGTAATTTGTCTTGCGTTTTTTTTTTATAGCAAGACAAACTGTAGAATTTGGAAAATACATCATCAACTACGACAATCTTGGAGGACATTAAAGTTGTTAATTAAAAGATACACAAGTACATATTATAAATATAACGATTACAAAACACACCAGCGCAGACTTAGCATATTTGATGATGAGCTATGATTTGTGGGTTTAACCATTATACAAAATCAAACTCTATAAAAGCAATTTGCAATTTGTCTTGCGTTTTTTTTTATAGCACGACAAACTGTAGAATTTGGAAAATACATTATCAACTACGTCAATCTTGGTCGACATTAAAGTTGTTAATTAAAAAATACACAAGTACATCATATTAATATAACGACTACAAAACACACCAGCGCAGAAATACCATATTTGATGATGAGCTATGATTTGTTGCTTTAAAGCACTATACAAAATCTAATTTGCAAAAAGTAATTTGCAATTTGTCTTGCGTTTTTTTTTTTTTCATAGCAAGACAAAGAGTAGAATTTGGAAAATTCAACATCAACTACGACAATCTTGGAGGACATTAAAGTTGTTAATTAAAAGATACACAAGTACATATTATAAATATAACGATTACAAAACACACCAGCGCAGACTTAGCATATTTGATGATGAGCTATGATTTGTGGGTTTAACCATTATACAAAATCAAACTCTATAAAAGCAATTTGCAATTTGTCTTGCGTTTTTTTTATAGCACGACAAACTGTAGAATTTGGAAAATACATTATCACCTACGTCAATCTTGGTCAACATTAAAGTTGTTAATTAAAAAATACACAAGTACATCATATTAATATAACGACTACAAAACACACCAGCGCAGAATTACCATATTTGATGATGAGCTATGATTTGTTGCTTTAAAGCACTATACAAAATCTAATTTGCAAAAAGTAATTTGCAATTTGTCTTGCGTTTTTTTTTTTTTTTTTCATAGCAAGACAAAGAGTAGAATTTGGAAAATTCATCATCAACTACGACAATCTTGGAGGACATTAAAATTGTTAATTAAAAGATACACAAGTACATATTATAAATATAACGATTACAAAACACACCAGCGCAGACTTAGCATATTTGATGATGAGCTATGATTTGTGGGTTTAAACCACTATTCAAACTCAAACTGTATAAAAGTAATTTGCAATTTGTCTTGCGTTTTTTTTTATGGCAAGATAAACTGTAGAATTTGGAAAATACATCATCAACTACGACAATCTTGGATGACATTAAAGTTGTTAATTAAAAAATACACAAGTACATCATATAAATACAACGATTACAAAACACACCAGCGCAGAATTACCAAATTTGATGATGAGCTACGATTTGTTGCTTTAAACCATTATACAAAATCAAACCATATAAAAGCAATTTGCAATTTGTCTTGCGTTTTTTCTTATTGCAAGACAAACTGTAGAATTTGGAAAATACATCATCAACTACGACAATCTTGGACGACATTAAAGTTGTTAATTAAAAAATGCACAAGTACATCATATAAATATAACGATTACAAAACACACCAGCGCAGAATTACCATATTTGATGATGAGCAATGATTTGTGGCTTTAAATTATTATACAAAATCAAACTGTATAAAAGTAATTTGCAATTCGTCTTGCGTTTTTTTTATAGCAAGACAAACTGTAGAATCTGGAAAATACATCATCAACTACGACAATCTTGGAGGACATTAAGGTTGTTAATTAAAAAATACACAAGTACATCATATAAATATAACGATTACAAAACACGCCAGCCCAGAATTACCACATTTGATGATGAGCTACGATTTGTTGCTTTAAACCATTATACAACATCAAACTGTATAAAAGTAATTTGCAATTTGTCTTGCGTTTTTTTTATAGCAAGACAAACTGTAGAATTTGGAAAATACATCATCAACTACGACAATCTTGGAGGACATTAAAGTTGCTAATTAAAAAATACACAAGTACATCATATAAATACAACGATTACAAAACACACTAGCGCAGAATTACCATATTTGATGATGAGCTACGATTTGTTGCTTTAAACCATTATACAAAATAAAACTGTATAAAAGGAATTTGCAATTTGTCTTGCGTTTTTTTTTTTCATAGCAAGACAAACTGTAGCTTTTGGAAAATACATCATCAACTACGACAATCTTGGACGACATTAAAGTTGTTAATTAAAAAATACACAAGTACATCATATAAATATAACGACTACAAAACACACCAGCGCAGAATTACCATATTTGATGATGAGCTACGATTTGTGGCTTTAAACCACTATACAAAATCAAACTCTACAAAAGCAATTTGCAACTTGTCTTGCGCTTTTTTATAGCAAGACAAACTGTAGAATTTGGAAAGTACATCATCAACTACGACAACCTTGGAGGACATTAAAGTTGTTAGTTAAAAAATACACAAGTAAATCATATAAATATAACGACTACAAAACACACCAGCGCAGAATTACCATATTTGATGATGAGCTACGATTTGTTGCTTTAAACCATTATACAAAATAAAACTGTATAAAAGTAATTTGCAATTTGTCTTGCGTTTTTTTTTTTTTTCATAGCAAGACAAACTGTAGCGTTTGGAAAATACATCATCAACTATGACAATCTTGGAGGACATTAAAGTTGTTAATTAAAAAATACACAAGTACATGTTATAAATATAACGATTACAAAACACACCAGCGTAGAATTACCATATTTGATGATGAGCTACGATTTGTGGCTTTAAACCACTATACAAGATCAAACTATATAAAAGCAATTTGCAATTTGTCTTGCGTTTTTTTATAGCAAGACAAACTATAGAATTTGGAAAATACATCATCAACTACAACAATCTTGGAGGACATTAAAGTTGCTAATTAAAAAATACACACGTACATCATATAAATACAACGATTACAAAACACACTAGCGCAGAATTACCATATTTGATGATGAGCTACGATTTGTTGCTTTAAACCATTATACAAAATAAAACTGTATAAAAGTAATTTGCAATTTGTCTTGCGTTTTTTTTTCATAGCAAGACAAACTGTAGCTTTTGGAAAATACATCATCAACTACGACAATCTTGGAGGACATTAAAGTTGTTAATTAAAAAATACACAAGTACATGTTATAAATATAACGATTACAAAACACACCAGCGTAGAATTACCATATTTGATGATGAGCTACGATTTATGGCCTTAAACCACTATACAAAATCAAACTATATAAAAGCAATTTGCAATTTGTCTTGCGTTTTTTTTTATAGCAGGACAAACTGTAGAATTTGGAAAATACATCATCAACTACGACAATCTTGGACGACATTAAAGTTGTTAATTAAAAAATACACAAATACATCATATAAATACAACGACTACAAAACACACCAGCGCAGAATTACCATATTTGATGATGAGCTACGATTTTTGGCTTTAAATCACTATACAAAATCAAACTCTATAAAAGCAATTTGCAATTTGTCTTGCGTTTTTTTTATAGCAAGACAAACTGTAGAATTTGGAAAATACATCATCAACTACGACAACCTTGGAGGACATTAAAGTTGTTAATTAAAAAATGCACAAGTACATCATATAAATATAACGATCACACAACACACCAGCGCGGAATTACCATATTTGATGATGAGCTATGATTTGTGGCTTTAAACCACTATATAAAATCGAAGTGTATAAAAGAAAATTGTAATTTGTCTTGCGTTTTTTTTTTATAGCAAGACAAACTGTAGAATTTGGAAAATACATCATCAACTACGAAAATCTTGGACGACATTATAGTTGTTAATTAAAAAATACACAAGTACATCATATAAATATAACGACTACAAAACACACCAGCGCAGAATTACCATATTTGATGATGAGCTACGATTTGTTGCTTTAAACCATTATACAAAATAAAACTGTATAAAAGTAATTTGCAATTTGTCTTGCGTTTTTTTTTTTCATACCAAGACAAACTGTAGCGTTTGGAAAATACATCATCAGCTACGACAATCTTGGAGGACATTAAAGTTGTTAATTTAAAAATACACAAGTACATGTTATAAATATAACGATTACAAAACACACCAGCGTAGAATTACCATATTTGATGATGAGCTACGATTTATGGCCTTAAACCACTATACAAAATCAAACTATATAAAAGCAATTTGCAATTTGTCTTGCGTTTTTTTTTATAGCAGGACAAACTGTAGAATTTGGAAAATACATCATCAACTACGACAATCTTGGACGACATTAAAGTTGTTAATTAAAAAATACACAAATACATCATATAAATACAACGACTACAAAACACACCAGCGCAGAATTACCATATTTGATGATGAGCTACGATTTTTGGCTTTAAATCACTATACAAAATCAAACTCTATAAAAGCAATTTGCAATTTGTCTTGCGTTTTTTTTATAGCAAGACAAACTGTAGAATTTGGAAAATACATCATCAACTACGACAACCTTGGAGGACATTAAAGTTGTTAATTAAAAAATGCACAAGTACATCATATAAATATAACGATCACACAACACACCAGCGCGGAATTACCATATTTGATGATGAGCTATGATTTGTGGCTTTAAACCACTATATAAAATCGAAGTGTATAAAAGAAAATTGTAATTTGTCTTGCGTTTTTTTTTTATAGCAAGACAAACTGTAGAATTTGGAAAATACATCATCAACTACGAAAATCTTGGACGACATTATAGTTGTTAATTAAAAAATACACAAGTACATCATATAAATATAACGACTACAAAACACACCAGCGCAGAATTACCATATTTGATGATGAGCTACGATTTGTTGCTTTAAACCATTATACAAAATAAAACTGTATAAAAGTAATTTGCAATTTGTCTTGCGTTTTTTTTTTTCATACCAAGACAAACTGTAGCGTTTGGAAAATACATCATCAGCTACGACAATCTTGGAGGACATTAAAGTTGTTAATTTAAAAATACACAAGTACATGTTATAAATATAAAGATTACAAAACACACCAGCGTAGAATTACCATATTTGATGATGAGCTACCATTTGTGGCTTTAAACCACTATACAAGATCAAACTATATAAAAGCAATTTGCAATTTGTCTTGCGTTTTTTTATAGCAAGACAAACGGTAGAATTTGGAAAATACATCATCAACTACGACAATCTTGGACGACATTAAAGTTATTAATTAAAAAATACACAAGTACATCATATAAATATAACGACTACAAAACACACCAGCGCAGAATTACCATATTTGATGATGAGCTATGATTTGTGGCTTTAAACCACTATATAAAATCAAAGTGTATAAAAGAAAATTGTAATTTGTCTTGCGTTTTTTTTTATAGCAAGACAAACTGTAGAATTTGGAAAATACATCAACTACGACAATCTTGGAGGACATTAAAGTTGTTAATTAAAAAATACACAGGTACATCATATAAATATATCGTGTACAAAACACACCAGCGCAGAATTACCATATTTGATGATGAGCTACGATTTGTTGCTTTAAACTATTATACAAAATCAAACTGTATAAAATTAATTTGTAGTTTGTCTTGCGTTTGTTTTTTTTCATAGCAAGCAAACTGTAGAATTTGGAAAATACATCATCAACTACGACAATCTTGGTGGACATTAAAGTTGTTAATTAAAAAATACACAAGTACATGTTATAAATATAACGATTACAAAACACACCAGTGCAGAATTACCATATTTGATGATGAGCTACGATTTGTTCCTTTAAACCATTACACAAAATCAAACCGTATAAAAGCTATTTGCAATTTGTCTTGCGTTTTTTTTTTATACCAAGACAAACTGTACAATTTGGAATATACATCATCAACTACGACAACCTTGGAGGACATTAAAGTTGTTAATTAAAAAATACACAAGTACATCATATAAATATAACGATTACAAAACACATCAGCGCAGAATTACCATATTTGATGATGAGCTACGATTTGTGGCTTTAAACTATTATACAAAATCAAACTGTATAAAAGTAATTTGTAATTTGTCTTGCGTTTTTTTTTTCATAGCAAGCAAACTGTAGAATTTGGAAAATACATCATCAACTACGACAACCTTGGAGGACATTAAAGTTGTTAATTAAAAAATACACAAGTACATCATATAAATATAACGATTACAAAACACATCAGCGCAGAATTACCATATTTGATGATGAGCTATGATTTGTGGCTTTAAACCACTATATAAAATCAAACTCTATAAAAGAAAATTGTAATTTGTCTTGCGTTTTTTTTTTATAGCAAGACAAACTGTAGAATTTGGAAAATACATCATCAACTACGACAATCTTGGAGGACATTAAAGTTGTTAATTAAAAGATACACAAGTACATATTATAAATATAACGATTACAAAACACACCAGCGCAGACTTAGCATATTTGATGATGAGCTATGATTTGTGGGTTTAACCATTATACAAAATCAAACTCTATAAAAGCAATTTGCAATTTGTCTTGCGTTTTTTTTTTATAGCACGACAAACTGTAGAATTTGGAAAATACATTATCAACTACGTCAATCTTGGTCTACATTAAAGTTGTTAATTAAAAAATACACAAGTACATCATATTAATATAACGACTACAAAACACACCAGCGCAGAAATACCATATTTGATGATGAGCTATGATTTGTTGCTTTAAAGCACTATACAAAATCTAATTTGCAAAAAGTAATTTGGAATTTGTCTTGCGTTTTTTTTTTTTTTTTTTTTTCATAGCAAGACAAAGAGTAGAATTTGGAAAATTCATCATCAACTACGACAATCTTGGAGGACATTAAAATTGTTAATTAAAAGATACACAAGTACATATTATAAATATAACGATTACAAAACACACCAGCGCAGACTTAGCATATTTGATGATGAGCTATGATTTGTGGGTTTAAACCACTATACAAAATCAAACTGTATAAAAGTAATTTGCAATTTGTCTTGCGTTTTTTTTATGGCAAAATAAACTGTAGAATTTGAAAAATACATCATCAACTACGACAATCTTGGATGACATTAAAGTTGTTAATTAAAAAATACACAAGTACATCATATAAATACAACGATTACAAAACACACCAGCGCAGAATTACCAAATTTGATGATGAGCTACGATTTGTTGCTTTAAATTATTATACAAAATCAAACTGTATAAAAGTAATTTGCAATTCGTCTTGCGTTTTTTTTATAGCAAGACAAACTGTAGAATCTGGAAAATACATCATCAACTACGACAATCTTGGAGGACATTAAGGTTGTTAATTAAAAAATACACAAGTACATCATATAAATATAACGATTACAAAACACGCCAGCCCAGAATTACCACATTTGATGATGAGCTACGATTTGTTGCTTTAAACCATTATACAACATCAAACTGTATAAAAGTAATTTGCAATTTGTCTTGCGTTTTTTTTATAGCAAGACAAACTGTAGAATTTGGAAAATACATCATCAACTACGACAATCTTGGAGGACATTAAAGTTGCTAATTAAAAAATACACAAGTACATCATATAAATACAACGATTACAAAACACACTAGCGCAGAATTACTATATTTGATGATGAGCTACGATTTGTTGCTTTAAACCATTATACAAAATAAAACTGTATAAAAGTAATTTGCAATTTGTCTTGCGTTTTTTTTTCATAGCAAGACAAACTGTAGCTTTTGGAAAATACATCATCAACTACGACAATCTTGGAGGATATTAAAGTTGTTAATTAAAAAATACACAAGTACATGTTATAAATATAACGATTACAAAACACACCAGCGTAGAATTACCATATTTTTGATGCGCTACGATTTGTGGCCTTAAACCACTATACAAAATCAAACTACATAAAAGCAATTTGCAATTTGTCTTGCGTTTTTTTTTATAGCAGGACAAACTGTAGAATTTGGAAAATACATCATCAACTACGACAATCTTGGACGACATTAAAGTTGTTAATTAAAAAATACACAAGTGCATCATATAAATATAACGACTACAAAACACACCAGCGCAGAATTACCATATTTGATGATGAGCAACGATTTGTGGCTTTAAACCACTATACAAAATCAAACTCTATTAAAGCAATTTGCAACTTGTCTTGCGTTTTTTTTATAGCAAGACAAACTGTAGAATTTGGAAAGTACATCATCAACTACGACAATCTTGGAGGACATTAAAGTTGTTAATTAAAAAATACACAAGTACATGTTATAAATATAACGATTACAAAACACACCAGCGTAGAATTACCATATTTGATGATGAGCTACGATTTGTGGCTTTAAACCACTATACAAGATCAAACTATATAAAAGCAATTTGCAATTTGTCTTGCGTTTTTTTATAGCACGACAAACGGTAGAATTTGGAAAATACATCATCAACTACGACAATCTTGGACGACATTAAAGTTGTTAATTAAAAAATACACAAGTACATCATATAAATATAACGACTACAAAACACACCAGCGCAGAATTACCATATTTGATGATGAGCTATGATTTGTGGCTTTAAACCACTATATAAAATCAAAGTGTATAAAAGAAAATTGTAATTTGTCTTGCGTTTTTTTTTATAGCAAGACAAACTGTAGAATTTGGAAAATACATCATCAACTACGACAATCTTGGAGGACATTAAAGTTGTTAATTAAAAAATACACAGGTACATCATATAAATATATCGTGTACAAAACACACCAGCGCAGCTAAACTATTATACAAAATCAAACTGTATAAAAGTAATTTGTAATTTGTCTTGCGTTTTTTTTTTTTTCATAGCAAGCAAACTGTAGAATTTGGAACATACATCATCAACTACGACAATCTTGGTGGACATTAAAGTTGTTAATTAAAAAATACACAAGTACATGTTATAAATATAACGATTACAAAACACACGAGTGCAGAATTACCATATTTGATGATGAGCTACGATTTGTTGCTTTAAACCATTATAAAAAATCAAACTGTATAAAAGTAATTTGCAATTTGTCTTGCGTTTTTTTTTTATAGCAAGACAAACTGTACAATTTGGAATATACATCATCAACTACGACAACCTTGGAAGACATTAAAGTTGTTAATTCAAAAATACACAAGTACATCATATAAATATAACGATTACAAAACACACCAGCGCAGAATTACCATATTTGATGATGAGCTACGATTTGTGGCTTTAAACTATTATACAAAATCAAAGTGCATAAATGTAATTTGCAATTTGTCTTGCGGTTTTTTTATAGCAAGACAAACTGTAGAATTTGGAAAATACATCATTAACTACGACAATCTTGGACGACATTAAAGTTGTTAATTAAAAAATACACAAGTACATCACATAAATATAACGACTACAAAACACACCAGCGCAGAATTACCATATTTGATGATGAGCTATGATTTGTGGCTTTAAACCACTATATAAAATCAAACTGTATAAAAGAAAATTGTAATTAATCTTGCGTTTTTTTTTATAGCAAGACAAACTGTAGAATTTGGAAAATACATCATCAACTACGACAATCTTGGAGGACATTAAAGTTGTTAATTAAA
Source organism: Aphodius granarius (assembly GCA_963971325.1). NCBI lineage: Eukaryota > Metazoa > Arthropoda > Insecta > Coleoptera > Scarabaeidae > Aphodius > Aphodius granarius. The sequence goes on from OZ020225.1 coordinate 9,967,958, forward strand.
AAATGCACAGGTACATCATTTAAATATATCGTGTACAAAACACACCAGCGCAGAATTACCATATTTGATGATGAGCTACGATTTGTTGCTTTAAACTATTATACAAAATCAAACTGTATAAAAGTAATTTGTAATTTGTCTTGCGTTTTTTTTTCTTTTTTTTTTTTCATAGCAAGACAAACTGTAGAATTTGGAAAATACATCATCAACTACGACAATCTTGGTGGACATTAAAGTTGTTAATTAAAAAATACACAAGTACATGTTATAAATATAACGATTACAAAACACACCAGTGCAGAATTACCATATTTGATGATGAGCTACTATTTGTTGCTTCAAACCATTATACAAAATCAAACTGTATAAAAGTAATTTGCAATTTGTCTTGCGTTTTTTTTTTATAGCAAGACAAACTGTAGAATTTGGAAAATACATCATCAACTACGACGACCTTGGAGGACATTAAAGTTGTTAATTAAAAAATACACAAGTACATCATATAAATATAACGATTACAAAACACACCAGCGCAGAATTACCATATTTGATGATGAGCTACGATTTGTGCCTTTAAACCACTATACAAAATCAAACTATATAAAAGCAATTTGCAATTTGTGTTGCGTTTTCTTATAGCAAGACAAACTGTAGAATTTGGAAAATACATCATCAACTACGACAATCTTGGACGACATTAAAGTTGTTAATTAAAAAATACAAAAGTTCATCATATAAATATAACGACTACAAAACACACCAGCGCAGAATTACCATATTTGATGATGTGCTATGATCTGTGGCTTTAAACCACTATATAAAATCAAACTGTATAAAAGGAAATTGTAATTTGTCTTGCGTTTTTTTATAGCAAGACAAGCTGTAGAATTTGGAAAATACATCATCAACTACGACAATCTTGGAGGACATTAAAGTTGTTAATTAAGAAATACACAGGTACATCATATAAATATATCGTGTACAAAACACACCAGCGCAGAATTACCATATTTGATGATGAGCTACGATTTGTTGCTTTAAACTATTACACAAAATCAAACTGTATAAAAGTAATTTGCAATTCGTCTTGCGTTTTTTTTTATAGCAGGACAAACTGTAGAATCTGGAAAATATATCATCAACTACGACAATCTTGGAGGACATTAAGGTTGTTAATTAAAAAATACACAAGTACATCATATAAATATAACGACTACAAAACACAGTAGCGCAGAATTACCATATTTGATGATGAGCTACGATTTGTTGCTTTAAACCATTATACAAAATAAAACTGTATAAAAGTAATTTGCAATTTGTCTTGCGTTTTTTTTTTCATAGCAAGACAAACTGTAGCTTTTGGAAAATACATCATCAACTACGACAATCTTGGAGGACATTAAAGTTGTTAATTAAAAAATACACAAGTACATGTTATAAATATAACGATTACAATACACACCAGCGTAGAATTACCATATTTGATGATGAGCTATGATCTGTGGCTTTAAACCACTATATAAAATCAAACTGTATAAAAGAAATTTGCAATTTGTCTTGCGTTTTTTTTTATAGCAAGACAAACTGTAGAATTTGGAAAATACATCAACAACTACGACAATCTTGGAGGACATTAAAGATGTTAATTAAAAAATACACAGGTACATCATATAAATATATCGTGTACAAAACACACCAGCGCAGAATTATCATATTTGATGATGAGCTACGATTTGTTGCTTTAAATTATTATACAAAATCAAACTGTATAAAAGTAATTTGCAATTTGTCCTACATTTTTTTATAGCAAGACAAACTGTAGAATTTGGAAAATACATCATCAACTACGACAATCTTTGAGGACATTAAAGTTGTTAATTAAAAAATACACAAGTACATCATTTACATATAACAATTACAAAACACACCAGCGCAGAATTACCATATTTGATGATGAGCTACGATTTGTGGTTTTAAACCACTATACAAAATCAAACTATATAAAAGCAATTTGCAATTTGTCTTGCGTTTTTTTTATAGCAAGACAAACTGTAGAATTTGGAAAATACATTATCAACTACGACAATCTTGGTCGGCATTAAAGTTGTTAATTAAAAAATACACAAGTACATCATATAAATATAACGACTACAAAACACACCAGCGCAGAATTACCATATTTGATGATGAGCTACGATTTGTTGCTTTAAACCATTATACAAAATCAAACTGTATAAATGTAATTTGCAATTATTCTTGCGTTTTTTTTATAGCAAGATAAACTGTAGAATTTGGAAAATACATCATCAACTACGACAATCTTGGAGGACATTAAAGTTGTTAATTAAAAAATAAACAAGTACATCATTTACATATAACAATTACAAAACACACCAGCGCAGAATTACCATGTTTGATTATGAGCTACGATTTGTGGCTTTAAACCACTATACAAAATTAAATTATATAAAAGCAATTTGCAATTTGTCTTGCGTTTTTTTTATAGCAAGACAAACTGTAGAATTTGGAAATACATTATCAACTACGACAATCTTGGTCGACATTAAAGTTGTTAATTAAAAAATACACAAGTACATCATATAAATATAACGACTACAAAACACACCAACGCAGAATTACCATATTTGATGATGAGCTATGATCTGTGGCTTTAAACCACTATATAAAATCAATCTGTATAAAAGAAAATTGTAATTTGTCTTGCGTTTTTTTTTATAGCGAGACAAACTGTAGAATTTGGAAAATACATCATCAACTACGATAATCTTGGAGGACATTAAAGTTGTTAATTAAGAAATACACAGGTACATCATATAAATATATCGTGTACAAAACACACCAGCGCAGAGTTACCATATTTGATGATGAGCTACGATTTGTTGCTTTAAACTATTATACAAAATCAAACTGTATAAAAGTAATTTGCAATTCGTCTTGCGTTTTTTTCTTTTTTCATAGCAAGACAAACTGTAGAATTTGGAAAATGCATCATCAACTACGACAAACTTGAAGGACATTAAAGTTGTTAATTAAAAAATACACAAGTACATCATATAAATATAACGATTACAAAACACACCACCGCAGTATTACCATATTTGATGATGAGCTACGATTTGTTGCTCTAAACCAATATACAAAATCAAACTGTATAAAAGTAATTTGCAATTTGTCTTGCGTTTTTTATAGCAAGACAAACTGTAGAATTTGGACAATACATCATCAACTACGACAATCTTGGAGGACATTAAAATTGTTAATTAAAAAATACACAAGTACATCATATAAATATAACGATTACAAAACACACCAGCGCAGAATTACCATATTTGATGATGAGCTACGATTTGTTGCTTTAAAGCACTATACAAAATCAAACTGTATAAAAGTAATTTGCAATTTGTCTTGCGTTTTTTTTCCATAGCAAGACAAAGAGTAGAATTTGGAAAATTCATCATCAACTACGACAATCTTGGAGGACATTAAAATTGTTAATTAAAATATACACAAGTACATATTATAAATGTAACGATTACAAAACACACCAGCGCAGACTTAGCATATTTGATGATGAGCTATGATTTGTGGGTTTAAACCACTATACAAAATCAAACTGAATAAAAGTAATTTGCAATTTGTCTTGCGTTTTTTTATGGCAAGACAAACTGTTGAATTTGGAAAATACATCATCAACTACGACAATCTTGGAGGACATTAAAGTTGTTAATTAAAAAATACACAGGTACATCATATAAATATATCGTGTACAAAACACACCAGCGCAGAATTACCATATTTGATGATGAGCTACGATTTGTTGCTTTAAACCACTATACAAAATCAAACTGTATAAAAGTAATTTGCAATTTGTCTTGCGTTTTTTTTATGGCAAGACAAACTGTAGAATTTGGAAAATACATCATCAACGACGACAATCTTGGAGGACATTAAAGTTGTTAATTAAAAAATACACAAGTACATCATATAAATATAACGACTACAAAACACACCAGCGCAGAATTACCATATTTGATGATGAGCTATGATCTGTTGCTTTAAAGCACTATACAAAATCAAACTGTATAAAAGTAATTTGCAATTTGTCTTGCGTTTTTATTTTCCATAGCAAGACAAAGAGTAGAATTTGGAAAATTCATCATCAACTACGACAATCTTGGAGGACATTAAAGTTGTTAATTAAAAGATACACAAGTACATATTATAAATATAACGATTACAAAACACATCAGCGCAGACTTAGCATATTTGATGATGAGCTATGATTTGTGGGTTTAAACCACTATACAAAATCAAACTGAATAAAAGTAATTTGCAATTTGTCTTGCGTTTTTTTTATGGCAAGACAAACTGTAGAATTTGGAAAATACATCATCAACTACGACAATCTTGGAGGACATTAAAGTTGTTAATTAAAAAATACACAGGTACATCATATAAATATATCGTGTACAAAACACACCAGCGCAGAATTACCATATTTGATGATGAGCTACGATTTGTTGCTTTAAACCACTATACAAAATCAAACTGTATAAAAGTAATTTGCAATTTGTCTTGCGTTTTTTTATGGCAAGACAAACTGTAGAATTTGGAAAATACAACATCAACTACGACAATCTTGGAGGACATTAAAGTTGTTAATTAAAAAATACACAGGTACATCATATAAATATATCGTGTACAAAACACACCAGCGCAGAATTACCATATTTGATGATGAGCTACGATTTGTTGCTTTAAACTATTATACAAAATCAAACTGTATAAAAGTAATTTGTAATTTGTCTTGCGTTTTTTTTTTCTTTTTTTCATAGCAAGCAAACTGTAGAATTTGGAAAATACATCATCAACTACGACAATCTTGGTGGACATTAAAGTTGTTAATTAAAAAATACACAAGTACATGTTATAAATATAACGATTACAAAACACACCGGTGCAGAATTACCATATTTGATGATGAGCTACGATTTGTTGCTTTAAACCATTATACAAAATCAAACTGTATAAAAGTAATTTGCAATTTGTCTTGCGTTTTTTTGATAGCAAGACAAACTGTAGAATTTGGAAAATACATCATCAACTACGACAATCTTGGAGGACATTAAAGGTTTTAATTAAAAAATACACAAGTACATCATTTAAATATATCGATTACAAAACAGACCAGCGCAGGATTACCATATTTGATGATGAGATACGATTTGTTCCTTTAAACCATTATACAAAACCAAACTGTATAAAAGTAATTTGCAATTTGTCTTGCGTTTTTTTTTATAGCAAGACAAACTGTAGAATTTGGAAAACGCATCATCAACTACGACAATCTTGGAGGACATTAAAGTTGTTAATTAAAAAATACACAAGTACATCATATAAATATAACGATTACAAAACATACCAGGGCAGAATTACCATATTTGATGATGAGATACGATTTGTAGCTTTAAACCATTATACAAAATCAAACTGAATAAAAGTAATTTGCAATTTGTCTTGCGTTTTCTTTTTTTTATAGCAAGAGAAACTGTAGAATTTGGAAAATACATCATCAACTACGACAATCTTGGAGGACATTAAAGTTGTTAATTAAAAAATACACAAGTACATCATATAAATATAACGATTACAAAACACACCAGCGCAGAATTACCATATTTGATGATGAGCTACGATTTGTGGCTTTAAACCACTATACAAAAAAACTATACAAAAGTAATTTGCAGTTTGTCTTGCGTTTTCTTTTTTTTATAGCAAGAGAAACTGTAGATTTTGGAAAATACATCATCAACTATGACAACCTTGGAGGACATTAAAGTTGTTAATTAAAAAATACACAGGTACATCATATAAATATAACGATTACAAAACACACCAGCGCAGAATTATCATATTTGATGATAAGCCACGATTTGTGGATTGAAATCACAACACAAAAGCAAACTGTAGAAAAGTAATTTGCAATTTTCCTAAAAATGATCATCAATTACAACAATCCTTGTAAACAATCAAGCATTGGTTGCAAAATACAAAGAAAAGGAAGGAAAGGACCCCTCCCTCCACCCCGCTGTATTGCCTGAAGGGCATTTTTAATACAGCGACATCTTCTTTCCTTCGTTTTTTCTATTATATTTATGATGTTAAAAACTCACAAGTATCATCATATAAATATAACGATTACAAAACACACCAGCCCAGAATTACCATATTTGATGATGACCTACGATTTGTGGCTTTAAACCACTATACAAAAAAACTATACAAAAGTAATTTGCAGTTTGTCTTGCGTTTTCTTTTTTTCATAGCAAGACAAACTGTAGAATTTGGAAAATACATCATCAACTACGACAAACTTGGAAGACATTAAAGTTTTTAATTAAAAAAATACACAAGTTCCTGTTATAAATATAACGATTGCAAAACACACCAGCCCAGAATTACCATATTTGATGATGAAGTACGATTTGTGGATTTAAACAACTATACAAAATCAAATTGTATAAAAGTAATTTGCGATTTGTCTTGCATTTTTTTTTCATAGCAAGCCAAACTGTAGATTTTGGAAAATACATCATCAACTACGACGATCGCGGAGGACATTAAAGTTGTTAATTAAAAAATACACAAGTACATCATATAAATATAACGACCACAAAACACACCAGCCCAGAATTGCCACATTTGATGATGAAGTATGATTTGTTGCTTTAAACCATCATACAAAATCAAACTGTATAAAAGTAATTTGCAATTTGTCTTGCGTTTTTTTCTTTTTTCATAGCAAGGCAAACTGTAGAATTTGGAAAATGCATCATCAACTACGACAATCTTGGAGGACATTAAAGTTGTTAATTAAAAAATACACAAGTACATCATATAAATATAACGATTACAAAACACACCACCGCAGAATTACCATATTTGATGATGAGCTACGATTTGTTGCTCTAAACCAATATACAAAATCAAACAGTATAAAAGTAATTTGCAATTTGTCTTGCGTTTTCTTATAGCAAGACAAACTGTAGAATTTGGACAATACATCATCAACTACGACAATCTTGGAGGACATTAAAGTTGTTAATTAAGAAATACACAAGTACATCAGATAAATATAACGATTACAAAACACACCAGCGCAGAATTACCATATCTGATGATGAGCTACGATTTGTTGCTTTAAAGCACTATACAAAATCAAACTGTATAAAAGTAATTTGCAATTTGTCTTGCGTTTTTTTTTTTTTTTTCATAGCAAGACAAAGAGTAGAATTTGGAAAATACATCATCAACTACGACAATCTTGGTGGACATTAAAGTTGTTAATTAAAAAATACACAAGTACATGTTATAAATATAACGATTACAAAACACACCGGTGCAGAGTTACCATATCTGATGATGAGCTACGATTTGTTGCTTTAAACCATTATACAAAATCAAACTGTATAAAAGTAATTTGCAATTTGTCTTGCGTTTTTTTGATAGCAAGACAAACTGTAGAATTTGGAAAATACATCATCAACTACGACAATCTTGGAGGACATTAAAGGTTTTAATTAAAAAATACACAAGTACATCATTTAAATATATCGATTACAAAACAGACCAGCGCAGGATTACCATATTTGATGATGAGATACGATTTGTTCCTTTAAACCATTATACAAAACCAAACTGTATAAAAGTAATTTGCAATTTGTCTTGCGTTTTTTTTTATAGCAAGACAAACTGTAGAATTTGGAAAACGCATCATCAACTACGACAATCTTGGAGGACATTAAAGTTGTTAATTAAAAAATACACAAGTACATCATATAAATATAACGATTACAAAACACACCAGCGCAGAATTACCATATTTGATGATGAGCTACGATTTGTGGCTTTAAACCACTATACAAAAAAACTATACAAAAGTAATTTGCAGTTTGTCTTGCGTTTTCTTTTTTTTATAGCAAGAGAAACTGTAGATTTTGGAAAATACATCATCAACTATGACAACCTTGGAGGACATTAAAGTTGTTAATTAAAAAATACACAGGTACATCATATAAATATAACGATTACAAAACACACCAGCGCAGAATTATCATATTTGATGATAAGCCACGATTTGTGGATTGAAATCACAACACAAAAGCAAACTGTAGAAAAGTAATTTGCAATTTTCCTAAAAATGATCATCAATTACAACAATCCTTGTAAACAATCAAGCATTGGTTGCAAAATACAAAGAAAAGGAAGGAAAGGACCCCTCCCTCCACCCCGCTGTATTGCCTGAAGGGCATTTTTAATACAGCGACATCTTCTTTCCTTCGTTTTTTCTATTATATTTATGATGTTAAAAACTCACAAGTATCATCATATAAATATAACGATTACAAAACACACCAGCCCAGAATTACCATATTTGATGATGAGCTACGATTTGTGGCTTTAAACCACTATACAAAAAAGCTATTCAAAAGTAATTTGCAGTTTGTCTCGCGTTTTCTTTTTTTCATAGCAAGACAAACTGTAGAATTTGGAAAATACATCATCAACTACGACAATCTTGGAAGACATTAAAGTTTTTAATTAAAAAAATACACAAGTACCTGTTATAAATATAACGATTACAAAACACACCAGCCCAGAATTACCATATTTGATGATGAAGTACGATTTGTGGATTTAAACAACTATACAAAATCAAATTGTATAAAAGTAATTTGCGATTTGTCTTGCGTTTTTTTTTTCATAGCAAGCCAAACTGTAGATTTTGGAAAATACATCATCAACTACGACGATCGTGGAGGACATTAAAGTTGTTAATTAAAAAATACACAGGTACATCATATAAATATATCGTGTACAAAACACACCAGCGCAGAATTACCATATTTGATGATGAGCTACGATTTGTTGCTTTAAACTATTATACAAAATCAAACTGTATAAAAGTAATTTGTAATTTGTCTTGCGTTTTTTTTTTTCTTTTTTTCGTAGCAAGCAAACTGTAGAATTTGGAAAATACATCATCAAATACGACAATCTTGGTGGACATTAAAGTTGTTAATTAAAAAATACCTTCCTTCGTTTTTTCTATTATATTTATGATGTTAAAAACTCACAAGTATCATCATATAAATATAACGATTACAAAACACACCAGCCCAGAATTACCATATTTGATGATGACCTACGATTTGTGGCTTTAAACCACTATACAAAAAAACTATACAAAAGTAATTTGCAGTTTGTCTTGCGTTTTCTTTTTTTCATAGCAAGACAAACTGTAGAATTTGGAAAATACATCATCAACTACGACAATCTTGGAAGACACTAAAGTTTTTAATTAAAAAAATACACAAGTACCTGTTATAAATATAACGATTACAAAACACACCAGCCCAGAATTACCATATTTGATGATGAAGTACGATTTGTGGATTTAAACAACTATACAAAATCAAATTGTATAAAAGTAATTTGCGATTTGTCTTGCGTTTTTTTTTCATAGCAAGCCAAACTGTAGATTTTGGAAAATACATCATCAACTACGACGATCGCGGAGGACATTAAAGTTGTTAATTAAAAAATACACAAGTACATCATATAAATATAACGACCACAAAACACACCAGCCCAGAATTGCCACATTTGATGATGAAGTATGATTTGTTGCTTTAAACCATCATACAAAATCAAACTGTATAAAAGTAATTTGCAATTTGTCTTGCGTTTTTTTCTTTTTTCATAGCAAGGCAAACTGTAGAATTTGGAAAATGCATCATCAACTACGACAATCTTGGAGGACATTAAAGTTGTTAATTAATAAATACACAAGTACATCATATAAATATAACGATTACAAAACACACCACCGCAGAATTACCATATTTGATGATGAGCTACGATTTGTTGCTCTAAACCAATATACAAAATCAAACAGTATAAAAGTAATTTGCAATTTGTCTTGCGTTTTCTTATAGCAAGACAAACTGTAGAATTTGGACAATACATCATCAACTACGACAATCTTGGAGGACATTAAAGTTGTTAATTAAGAAATACACAAGTACATCATATAAATATAACGATTACAAAACACACCAGCGCAGAATTACCATATCTGATGATGAGCTACGATTTGTTGCTTTAAAGCACTATACAAAATCAAACTGTATAAAAGTAATTTGCAATTTGTCTTGCGTTTTTTTTTTTTTTTCATAGCAAGACAAAGAGTAGAATTTGGAAAATACATCATCAACTACGACAATCTTGGTGGACATTAAAGTTGTTAATTAAAAAATACACAAGTACATGTTATAAATATAACGATTACAAAACACACCGGTGCAGAGTTACCATATCTGATGATGAGCTACGATTTGTTGCTTTAAACCATTATACAAAATCAAACTGTATAAAAGTAATTTGCAATTTGTCTTGCGTTTTTTTGATAGCAAGACAAACTGTAGAATTTGGAAAATACATCATCAACTACGACAATCTTGGAGGACATTAAAGGTTTTAATTAAAAAATACACAAGTACATCATTTAAATATATCGATTACAAAACAGACCAGCGCAGGATTACCATATTTGATGATGAGATACGATTTGTTCCTTTAAACCATTATACAAAACCAAACTGTATAAAGGTAATTTGCAATTTGTCTTGCGTTTTTTTTATAGCAAGACAAACTGTAGAATTTGGAAAACGCATCATCAACTACGACAATCTTGGAGGACATTAAAGTTGTTAATTAAAAAATACACAAGTACATCATATAAATATAACGATTACAAAACACACCAGCGCAGAATTACCATATTTGATGATGAGCTACGATTTGTGGCTTTAAACCACTATACAAAAAAACTATACAAAAGTAATTTGCAGTTTGTCTTTCGTTTTCTTTTTTTTATAGCAAGAGAAACTGTAGATTTTGGAAAATACATCATCAACTATGACAACCTTGGAGGACATTAAAGTTGTTAATTAAAAAATACACAGGTACATCATATAAATATAACGATTACAAAACACACCAGCGCAGAATTATCATATTTGATGATAAGCCACGATTTGTGGATTGAAATCACAACACAAAAGCAAACTGTAGAAAAGTAATTTGCAATTTTCCTAAAAATGATCATCAATTACAACAATCCTTGTAAACAATCAAGCATTGGTTGCAAAATACAAAGAAAAGGAAGGAAAGGACCCCTCCCTCTACCCCGCTGTATTGCCTGAAGGGCATTTTTAATACAGCGACATCTTCTTTCCTTCGTTTTTTCTATTATATTTATGATGTTAAAAACTCACAAGTATCATCATATAAATATAACGATTACAAAACACACCAGCCCAGAATTACCATATTTGATGATGAGCTACGATTTGTGGCTTTAAACCACTATACAAAAAAGCTATACAAAAGTAATTTGCAGTTTGTCTTGCGTTTTCTTTTTTTCATAGCAAGACAAACTGTAGATTTTGGAAAATACATCATCAACTACGACGATCGTGGAGGACATTAAAGTTGTTAATTAAAAAATACACAAGTACATCATATAAATATAACGACTACAAAACACACCAGCCCAGAATTGCCACATTTGATGATGAAGTATGATTTGTTGCTTTAAACCATCATACAAAATCAAACTGTATAAAAGTAATTTGCAATTTGTCTTGCGTTTTTTTTTCTTTTTTCATAGCAAGGCAAACTGTAGAATTTGGAAAATGCATCATCAACTACGACAATCTTGGAGGACATTAAAGCTGTTAATTAAAAAATACACAAGTACATCATATAAATATAACGATTACAAAACACACCACCGCAGAATTACCATATTTGATGATGAGCTACGATTTGTTGCTCTAAACCAATATACAAAATCAAACAGTATAAAAGTAATTAGCAATTTGTCTTGCGTTTTCTTATAGCAAGACAAACTGTAGAATTTGGACAATACATCATCAACTACGACAATCTTGGAGGACATTAAAGTTGTTAATTAAGAAATACACAAGTACATCATATAAATATAACGATTACAAAACACACCAGCGCAGAATTACCATATCTGATGATGAGCTACGATTTGTTGCTTTAAAGCACTATACAAAATCAAACTGTATAAAAGTAATTTGCAATTTGTCTTGCGTTTTTTTTTTTTCATAGCAAGACAAAGAGTAGATTTTGGAAAATTCATCATCAACTACGACAATCTTGGAGGACATTAAAATTGTTAATTAAAAGATACACAAGTACATATTATAAATATAACGATTACAAAACACACCAGCGCAGACTTAGCATATTTGATGATGAGCTATGATTTGTGGGTTTAAACCACTATACAAAATCAAACTGAATAAAAGTAATTTGCAATTTGTCTTGCGTTTTTTTATGGCAAGACAAACTGTTGAATTTGGAAAATACATCATCAACTACGACAATCTTGGAGGACATTAAAGTTGTTAATTAAAAAATACACAGGTACATCATATAAATATATCGTGTACAAAACACACCAGCGCAGAATTACCATATTTGATGATGAGCTACGATTTGTTGCTTTAAACCACTATACAAAATCAAACTGTATAAAAGTAATTTGCAATTTGTCTTGCGTTTTTTTTATGGCAAGACAAACTGTAGAATTTGGAAAATACATCATCAACTACGACAATCTTGGAGGACATTAAAGTTGTTAATTAAAAAATACACAAGTACATCATATAAATATAACGACTACAAAACACACCAGCGCAGAATTACCATATTTGATGATGAGCTATGATCTGTTGCTTTAAAGCACTATACAAAATCAAACTGTATAAAAGTAATTTGCAATTTGTCTTGCTTTTTTTATTTTCCATAGCAAGACAAAGAGTAGAATTTGGAAAATTCATCATCAACTACGACAATCTTGGAGGACATTAAAGTTGTTAATTAAAAGATACACAAGTACATGTTATAAATATAACGATTACAAACACATCAGCGCAGACTTAGCATATTTGATGATGAGCTATGATTTGTGGGTTTAAACCACTATACAAAATCAAACTGAATAAAAGTAATTTGCAATTTGTCTTGCGTTTTTTTTATGGCAAGACAAACTGTAGAATTTGGAAAATACATCATCAACTACGACAATCTTGGAGGACATTAAAGTTGTTAATTAAAAAATACACAGGTACATCATATAAATATATCGTGTACAAAACACACCAGCGCAGAATTACCATATTTGATGATGAGCTACGATTTGTTGCTTTAAACCACTATACAAAATCAAACTGTATAAAAGTAATTTGCAATTTGTCTTGCGTTTTTTTATGGCAAGACAAACTGTAGAATTTGGAAAATACAACATCAACTACGACAATCTTGGAGGACATTAAAGTTGTTAATTAAAAAATACACAGGTACATCATATAAATATATCGTGTACAAAACACACCAGCGCAGAATTACCATATTTGATGATGAGCTACGATTTGTTGCTTTAAACTATTATACAAAATCAAACTGTATAAAAGTAATTTGTAATTTGTCTTGCGTTTTTTTTTTCTTTTTTTCATAGCAAGCAAACTGTAGAATTTGGAAAATACATCATCAACTACGACAATCTTGGTGGACATTAAAGTTGTTAATTAAAAAATACACAAGTACATATTATAAATATAACGATTACAAAACACACCGGTGCAGAGTTACCATATTTGATGATGAGCTACGATTTGTTGCTTTAAACCATTATACAAAATCAAACTGTATAAAAGTAATTTGCATTTTGTCTTGCGTTTTTTTGATAGCAAGACAAACTGTAGAATTTGGAAAATACATCATCAACTACGACAATCTTGGAGGACATTAAAGGTTTTAATTAAAAAATACACAAGTACATCATTTAAATATATCGATTACAAAACAGACCAGCGCAGGATTACCATATTTGATGATGAGATACGATTTGTTCCTTTAAACCATTATACAAAACCAAACTGTATAAAAGTAATTTGCAATTCGTCTTGCGTTTTTTTCTTTTTTCATAGCAAGACAAACTGTAGAATTTGGAAAATGCATCATCAACTACGACAAACTTGGAGGACATTAAAGTTGTTAATTCAAAAATACACAAGTACATCATATAAATATAACGATTACAAAACACACCACCGCAGAATTACCATATTTGATGATGAGCTACGATTTGTTGCTCTAAACCAATATACAAAATCAAACTGTATAAAAGTAATTTGCAATTTGTCTTGCGTTTTTTATAGCAAGACAAACTGTAGAATTTGGACAATACATCATCAACTACGACAATCTTGGAGGACATTAAAGTTGTTAATTAAAAAATACACAAGTACATCATATAAATATAAAGACTACAAAACACACCAGCGCAGAATTACCATATTTGATGATGAGCTATGATCTGTTGCTTTAAAGCACTATACAAAATCAAACTGTATAAAAGTAATTTGCAATTTATCTTGCGTTTTTTATTTTCCATAGCAAGACAAAGAGTAGAATTTGGAAAATTCATCATCAACTACGACAATCTTGGAGGACATTAAAGTTGTTAATTAAAAGATACACAAGTACATATTATGAATATAACGATTACAAAACACATCAGCGCAGACTTAGCATATTTGATGATGAGCTATGATTTGTGGGTTTAACCCACTATACAAAATCAAACTGAATAAAAGTAATTTGCAATTTGTCTTGCGTTTTTTTTTATGGCAAGACAAACTGTAGAATTTGGAAAATACATCATCAACTACGACAATCTTGGAGGACATTAAAGTTGTTAATTAAAAAATACACAGGTACATCATATAAATATATCGTGTACAAAACACACCAGCGCAGAATTACCATATTTGATGATGAGCTACGATTTGTTGCTTTAAACCACTATACAAAATTAAACTGTATAAAAGTAATTTGCAATTTGTCTTGCGTTTTTTTATGGCAAGACGAACTGTAGAATTTGGAAAATACAACATCAACTACGACAATATTGGAGGACATTAAAGTTGTTAATTAAAAAATACACAGGTACATCATATAAATATATCGTGTACAAAACACACCAGCGCAGAATTACCATATTTGATGATGAGCTACGATTTGTTGCTTTAAACTATTATACAAAATCAAACTGTATAAAAGTAATTTGTAATTTGTCTTGCGTTTTTTTTTTCTTTTTTTCATAGCAAGCAAACTGTAGAATTTGGAAAATACATCATCAACTACGACAATCTTGGTGGACATTAAAGTTGTTAATTAAAAAATACACAAGTACATGTTATAAATATAACGATTACAAAACACACCGGTGCAGAGTTACCATATTTGATGATGAGCTACGATTTGTTGCTCTAAACCAATATACAAAATCAAACTGTATAAAAGTAATTTGCAATTTGTCTTGCGTTTTTTATAGCAAGACAAACTGTAGAATTTGGACAATACATCATCAACTACGACAATCTTGGAGGACATTAAAATTGTTTATTAAAAAATACACAAGTACATCATATAAATATAACGATTACAAAACACACCAGCGCAGAATTACCATATTTGATGATGAGCTACGATTTGTTGCTTTAAACTATTATACAAAATCAAACTGTATAAAAGTAATTTGTAATTTGTCTTGCGTTTTTTTTTTCTTTTTTTCATAGCAAGCAAACTGTAGAATTTGGAAAATACATCATCAACTACGACAATCTTGGTGGACATTAAAGTTGTTAATTAAAAAATACACAAGTACATGTTATAAATATAACGATTACAAAACACACCGGTGCAGAGTTACCATATTTGATGATGAGCTACGATTTGTTGCTTTAAACCATTATACAAAATCAAACTGTATAAAAGTAATTTGCAATTTGTCTTGCGTTTTTTTGATAGCAAGACAAACTGTAGAATTTGGAAAATACATCATCAACTACGACAATCTTGGAGGACATTAAAGGTTTTAATTAAAAAATACACAAGTACATCATTTAAATATATCGATTACAAAACAGACCAGCGCAGGATTACCATATTTGATGATGAGAAACGATTTGTTCCTTTAAACCATTATACAAAACCAAACTGTATAAAAGTAATTTGCAATTTGTCTTGCATTTTTTTTTATAGCAAGACAAACTATAGAATTTGGAAAACGCATCATCAACTACGACAATCTTGGAGGACATTAAAATTGTTTATTAAAAAATACACAAGTACATCATATAAATATAACGATTACAAAACACACCACCGCAGAATTACCATATTTGATGATGAGCTACGATTTGTTGCTCTAAACCAATATACAAAATCAAACAGTATAAAAGTAATTTGCAATTTGTCTTGCGTTTTCTTATAGCAAGACAAACTGTAGAATTTGGACAATACATCATCAACTACGACAATCTTGGAGGACATTAAAGTTGTTAATTAAGAAATACACAAGTACATCATATAAATATAACGATTACAAAACACACCAGCGCAGAATTACCATATCTGATGATGAGCTACGATTTGTTGCTTTAAAGCACTATACAAAATCAAACTGTATAAAAGTAATTTGCAATTTGTCTTGCGTTTTTTTTTTTTATAGCAAGACAAAGAGTAGAATTTGGAAAATTCATCATCAACTACGACAATCTTGGAGGACATTAAAATTGTTAATTAAAAGATACACAAGTACATATTATAAATATAACGATTACAAAACACACCAGCGCAGACTTACCATATTTGATGATGAGCTACCATTTGTGCCTTTAAACCACTATACAAAATCAAACTATATAAAAGCAATTTGCAATTTGTCTTGCGTTTTCTTATAGCAAGACAAACTGTAGAATTTGGAGAATACATCATCAACTACGACAATCTTGGACGACATTAAAGTTGTTAATTAAAAAATACAAAAGTTCATCATATAAATATAACGACTACAAAACACACCAGCGCAGAATTACTATATTAGATGATGTGCTATGATTTGTGGCTTTAAACCACTATATAAAATCAAACTGTATAAAAGAAAATTGTAATTTGTCTTGCGTTTTTTTTTATAGCAAGAGAAACTGTAGAATTTGGAAAATACATCATCAACTACGACAATCTTGGAGGACATTAAAGTTGTTAATTAAAAAATACACAGGTACATCATATAAATATATCGTGTACAAAACACACCAGCGCAGAATTACCATATTTGATGATGAGCTACGATTTGTTGCTTTAAACCATTATACAAAATCAAACTCTATAAAAGCAATTTGCAATTTGTCTTGCGTTTTTTTTTTTATAGCACGACAAACTGTAGAATTTGGAAAATACATTATCAACTACGTCAATCTTGGTCGACATTAAAGTTGTTAATTAAAAAATACACAAGTACATCATATTAATATAACGACTACAAAACACACCAGCGCAGAATTACCATATTTGATGATGAGCTATGACTTGTTGCTTTAAAGCACTATACAAAATCAAACTATATAAAAGTAATTTGCAATTTGTCTTGCGTTTTTTTTTTTTTTCATAGCAAGACAAAGAGTAGAATTTGGAAAATTCATCATCAACTACGACAATCTTGGAGGACATTAAAATTGTTAATTAAAATATACACAAGTACATCATATAAATACAACGATTACAAAACACACCAGCGCAGAATTACCAAATTTGGTGATGAGCTACGATTTGTTGCTTTAAACCATTATACAAAATCAAACTATATAAAAGCAATTTGCAATTTGTCTTGCGTTTTTTCTTATTGCAAGACAAACTGTAGAATTTGGAAAATACATCATCAACTACGACAATCTTGGACGACATTAAAGTTGTTAATTAAAAAATGCACAAGTACATCATATAAATATAACGATTACAAAACACACCAGCGCAGAATTACCATATTTGATGATGAGCAATGATTTGTGGCTTTAAACCACTATATAAAATCAATCTGTATAAAAGAAAATTGTAATTTGTCTTGCGTTTTTTTTATAGCGAGGCAAACTGTAGAATTTGGAAAATACATCATCAACTACGACAATCTTGGAGGACACTAAAGTTGTTAATTAAAAAATACACAGGTACATCATATAAATATATTGTGTACAAAACACACCAGCGCAGAATTATCATATTTGATGATGAGCTACGATTTGTTGCTTTAAATTATTATACAAAATCAAACTGTATAAAAGTAATTTGCAATTCGTCTTGCGTTTTTTTTATAGCAAGACAAACTGTAGAATCTGGAAAATACATCATCAACTACGACAATCTTGGAGGACATTAAGGTTGTTAATTAAAAAATACACAAGAACATCATATAAATATAACGATTACGAAACACGCCAGCCCAGAATTACCACATTTGATGATGAGCTACGATTTGTTGCTTTAAACCATTATACAACATCAAACTGTATAAAAGTAATTTGCAATTTGTCTTGCGTTTTTTTTATAGCAAGACAAACTGTAGAATTTGGAAAATACATCATCAACTACGACAATCTTGGAGGACATTAAAGTTGCTAATTAAAAAATACACAAGTACATCATATAAATACAACGATTACAAAACACACTAGAGCAGAATTACCATATTTGATGATGAGCTACGATTTGTTGCTTTAAACCATTATACAAAATAAACCTGTATAAAAGTAATTTGCAATTTGTCTTGCGTTTTTTTTTTTCATAGCAAGACAAACTGTAGCTTTTGGAAAATACATCATCAACTACGACAATCTTGGAGGACATTAAAGTTGTTAATTAAAAAATACACAAGTACATGTTATAAATATAACGATTACAAAACACACCAGCGTAGAATTACCATATCTTTGTATAAACTGTAGAATTTGGAAAATACATCATCAACTACGACAATCTTGGAGGACATTAAAGTTGTTAATTAAAAAATACACAAGTACATCATTTACATATAACAATTACAAAACACACCAGCGCAGAATTACCATATTTGATGATGAGCTACGATTTGTGGCTTTAAACCACTATACAAAATCAAACTATATAAAAGCAATTTGCAATTTGTCTTGCGTTTTTTTTTATAGCAAGACAAACTGTAGAATTTGGAAAATACATTATCAACTACGACAATCTTGGTCGGCATTAAAGTTGTTAATTAAAAAATACACAAGTACATCATATAAATATAACGACTACAAAACACACCAGCGCAGAATTACCATATTTGATGATGAGCTACGATTTGTTGCTTTAAACTATTATACAAAATCAAACTGTATAAAAGTAATTTGCAATTCGTCTTGCGTTTTTTTTATAGCAGGACAAATTGTAGAATCTGGAAAATATATCATCAACTACGACAGTCTTGGAGGACATTAAAGTTGTTAATTAAAAAATACACAAGTACATCATATAAATATAACGACTACAAAACACAGTAGCGCAGAATTACCATATTTGATGATGAGCAATGATTTGTGGCTTTAAACCACTATATAAAATCAATCTGTATAAAAGAAAATTGTAATTTGTCTTGCGTTTTTTTTTTCATAGCAAGACAAACTGTAGCTTTTGGAAAATACATCATCAACTACGACAATCTTGGAGGACATTAAAGTTGTTAATTAAAAAATACACAAGTACATGTTATAAATATAACGATTACAAAACACACCAGCGTAGAATTACCATATTTGATGATGAGCTACGATTTGTGGCCTTAAACCACTATACAAAATCAAACTATATAAAAGCAATTTGCAATTTGCCTTGCGTTTTTTTTATAGCAAGACAAACTGTAGAATTTGGAAAATACATCATCAACTACGACAATCTTGGACGACATTAAAGTTGTTAATTAAAAAATACACAAGTACATCATATAAATATAACGACTACATAACACACCAGCGCAGAATTACCATATTTGATGATGAGCTACGATTTGTGGCTTTAAACCACTATACAAAATCAAACTCTATAAAAGCAATTTGCAATTTGTCTTGCGTTTTTTTTTATAGCAAAACAAACTGTAGAATTTGGAAAATACATTATCAACTACGTCAATCTTGGTCGACATTAAAGTTGTTAATTAAAAAATACACAAGTACATCATATAAATATAACGACTACATAACACACCAGCGCAGAATTACCATATTTGATGATGAGCTATGATCTGTGGCTTTAAACCACTATATAAAATCAAACTGTATAAAAGAAATTTGCAATTTGTCTTGCGTTCTTTTTTATAGCAAGACAAACTGTAGAATTTGGAAAATACATCAACAACTACGACAATCTTGGAGGACATTAAAGATGTTAATTAAAAAATACACAGGTACATCATATAAATATATCGTGTACAAAACACACCAGCGCTGAATTATCATATTTGATGATGAGCTACGATTTGTTGCTTTAAACTATTATACAAAATCAAACTGTATAAAAGTAATTTGCAATTTGTCCTGCATTTTTTTTATAGCAAGACAAACTGTAGAATTTGGAAAATACATCATCAACTACGACAATCTTGGAGGACATTAAAGTTGTTAATTAAAAAATACACAAGTACATCATTTACATATAACAATTACAAAACACACCAGCGCAGAATTACCATATTTGATGATGAGCTACGATTTGTGGCTTTAAACCACTATACAAAATCAAACTATATAAAAGCAATTTGCAATTTGTCTTGCGTTTTTTTTTATAGCAAGACAAACTGTAGAATTTGGAAAATACATTATCAACTACGACAATCTTGGTCGGCATTAAAGTTGTTAATTAAAAAATACACAAGTACATCATATAAATATAACGACTACGAAACACACCAGCGCAGAATTACCATATTTGATGATGAGCTACGATTTGTTGCTTTAAACCATTATACAAAATTAAACTGTATAAAAGCAATTTGCAATTTGTCTTGCGTTTTTTTTATAGCAAGACAAACTGTAGAATTTGGAAATACATTATCAACTACGACAATCTTGGTCGACATTAAAGTTGTTAATTAAAAAATACTCAAGTACATCATATAAATATAACGACTACAAAACACACCAACGCAGAATTACCATATTTGATGATGAGCTATGATCTGTGGCTTTAAACCACTATATAAAATCAATCTGTATAAAAGAAAATTGTAGTTTGTCTTGCGTTTTTTTTTTATAGCGAGACAAACTGTAGAATTTGGAAAATACATCATCAACTACGATAATCTTGGAGGACATTAAAGTTGTTAATTAAGAAATACACAGGTACATCATTTAAATATATCGTGTACAAAACACACCAGCGCAGAGTTACCATATTTGATGATGAGCTACGATTTGTTGCTTTAAACTATTATACAAAATCAAACTGTATAAAAGTAATTTGCAATTCGTCTTGCGTTTTTTTCTTTTTTCATAGCAAGACAAACTGTAGAATTTGGAAAATGCATCATCAACTACGACAATCTTGGAGGACATTAAAGTTGTTAATTAAAAAGTACACAAGTACATCATATAAATATAACGATTACAAAACACACCACCGCAGAATTACCATATTTGATGATGAGCTACGATTTGTTGCTCTAA
The DNA here is from genome assembly GCA_963971325.1 of Aphodius granarius. Classification (NCBI taxonomy): domain Eukaryota; kingdom Metazoa; phylum Arthropoda; class Insecta; order Coleoptera; family Scarabaeidae; genus Aphodius; species Aphodius granarius. Next base: position 9,989,656 of record OZ020225.1, read on the forward strand.
ACCAATATACAAAATCAAACTGTATAAAAGTAATTTGCAATTTGTCTTGCGTTTTTTATAGCAAGACAAACTGTAGAATTTGGACAATACATCATCAACTACGACAATCTTGGAGGACATTAAAATTGTTAATTAAAAAATACACAAGTACATCATATAAATATAACGATTACAAAACACACCAGCGCAGAATTACCATATTTGATGATGAGCTACGATTTGTTGCTTTAAAGCACTATACAAAATCAAACTGTATAAAAGTAATTTGCAATTTGTCTTGCGTTTTTTTTTCCATAGCAAGACAAAGAGTAGAATTTGGAAAATTCATCATCAACTGCGACAATCTTGGAGGACATTAAAATTGTTAATTAAAAGATACACAAGTACATATTATAAATATAACGATTACAAAACACACCAGCGCAGACTTAGCATATTTGATGATGAGCTATGATTTGTGGGTTTAAACCACTATACAAAATCAAACTGAATAAAAGTAATTTGCAATTTGTCTTGCGTTTTTTTATGGCAAGACAAACTGTAGAATTTGGAAAATACATCATCAACTACGACAATCTTGGAGGACATTAAAGTTGTTAATTAAAAAATACACAGGAACATCATATAAATATATCGTGTACAAAACACACCAGCGTAGAATTACCATATTTGATGATGAGCTACGATTTGTTGCTTTAAACCACTATACAAAATCAAACTGTATAAAAGTAATTTGCAATCTGTCTTGCGTTTTTTATTTTCCATAGCAAGACAAAGAATAGAATTTGGAAAATATATAAAAGTAATTTGCAATTTGTCTTGCGTTTTTTTATGGCAAGACAAACTGTAGAATTTGGAAAATACAACATCAACTACGACAATCTTGGAGGACATTAAAGTTGTTAATTAAAAAATACACAGGTACATCATATAAATATATCGTGTACAAAACACACCAGCGCAGAATTACCATATTTGATGATGAGCTACGATTTGTTGCTTTAAACTATTATACAAAATCAAACTGTATAAAAGTAATTTGTAATTTGTCTTGCGTTTTTTTTTCTTTTTTTCATAGCAAGCAAACTGTAGAATTTGGAAAATACATCATCAACTACGACAATCTTGGTGGACATTAAAGTTGTTAATTAAAAAATACACAAGTACATGTTATAAATATAACGATTACAAAACACACCGGTGCAGAGTTACCATATTTGATGATGAGCTACGATTTGTTGCTTTAAACCATTATACAAAATCAAACTGTATAAAAGTAATTTGCAATTTGTCTTGCGTTTTTTTATGGCAAGACAAACTGTAGAATTTGGAAAATACAACATCAACTACGACAATCTTGGAGGACATTAAAGTTGTTAATTAAAAGATACACAAGTACATATTATAAATATAACGATTACAAAACACACCAGCGCAGACTTAGCATATTTGATGATGAGCTATGATTTGTGGGTTTAACCATTATACAAAATCAAACTCTATAAAAGCAATTTGCAATTTGTCTTGCGTTTTTTTTTATAGCACGACAAACTGTAGAATTTGGAAAATACATTATCACCTACGTCAATCTTGGTCAACATTAAAGTTGTTAATTAAAAAATACACAAGTACATCATATTAATATAACGACTACAAAACACACCAGCGCAGAATTACCATATTTGATGATGAGCTATGATTTGTTGCTTTAAAGCACTATACAAAATCTAATTTGCAAAAAGTAATTTGCAATTTGTCTTGCGTTTTTTTTTTTTTTTCATAGCAAGACAAAGAGTAGAATTTGGAAAATTCATCATCAACTACGACAATCTTGGAGGACATTAAAATTGTTAATTAAAAGATACACAAGTACATATTATAAATATAACGATTACAAAACACACCAGCGCAGATTTAGCATATTTGATGATGAGCTATGATTTGTGGGTTTAAACCACTATTCAAAATCAAACTGTATAAAAGTAATTTGCAATTTGTCTTGCGTTTCTTTTATGGCAAGATAAACTGTAGAATTTGGAAAATACATCATCAACTACGACAATCTTGGATGACATTAAAGTTGTTAATTAAAAAATACACAAGTACATCATATAAATTCAACGATTACAAAACACACCAGCGCAGAATTACCAAATTTGATGATGAGCTACGATTTGTTGCTTTAAACCATTATACAAAATCAAACTATATAAAAGCAATTTGCAATTTGTCTTGCGTTTTTTCTTATTGCAAGACAAACTGTAGAATTTGGAAAATACATCATCAACTACGACAATCTTGGACGACATTAAAGTTGTTAATTAAAAAATACACAAGTACATCATATAAATATAACGACTACAAAACACACCAGCGCAGAATTACCATATTTGATGATGAGCTATGATTTGTGGCTTTAAACCACTATATAAAATCAAAGTGTATAAAAGAAAATTGTAATTTGTCTTGCGATTTTTTTTATAGCAAGACAAACTGTAGAATTTGGAAAATACATCATCAACTACGACAATCTTGGAGGACATTAAAGTTGTTAATTAAAAAATACACAAGTACATGTTATAAATATAACGATTACAAAACACACCAGTGCAAAATTACCATATTTGATGATGAGCTACGATTTGTTGCTTTAAACCATTACACAAAATCAAACCGTATAAAAGCTATTTGCAATTTGTCTTGCGTTTTTTTTTATAGCAAGACAAACTGTACAATTTGGAATATACATCATCAACTACGACAACCTTGGAGGACATTAAAGTTGTTAATTAAAAAATACACAAGTACATCATATAAATATAACGATTACAAAACACACCTGCGCAGAATTACCATATTTGATGATGAGCTACGATTTGTTGCCTTAACCCATTATACAAAATCAAACTGTATAAAAGTAATTTGCTATTTGTCTTGCGTTTTTTTTTTATAGCAAGACAAACTGTACAATTTGGAAAATACATCATCAACTACGACAATCTTGGAGGACATTAAAGTTGTTAATTAAAAAATACACAAGTACATGTTATAAATTTAACGATTACAAAACACACCAGTGCAAAATTACCATATTTGATGATGAGCTACGATTTGTGGCTTTAAACTATTATACAAAATCAAACTGTATAAAAGTAATTTGTAATTTGTCTTGCGTTTTTTTTTTTTTCATAGCAAGCAAACTGTAGAATTTGGAAAATACATCATCAACTACTACAACCTTGGAGGACATTAAAGTTGTTAATTAAAAAATACACAAGTACATCATATAAATATAACGATTACAAAACACATCAGTGCAGAATTACCATATTTGATGATGAGCTACGATTTGTGGCTTTAAACCACTATATAAAATCAAACTGTATAAAAGAAAATTGTAATTTGTCTTGCGTTTTTTTTTTATAGCAAGACAAAGTGTAGAATTTGGAAAATACATCATCAACTACGACAATCTTGGAGGACATTAAAGTTGTTAATTAAAAGATACACAAGTACATATTATAAATATAACGATTACAAAACACACCAGCGCAGACTTAGCATATTTGATGATGAGCTATGATTTGTGGGTTTAACCATTATACAAAATCAAACTCTATAAAAGCAATTTGCAATTTGTCTTGCGTTTTTTTTTATAGCACGACAAACTGTAGAATTTGGAAAATACATTATCACCTACGTCAATCTTGGTCAACATTAAAGTTGTTAATTAAAAAATACACAAGTACATCATATTAATATAACGACTACAAAACACACCAGCGCAGAATTACCATATTTGATGATGAGCTATGATTTGTTGCTTTAAAGCACTATACAAAATCTAATTTGCAAAAAGTAATTTGCAATTTGTCTTGCGTTTTTTTTATGGCAAGATAAACTGTAGAATTTGGAAAATACATCATCAACTACGACAATCTTGGATGACATTAAAGTTGTTAATTAAAAAATACACAAGTACATCATATAAATTCAACGATTACAAAACACACCAGCGCAGAATTACCAAATTTGATGATGAGCTACGATTTGTTGCTTTAAAGCACTATACAAAATCTAATTTGCAAAAAGTAATTTGCAATTTGTCTTGCGTTTTTTTTTTTTTCATAGCAAGACAAAGAGTAGAATTTGGAAAATTCATCATCAACTACGACAATCTTGGACGACATTAAAGTTGTTAATTAAAAAATACACAAGTACATCATATAAATATAACGACTACAAAACACACCAGCGCAGAATTACCATATTTGATGATGAGCTACGATTTTTGGCTTTAAATCACTATACAAAATCAAACTCTATAAAAGCAATTTGCACTTTGTCTTGCGTTTTTTTTTTTATAGCAAGACAAACTGTAGAATTTGGAAAATACATCATCAACTACGACAACCTTGGAGGACATTAAAGTTGTTAATTAAAAAATGCACAAGTACATCATATAAATATAACGATCACACAACACACCAGCGCGGAATTACCATATTTGATGATGAGCTATGATTTGTGGCTTTAAACCACTATATAAAATCAAAGTGTATAAAAGAAAATTGTAATTTGTCTTGCGTTTTTTTTTATAGCAAGACAAACTGGAGAATTTGGAAAATACATCATCAACTACGACAATCTTGGACGACATTATAGTTGTTAATTAAAAAATACACAAGTACATCATATAAATATAACGACTACAAAACACACCAGCGCAGAATTACCATATTTGATGATGAGCTACGATTTGTTGCTTTAAACCATTATACAAAATAAAACTGTATAAAAGTAATTTGCAATTTGTCTTGCGTTTTTTTTTTCATAGCAAGACAAACTGTAGCGTTTGGAAAATACATCATCAGCTACGACAATCTTGGAGGACATTAAAGTTGTTAATTTAAAAATACACAAGTACATGTTATAAATATAACGATTACAAAACAGACCAGCGTAGAATTACCATATTTGATGATGAGCTACCATTTGTGGCTTTAAACCACTATACAAGATCAAACTATATAAAAGCAATTTGCAATTTGTCTTGCGTTTTTTTATAGCAAGACAAACGGTAGAATTTGGAAAATACATCATCAACTACGACAATCTTGGACGACATTAAAGTTGTTAATTAAAAAATACACAAGTACATCATATAAATATAACGACTACAAAACACACCAGCGCAGAATTACCATATTTGATGATGAGCTATGATTTGTGGCTTTAAACCACTATATAAAATCAAAGTGTATAAAAGAAAATTGTAATTTGTCTTGCGATTTTTTTTTATAGCAAGACAAACTGTAGAATTTGGAAAATACATCATCAACTACGACAATCTTGGAGGACATTAAAGTTGTTAATTAAAAAATACACAAGTACATGTTATAAATATAACGATTACAAAACACACCAGTGCAAAATTACCATATTTGATGATGAGCTACGATTTGTGGCTTTAAACTATTATACAAAATCAAACTGTATAAAAGTAATTTGTAATTTGTCTTGCGTTTTTTTTTCATAGCAAGCAAACTGTAGAATTTGGAAAATACATCATCAACTACGACAACCTTGGAGGACATTAAAGTTGTTAATTAAAAAATACACAAGTACATCATATAAATATAACGATTACAAAACACATCAGTGCAGAATTACCATATTTGATGATGAGCTACGATTTGTGGCTTTAAACCACTATATAAAATCAAACTGTATAAAAGAAAATTGTAATTTGTCTTGCGTTTTTTTTTTATAGCAAGACAAAGTGTAGAATTTGGAAAATACATCATCAACTACGACAATCTTGGAGGACATTAAAGTTGTTAATTAAAAGATACACAAGTACATATTATAAATATAACGATTACAAAACACACCAGCGCAGACTTAGCATATTTGATGATGAGCTATGATTTGTGGGTTTAACCATTATACAAAATCAAACTCTATAAAAGCAATTTGCAATTTGTCTTGCGTTTTTTTTTATAGCACGACAAACTGTAGAATTTGGAAAATACATTATCACCTACGTCAATCTTGGTCAACACTAAAGTTGTTAATTAAAAAATACACAAGTACATCATATTAATATAACGACTACAAAACACACCAGCGCAGAATTACCATATTTGATGATGAGCTATGATTTGTTGCTTTAAAGCACTATACAAAATCTAATTTGCAAAAAGTAATTTGCAATTTGTCTTGCGTTTTTTTTTTTTCATAGCAGGACAAAGAGTAGAATTTGGAAAATTCATCATCAACTACGACAATCTTGGAGGACATTAAAATTGTTAATTAAAAGATACACAAGTACATATTATAAATATAACGATTACAAAACACACCAGCGCAGATTTAGCATATTTGATGATGAGCTATGATTTGTGGGTTTAAACCACTATTCAAAATCAAACGGTATAAAAGTAATTTGCAATTTGTCTTGCGTTTTTTTTATGGCAAGATAAACTGTAGAATTTGGAAAATACATCATCAACTACGACAATCTTGGATGACATTAAAGTTGTTAATTAAAAAATACACAAGTACATCATATAAATTCAACGATTACAAAACACACCAGCGCAGAATTACCAAATTTGATGATGAGCTACGATTTGTTGCTTTAAACCATTATACAAAATCAAACTATATAAAAGCAATTTGCAATTTGTCTTGCGTTTTTTCTTATTGCAAGACAAACTGTAGAATTTGGAAAATACATCATCAACTACGACAATCTTGGACGACGTTAAAGTTGTTAATTAAAAAATACACAAGTACATCATATAAATATAACGACTACAAAACACACCAGCGCAGAATTACCATATTTGATGATGAGCTATGATTTGTGGCTTTAAACCACTATATAAAATCAAAGTGTATAAAAGAAAATTGTAATTTGTCTTGCGATTTTTTTTTATAGCAAGACAAACTGTAGAATTTGGAAAATACATCATCAACTACGACAACCTTGGAGGACATTAAAGTTGTTAATTAAAAAATACACAAGTACATCATATAAATATAACGATTACAAAACACACCTGCGCAGAATTACCATATTTGATGATGAGCTACGATTTGTTGCCTTAACCCATTATACAAAATCAAACTGTATAAAAGTAATTTGCTATTTGTCTTGCGTTTTTTTTTTATAGCAAGACAAACTGTACAATTTGGAAAATACATCATCAACTACGACAATCTTGGAGGACATTAAAGTTGTTAATTAAAAAATACACAAGTACATGTTATAAATATAACGATTACAAAACACACCAGTGCAAAATTACCATATTTGATGATGAGCTACGATTTGTGGCTTTAAACTATTATACAAAATCAAACTGTATAAAAGTAATTTGTAATTTGTCTTGCGTTTTTTTTTTCATAGCAAGCAAACTGTAGAATTTGGAAAATACATCATCAACTACGACAACCTTGGAGGACATTAAAGTTGTTAATTAAAAAATACACAAGTACATCATATAAATATAACGATTACAAAACACATCAGTGCAGAATTACCATATTTGATGATGAGCTACGATTTGTGGCTTTAAACCACTATATAAAATCAAACTGTATAAAAGAAAATTGTAATTTGTCTTGCGTTTTTTTTTTTATAGCAAGACAAAGTGTAGAATTTGGAAAATACATCATCAACTACGACAATCTTGGAGGACATTAAAGTTGTTAATTAAAAGATACACAAGTACATATTATAAATATAACGATTACAAAACACACCAGCGCAGACTTAGCATATTTGATGATGAGCTATGATTTGTGGGTTTAACCATTATACAAAATCAAACTCTATAAAAGCAATTTGCAATTTGTCTTGCGTTTTTTTTTTATAGCACGACAAACTGTAGAATTTGGAAAATACATTATCACCTACGTCAATCTTGGTCAACATTAAAGTTGTTAATTAAAAAATACACAAGTACATCATATTAATATAACGACTACAAAACACACCAGCGCAGAATTACCATATTTGATGATGAGCTATGATTTGTTGCTTTAAAGCACTATACAAAATCTAATTTGCAAAAAGTAATTTGCAATTTGTCTTGCGTTTTTTTTTTTTTTTCATAGCAAGACAAAGAGTAGAATTTGGAAAATTCATCATCAACTACGACAATCTTGGAGGACATTAAAATTGTTAATTAAAAGATACACAAGTACATATTATAAATATAACGATTACAAAACACACCAGCGCAGATTTAGCATATTTGATGATGAGCTATGATTTGTGGGTTTAAACCACTATTCAAAATCAAACTGTATAAAAGTAATTTGCAATTTGTCTTGCGTTTTTTTTATGGCAAGATAAACTGTAGAATTTGGAAAATACATCATCAACTACGACAATCTTGGATGACATTAAAGTTGTTAATTAAAAAATACACAAGTACATCATATAAATTCAACGATTACAAAACACACCAGCGCAGAATTACCAAATTTGATGATGAGCTACGATTTGTTGCTTTAAAGCACTATACAAAATCTAATTTGCAAAAAGTAATTTGCAATTTGTCTTGCGTTTTTTTTTTTTCATAGCAAGACAAAGAGTAGAATTTGGAAAATTCATCATCAACTACGACAATCTTGGACGACATTAAAGTTGTTAATTAAAAAATACACAAGTACATCATATAAATATAACGACTACAAAACACACCAGCGCAGAATTACCATATTTGATGATGAGCTACAATTTTTGGCTTTAAATCACTATACAAAATCAAACTCTATAAAAGCAATTTGCACTTTGTCTTGCGTTTTTTTTTATAGCAAGACAAACTGTAGAATTTGGAAAATACATCATCAACTACGACAACCTTGGAGGACATTAAAGTTGTTAATTAAAAAATGCACAAGTACATCATATAAATATAACGATCACACAACACACCAGCGCGGAATTACCATATTTGATGATGAGCTATGATTTGTGGCTTTAAACCACTATATAAAATCAAAGTGTATAAAAGAAAATTGTAATTTGTCTTGCGTTTTTTTTTATAGCAAGACAAACTGGAGAATTTGGAAAATACATCATCAACTACGACAATCTTGGACGACATTATAGTTGTTAATTAAAAAATACACAAGTACATCATATAAATATAACGACTACAAAACACACCAGCGCAGAATTACCATATTTGATGATGAGCTACGATTTGTTGCTTTAAACCATTATACAAAATAAAACTGTATAAAAGTAATTTGCAATTTGTCTTGCGTTTTTTTTTCATAGCAAGACAAACTGTAGCGTTTGGAAAATACATCATCAGCTACGACAATCTTGGAGGACATTAAAGTTGTTAATTTAAAAATACACAAGTACATGTTATAAATATAACGATTACAAAACAGACCAGCGTAGAATTACCATATTTGATGATGAGCTACCATTTGTGGCTTTAAACCACTATACAAGATCAAACTATATAAAAGCAATTTGCAATTTGTCTTGCGTTTTTTTATAGCAAGACAAACGGTAGAATTTGGAAAATACATCATCAACTACGACAATCTTGGACGACATTAAAGTTGTTAATTAAAAAATACACAAGTACATCATATAAATATAACGACTACAAAACACACCAGCGCAGAATTACCATATTTGATGATGAGCTATGATTTGTGGCTTTAAACCACTATATAAAATCAAAGTGTATAAAAGAAAATTGTAATTTGTCTTGCGATTTTTTTTTATAGCAAGACAAACTGTAGAATTTGGAAAATACATCATCAACTACGACAATCTTGGAGGACATTAAAGTTGTTAATTAAAAAATACACAAGTACATGTTATAAATATAACGATTACAAAACACACCAGTGCAAAATTACCATATTTGATGATGAGCTACGATTTGTTGCTTTAAACCATTACACAAAATCAAACCGTATAAAAGCTATTTGCAATTTGTCTTGCGTTTTTTTTTATAGCAAGACAAACTGTACAATTTGGAATATACATCATCAACTACGACAACCTTGGAGGACATTAAAGTTGTTAATTAAAAAATACACAAGTACATCATATAAATATAACGATTACAAAACACACCTGCGCAGAATTACCATATTTGATGATGAGCTACGATTTGTTGCCTTAACCCATTATACAAAATCAAACTGTATAAAAGTAATTTGCTATTTGTCTTGCGTTTTTTTTTTATAGCAAGACAAACTGTACAATTTGGAAAATACATCATCAACTACGACAACCTTGGAGGACATTAAAGTTGTTAATTAAAAAATACACAAGTACATCATATAAATATAACGATTACAAAACACATCAGTGCAGAATTACCATATTTGATGATGAGCTACGATTTGTGGCTTTAAACCACTATATAAAATCAAACTGTATAAAAGAAAATTGTAATTTGTCTTGCGTTTTTTTTTTATAGCAAGACAAAGTGTAGAATTTGGAAAATACATCATCAACTACGACAATCTTGGAGGACATTAAAGTTGTTAATTAAAAGATACACAAGTACATATTATAAATATAACGATTACAAAACACACCAGCGCAGACTTAGCATATTTGATGATGAGCTATGATTTGTGGGTTTAACCATTATACAAAATCAAACTCTATAAAGGCAATTTGCAATTTGTCTTGCGTTTTTTTTTATAGCACGACAAACTGTAGAATTTGGAAAATACATTATCACCTACGTCAATCTTGGTCAACATTAAAGTTGTTAATTAAAAAATACACAAGTACATCATATTAATATAACGACTACAAAACACACCAGCGCAGAATTACCATATTTAATGATGAGCTATGATTTGTTGCTTTAAAGCACTATACAAAATCTAATTTGCAAAAAGTAATTTGCAATTTGTCTTGCGTTTTTTTTTTTTTTCATAGCAAGACAAAGAGTAGAATTTGGAAAATTCATCATCAACTACGACAATCTTGGAGGACATTAAAATTGTTAATTAAAAGATACACAAGTACATATTATAAATATAACGATTACAAAACACACCAGCGCAGATTTAGCATATTTGATGATGAGCTATGATTTGTGGGTTTAAACCACTATTCAAAATCAAACTGTATAAAAGTAATTTGCAATTTGTCTTGCGTTTTTTTTATGGCAAGATAAACTGTAGAATTTGGAAAATACATCATCAACTACGACAATCTTGGATGACATTAAAGTTGTTAATTAAAAAATACACAAGTACATCATATAAATTCAACGATTACAAAACACACCAGCGCAGAATTACCAAATTTGATGATAAGCTACGATTTGTTGCTTTAAACCATTATACAAAATCAAACTATATAAAAGCAGTTTGCAATTTGTCTTGCGTTTTTTCTTATTGCAAGACAAACTGTAGAATTTGGAAAATACATCATCAATTACGACAATCTTGGACGACATTAAAGATGTTAATTAAAAAATGCACAAGTACATCATATAAATATAACGATTACAAAACACACCAGCGCAGAATTACCATATTTGATGATGAGCAATGATTTGTGGCTTTAAATTATTATAAAAAATCAAACTGTATAAAAGTAATTTGCAATTCGTCTTGCGTTTTTTTTTTATAGCAAGACAAACTGTAGAATCTGGAAAATACATCATCAACTACGACAATTTTGGAGGACATTAAGGTTGTTAATTAAAAAATACACAAGTACATCATATAAATATAACGATTACAAAACACGCCAGCCCAGAATTACCACATTTGATGATGAGCTACGATTTGTTGCTTTAAACCATTATACAACATCAAACTGTATAAAAGTAATTTGCAATTTGTCTTGCGTTTTTTTTATAGCAAAACAAACTGTAGAATTTGGAAAATACATCATCAACTACGACAATCTTGGACGACATTAAAGTTGTTAATTAAAGAATACACAAGTACATCATATAAATATAACGACTACAAAACACACCAGCGCAGAATTACCATATTTGATGATGAGCTACGATTTGTGGCTTTAAACCACTATACAAAATCAAACTCTACAAAAGCAATTTGCAACTTGTCTTGCGCTTTTTTATAGCAAGACAAACTGTAGAATTTGGAAAGTACATCATCAACTACGACAACATTGGAGGACATTAAAGTTGTTAGTTAAAAAATACACAAGTAAATCATATAAATATAACGACTACAAAACACACCAGCGCAGAATTACCATATTTGATGATGAGCTACGATTTGTTGCTTTAAACCATTATACAAAATAAAACTGTATAAAAGTAATTTGCAATTTGTCTTGCGTTTTTTTTTCATAGCAAGACAAACTGTAGCGTTTGGAAAATACATCATCAACTACGACAGTCTTGGAGGACATTAAAGTTGTTAATTAAAAGATACACAAGTACATATTATAAATATAACGATTACAAAACACAACAGCGCAGACTTAGCATATTTGATGATGAGCTATGATTTGTGGGTTTAACCATTATACAAAATCAAACTCTATAAAAGCAATTTGCAATTTGTCTTGCGTTTTTTTTTATAGCACGACAAACTGTAGAATTTGGAAAATACATTATCACCTACGTCAATCTTGGTCAACATTAAAGTTGTTAATTAAAAAATACACAAGTACATCATATTAATATAACGACTACAAAACACACCAGCGCAGAATTACCATATTTGATGATGAGCTATGATTTGTTGCTTTAAAGCACTATACAAAATCTAATTTGCAAAAAGTAATTTGCAATTTGTCTTGCGTTTTTTTTTTTTTCATAGCAAGACAAAGAGTAGAATTTGGAAAATTCATCATCAACTACGACAATCTTGGAGGACATTAAAATTGTTAATTAAAAGATACACAAGTACATATTATAAATATAACGATTACAAAACACACCAGCGCAGATTTAGCATATTTGATGATGAGCTATGATTTGTGGGTTTAAACCACTATTCAAAATCAAACTGTCTAAAAGTAATTTGCAATTTGTCTTGCGTTTTTTTATGGCAAGATAAACTGTAGAATTTGGAAAATACATCATCAACTACGACAATCTTGGATTACATTAAAGTTGTTAATTAAAAAATACACAAGTACATCATATAAATTCAACGATTACAAAACACACCAGCGCAGAATTACCAAATTTGATGATGTGCTACGATTTGTTGCTTTAAAGCACTATACAAAATCTAATTTGCAAAAAGTAATTTGCAATTTGTCTTGCGTTTTTTTTTTTTTCATAGCAAGACAAAGAGTAGAATTTGGAAAATTCATCATCAACTACGACAATCTTGGACGACATTAAAGTTGTTAATTAAAAAATACACAAGTACATCATATAAATATAACGACTACAAAACACACCAGCGCAGAATTACCATATTTGACGATGAGCTACAATTTTTGGCTTTAAATCACTATACAAAATCAAACTCTATAAAAGCAATTTGCACTTTGTCTTGCGTTTTTTTTTATAGCAAGACAAACTGTAGAATTTGGAAAATACATCATCAACTACGACAACCTTGGAGGACATTAAAGTTGTTAATTAAAAAATGCACAAGTACATCATATAAATATAACGATCACACAACACACCAGCGCGGAATTACCATATTTGATGATGAGCTATGATTTGTGGCTTTAAACCACTATATAAAATCAAAGTGTATAAAAGAAAATTGTAATTTGTCTTGCGTTTTTTTTTATAGCAAGACAAACTGGAGAATTTGGAAAATACATCATCAACTACGACAATCTTGGACGACATTATAGTTGTTAATTAAAAAATACACAAGTACATCATATAAATATAACGACTACAAAACACACCAGCGCAGAATTACCATATTTGATGATGAGCTACGATTTGTTGCTTTAAACCATTATACAAAATAAAACTGTATAAAAGTAATTTGCAATTTGTCTTGCGTTTTTTTTTCATAGCAAGACAAACTGTAGCGTTTGGAAAATACATCATCAGCTACGACAATCTTGGAGGACATTAAAGTTGTTAATTTAAAAATACACAAGTACATGTTATAAATATAACGATTACAAAACAGACCAGCGTAGAATTACCATATTTGATGATGAGCTACCATTTGTGGCTTTAAACCACTATACAAGATCAAACTATATAAAAGCAATTTGCAATTTGTCTTGCGTTTTTTTATAGCAAGACAAACGGTAGAATTTGGAAAATACATCATCAACTACGACAATCTTGGACGACATTAAAGTTGTTAATTAAAAAATACACAAGTACATCATATAAATATAACGACTACAAAACACACCAGCGCAGAATTACCATATTTGATGATGAGCTATGATTTGTGGCTTTAAACCACTATATAAAATCAAAGTGTATAAAAGAAAATTGTAATTTGTCTTGCGATTTTTTTTTATAGCAAGACAAACTGTAGAATTTGGAAAATACATCATCAACTACGACAATCTTGGAGGACATTAAAGTTGTTAATTAAAAAATACACAAGTACATGTTATAAATATAACGATTACAAAACACACCAGTGCAAAATTACCATATTTGATGATGAGCTACGATTTGTTGCTTTAAACCATTACACAAAATCAAACCGTATAAAAGCTATTTGCAATTTGTCTTGCGTTTTTTTTTATAGCAAGACAAACTGTACAATTTGGAATATACATCATCAACTACGACAACCTTGGAGGACATTAAAGTTGTTAATTAAAAAATACACAAGTACATCATATAAATATAACGATTACAAAACACACCTGCGCAGAATTACCATATTTGATGATGAGCTACGATTTGTTGCCTTAACCCATTATACAAAATCAAACTGTATAAAAGTAATTTGCTATTTGTCTTGCGTTTTTTTTTTATAGCAAGACAAACTGTACAATTTGGAAAATACATCATCAACTACGACAATCTTGGAGGACATTAAAGTTGTTAATTAAAAAATACACAAGTACATGTTATAAATATAACGATTACAAAACACACCAGTGCAAAATTACCATATTTGATGATGAGCTACGATTTGTGGCTTTAAACTATTATACAAAATCAAACTGTATAAAAGTAATTTGTAATTTGTCTTGCGTTTTTTTTTTTTCATAGCAAGCAAACTGTAGAATTTGGAAAATACATCATCAACTACGACAACCTTGGAGGACATTAAAGTTGTTAATTAAAAAATACACAAGTACATCATATAAATATAACGATTACAAAACACATCAGTGCAGAATTACCATATTTGATGATGAGCTACGATTTGTGGCTTTAAACCACTATATAAAATCAAACTGTATAAAAGAAAATTGTAATTTGTCTTGCGTTTTTTTTTATAGCAAGACAATGTGTAGAATTTGGAAAATACATCATCAACTACGACAATCTTGGAGGACATTAAAGTTGTTAATTAAAAGATACACAAGTACATATTATAAATATAACGATTACAAAACACACCAGCGCAGACTTAGCATATTTGATGATGAGCTATGATTTGTGGGTTTAACCATTATACAAAATCAAACTCTATAAAGGCAATTTGCAATTTGTCTTGCGTTTTTTTTTATAGCACGACAAACTGTAGAATTTGGAAAATACATTATCACCTACGTCAATCTTGGTCAACATTAAAGTTGTTAATTAAAAAGTACACAAGTACATCATATTAATATAACGACTACAAAACACACCAGCGCAGAATTACCATATTTGATGATGAGCTATGATTTGTTGCTTTAAAGCACTATACAAAATCTAATTTGCAAAAAGTAATTTGCAATTTGTCTTGCGTTTTTTTTTTTTTTCATAGCAAGACAAAGAGTAGAATTTGGAAAATTCATCATCAACTACGACAATCTTGGAGGACATTAAAATTGTTAATTAAAAGATACACAAGTACATATTATAAATATAACGATTACAAAACACACCAGCGCAGATTTAGCATATTTGATGATGAGCTATGATTTGTGGGTTTAAACCACTATTCAAAATCAAACTGTATAAAAGTAATTTGCAATTTGTCTTGCGTTTTTTTTATGGCAAGATAAACTGTAGAATTTGGAAAATACATCATCAACTACGACAATCTTGGATGACATTAAAGTTGTTAATTAAAAAATACACAAGTACATCATATAAATTCAACGATTACAAAACACACCAGCGCAGAATTACCAAATTTGATGATGAGCTACGATTTGTTGCTTTAAACCATTATACAAAATCAAACTATATAAAAGCAGTTTGCAATTTGTCTTGCGTTTTTTCTTATTGCAAGACAAACTGTAGAATTTGGAAAATACATCATCAACTACGACAATCTTGGACGACATTAAAGTTGTTAATTAAAGAATACACAAGTACATCATATAAATATAACGACTACAAAACACACCAGCGCAGAATTACCATATTTGATGATGAGCTACGATTTGTGGCTTTAAACCACTATACAAAATCAAACTCTACAAAAGCAATTTGCAACTTGTCTTGCGCTTTTTTATAGCAAGACAAACTGTAGAATTTGGAAAGTACATCATCAACTACGACAACATTGGAGGACATTAAAGTTGTTAGTTAAAAAATACACAAGTAAATCATATAAATATAACGACTACAAAACACACCAGCGCAGAATTACCATATTTGATGATGAGCTACGATTTGTTGCTTTAAACCATTATACAAAATAAAACTGTATAAAAGTAATTTGCAATTTGTCTTGCGTTTTTTTTTTTCATAGCAAGACAAACTGTAGCGTTTGGAAAATACATCATCAACTACGACAATCTTGGAGGACATTAAAGTTGTTAATTAAAAAATACACAAGTACATGTTATAAATATAACGATTACAAAACACACCAGCGTAGAATTACCATATTTGATGATGAGCTACGATTTGTGGCTTTAAACCACTATACAAGATCAAACTATATAAAAGCAATTTGCAATTTGTCTTGCGTTTTTTTATAGCAAGACAAACTATAGAATTTGGAAAATACATCATCAACTACAACAATCTTGGAGGACATTAAAGTTGCTAATTAAAAAATACACAAGTACATCATATAAATACAACGATTACAAAACACACTAGCGCAGAATTACCATATTTGATGATGAGCTACGATTTGTTGCTTTAAACCATTATACAAAATAAAACTGTATAAAAGTAATTTGCAATTTGTCTTGCGTTTTTTTTTCATAGCAAGACAAACTGTAGCTTTTGGAAAATACATCATCAACTACGACAATCCTGGAGGACATTAAAGTTGTTAATTAAAAAATACACAAGTACATGTTATAAATGTAACGATTACAAAACACACCAGCGTAGAATTACCATATTTGATGATGAGCTACGATTTGTGGCCTTAAACCACTATACAAAATCAAACTATATAAAAGCAATTTGCAATTTGTCTTGCGTTTTTTTTATAGCAGGACAAACTGTAGAATTTGGAAAATACATCATCAACTACGACAATCTTGGACGACATTAAAGTTGTTAATTAAAAAATACACAAGTACATCATATAAATATAACGACTACAAAACACACCAGCGCAGAATTACCATATTTGATGATGAGCTACGATTTTTGGCTTTAAATCACTATACAAAATCAAACTCTATAAAAGCAATTTGCAATTTGTCTTGCGTTTTTTTTATAGCAAGACAAACTGTAGAATTTGGAAAATACATCATCAACTAAGACAACCTTGGAGGACATTAAAGTTGTTAATTAAAAAATGCACAAGTACATCATATAAATATAACGATCACACAACACACCAGCGCGGAATTACCATATTTGATGATGAGCTATGATTTGTGGCTTTAAACCACTATATAAAATCAAAGTGTATAAAAGAAAATTGTAATTTGTCTTGGGTTTTTTTTTATAGCAAGACAAACTGTAGAATTTGGAAAATACATCATCAACTACGAAAATCTTGGACGACATTATAGTTGTTAATTAAAAAATACACAAGTACATCATATAAATATAACGACTACAAAACACACCAGCGCAGAATTACCATATTTGATGATGAGCTACGATTTGTTGCTTTAAACCATTATACAAAATAAAACTGTATAAAAGTAATTTGCAATTTGTCTTGCGTTTTTTTTTTCATACCAAGACAAACTGTAGCGTTTGGAAAATACATCATCAGCTACGACAATCTTGGAGGACATTAAAGTTGTTAATTTAAAAATACACAAGTACATGTTATAAATATAAAGATTACAAAACACACCAGCGTAGAATTACCATATTTGATGATGAGCTACCATTTGTGGCTTTAAACCACTATACAAGATCAAACTATATAAAAGCAATTTGCAATTTGTCTTGCGTTTTTTTATAGCAAGACAAACGGTAGAATTTGGAAAATACATCATCAACTACGACAATCTTGGACGACATTAAAGTTGTTAATTAAAAAATACACAAGTACATCATATAAATATAACGACTACAAAACACACCAGCGCAGAATTACCATATTTGATGATGAGCTATGATTTGTGGCTTTAAACCACTATATAAAATCAAAGTGTATAAAAGAAAATTGTAATTTGTCTTGCGTTTTTTTTATAGCAAGACAAACTGTAGAATTTGGAAAATACATTATCAACTACGACAATCTTGGAGGACATTAAAGTTGTTAATTAAAAAATACACAGGTACATCATATAAATATATCGTGTACAAAACACACCAGCGCAGAATTACCATATTTGATGATGAGCTACGATTTGTTGCTTTAAACTATTATACAAAATCAAACTGTATAAAATTAATTTGTAGTTTGTCTTGCGTTTTTTTTTTTCATAGCAAGCAAACTGTAGAATTTGGAAAATACATCATCAACTACGACAATCTTGGTGGACATTAAAGTTGTTAATTAAAAAATACACAAGTACATGTTATAAATATAACGATTACAAAACACACCAGTGCAGAATTACCATATTTGATGATGAGCTACGATTTGTTGCTTTAAACCATTACACAAAATCAAACCGTATAAAAGCTATTTGCAATTTGTCTTGCGTTTTTTTTATACCAAGACAAACTGTACAATTTGGAATATACATCATCAACTACGACAACCTTGGAGGACATTAAAGTTGTTAATTAAAAAATACACAAGTACATCATATAAATATAACGACTACAAAACACATCAGCGCAGAATTACCATATTTGATGATGAGCTACGATTTGTGGCTTTAAACTATTATACAAAATCAAACTGTATAAAAGTAATTTGTAATTTGTCTTGCGTTTTTTTTTTCATAGCAAGCAAACTGTAGAATTTGGAAAATACATCATCAACTACGACAACCTTGGAGGACATTAAAGTTGTTAATTAAAAAATACACAAGTACATCATATAAATATAAAGATTACAAAACACATCAGCGCAGAATTACCATATTTGATGATGAGCTATGATTTGTGGCTTTAAACCACTATATAAAATCAAACTGTATAAAAGAAAATTGTAATTTGTCTTGCGTTTTTTTTTTATAGCAAGACAAACTGTAGAATTTGGAAAATACATCATCAACTACGACAATCTTGGAGGACATTAAAGTTGTTAATTAAAAGATACACAAGTACATATTATAAATATAACGATTACAAAACACACCAGCGCAGACTTAGCATATTTGATGATGAGCTATGATTTGTGGGTTTAACCATTATACAAAATCAAACTCTATAAAAGCAATTTGCAATTTGTCTTGCGTTTTTTTTTATAGCACGACAAACTGTAGAATTTGGAAAATACATTATCAACTACGTCAATCTTGGTCGACATTAAAGTTGTTAATTAAAAAATACACAAGTACATCATATTAATATAACGACTACAAAACACACCAGCGCAGAAATACCATATTTGATGATGAGCTATGATTTGTTGCTTTAAAGCACTATACAAAATCTAATTTGCAAAAAGTAATTTGCAATTTGTCTTGCGTTTTTTTTTTTTTTCATAGCAAGACAAAGAGTAGAATTTGGAAAATTCATCATCAACTACGACAATCTTGGAGGACATTAAAGTTGTTAATTAAAAGATACACAAGTACATATTATAAATATAACGATTACAAAACACACCAGCGCAGACTTAGCATATTTGATGATGAGCTATGATTTGTGGGTTCAACCATTATACAAAATCAAACTCTATAAAAGCAATTTGCAATTTGTCTTGCGTTTTTTTTTTATAGCACGACAAACTGTAGAATTTGGAAAATACATTATCACCTACGTCAATCTTGGTCAACATTAAAGTTGTTAATTAAAAAATACACAAGTACATCATATTAATATAACGACTACAAAACACACCAGCGCAGAATTACCATATTTGATGATGAGCTATGATTTGTTGCTTTAAACCATTATACAAAATAAAACTGTATAAAAGTAATTTGCAATTTGTCTTGCGTTTTTTTTTTCATACCAAGACAAACTGTAGCGTTTGGAAAATACATCATCAGCTACGACAATCTTGGAGGACATTAAAGTTGTTAATTTAAAAATAAACAAGTACATGTTATAAATATAAAGATTACAAAACACACCAGCGTAGAATTACCATATTTGATGATGAGCTACCATTTGTGGCTTTAAACCACTATACAAGATCAAACTATATAAAAGCAATTTGCAATTTGTCTTGCGTTTTTTTGTAGCAAGACAAACGGTAGAATTTGGAAAATACATCATCAACTACGACAATCTTGGACGACATTAAAGTTGTTAATTAAAAAATACACAAGTACATCATATAAATATAACGACTACAAAACACACCAGCGCAGAATTACCATATTTGATGATGAGCTATGATTTGTGGCTTTAAACCACTATATAAAATCAAAGTGTATAAAAGAAAATTGTAATTTGTCTTGCGTTTTTTTTTATAGCAAGACAAACTGTAGAATTTGGAAAATACATCATCAACTACGACAATCTTGGAGGACATTAAAGTTGTTAATTAAAAAATACACAGGTACATCATATATCGTGTACAAAACACACCAGCGCAGAATTACCATATTTGATGATGAGCTACGATTTGTTGCTTTAAACTATTACACAAAATCAAACTGTATAAAATTAATTTGTAGTTTGTCTTGCGTTTTTTTTTTTTTCATAGCAAGCAAACTGTAGAATTTGGAAAATACATCATCAACTACGACAATCTTGGTGGACATTAAAGTTGTTAATTAAAAAATACACAAGTACATGTTATAAATATAACGATTACAAAACACACCAGTGCAGAATTACCATATTTGATGATGAGCTACGATTTGTTGCTTTAAACCATTACACAAAAAATACACAGGTACATCATATATCGTGTACAAAACACACCAGCGCAGAATTACCATATTTGATGATGAGCTACGATTTGTTGCTTTAAACTATTATACAAAATCAAACTGTATAAAATTAATTTGTAGTTTGTCTTGGGTTTTTTTTTTTTTTTTCATAGCAAGCAAACTGTAGAATTTGGAAAATACATCATCAACTACGACAATCTTGGTGGACATTAAAGTTGTTAATTAAAAAATACACAAGTACATGTTATAAATATAACGATTACAAAACACACCAGTGCAGAATTACCATATTTGATGATGAGTTACGATTTGTTGCTTTAAACCATTACACAAAATCAAACCGTATAAAAGCTATTTGCAATTTGTCTTGCGTTTTTTTTTTATACCAAGACAAACTGTACAATTTGGAATATACATCATCAACTACGACAACCTTGGAGGACATTAAAGTTGTTAATTAAAAAATACACAAGTACATCATATAAATATAACGATTACAAAACACATCAGCGCAGAATTACCATATTTGATGATGAGCTACGATTTGTGGCTTTAAACTATTATACAAAATCAAACTGTATAAAAGTAATTTGTAATTTGTCTTGCGTTTTTTTTTTCATAGCAAGCAAACTGTAGAATTTGGAAAATACATCATCAACTACGACAACCTTGGAGGACATTAAAGTTGTTAATTAAAAAATACACAAGTACATCATATAAATATAACGATTACAAAACACATCAGCGCAGAATTACCATATTTGATGATGAGCTATGATTTGTGGCTTTAAACCACTATATAAAATCAAACTGTATAAAAGAAAATTGTAATTTGTCTTGCGTTTTTTTTTTTTATAGCAAGACAAACTGTAGAATTTGGAAAATACATCATCAACTACGACAATCTTGGAGGACATTAAAGTTGTTAATTAAAAGATACACAAGTACATATTATAAATATAACGATTACAAAACACACCAGCGCAGACTTAGCATATTTGATGATGAGCTATGATTATGATTTGTGGGTTTAACCATTATACAAAATCAAACTCTATAAAAGCAATTTGCAATTTGTCTTGCGTTTTTTTTTATAGCACAACAAACTGTAGAATTTGGAAAATACATTATCAACTACGTCAATCTTGGTCGACATTAAAGTTGTTAATTAAAAAATACACAAGTACATCATATTAATATAACGACTACAAAACACACCAGCGCAGAAATACCATATTTGATGATGAGCTATGATTTGTTGCTTTAAAGCACTATACAAAATCTAATTTGCAAAAAGTAATTTGCAATTTGTCTCGCGTTTTTTTTTTTTTTTTTTTTTTTCATAGCAAGACAAAGAGTAGAATTTGGAAAATTCAACATCACCTACGACAATCTTGGAGGACATTAAAGTTGTTAATTAAAAGATACACAAGTACATATTATAAATATAACGATTACAAAACACACCAGCGCAGACTTAGCATATTTGATGATGAGCTATGATTTGTGGGTTTAACCATTATACAAAATCAAACTCTATAAAAGCAATTTGCAATTTGTCTTGCGTTTTTTTTTATAGCACGACAAACTGTAGAATTTGGAAAATACATTATCACCTACGTCAATCTTGGTCAACATTAAAGTTGTTAATTAAAAAATACACAAGTACATCATATTAATATAACGACTACAAAACACACCAGCGCAGAATTACCATATTTGATGATGAGCTATGATTTGTTGCTTTAAAGCACTATACAAAATCTAATTTGCAAAAAGTAATTTGCAATTTGTCTTGCGTTTTTTTTTTTTTTTTTTTTCATAGCAAGACAAAGAGTAGAATTTGGAAAATTCATCATCAACTACGACAATCTTGGAGGACATTAAAATTGTTAATTAAAAGATACACAAGTACATATTATAAATATAACGATTACAAAACACACCAGCGCAGACTTAGCATATTTGATGATGAGCTATGATTTGTGGGTTTAAACCACTATTCAAACTCAAACTGTATAAAAGTAATTTGCAATTTGTCTTGCGTTTTTTTTATGGCAAGATAAACTGTAGAGTTTGGAAAATACATCATCAACTACGACAATCTTGGATGACATTAAAGTTGTTAATTAAAAAATACACAAGTACATCATATAAATACAACGATTACAAAACACACCAGCGCAGAATTACCAAATTTGATGATGAGCTACGATTTGTTGCTTTAAACCATTATACAAAATCAAACTATATAAAAGCAATTTGCAATTTGTCTTGCGTTTTTTCTTATTGCAAGACAAACTGTAGAATTTGGAAAATACATCATCAACTACGACAATCTTGGACGACATTAAAGTTGTTAATTAAAAAATGCACAAGTACATCATATAAATATAACGATTACAAAACACACCAGCGCAGAATTACCATATTTGATGATGAGCAATGACTTGTGGCTTTAAATTATTATACAAAATCAAACTGTATAAAAGTAATTTGCAATTCGTCTTGCGTTTTTTTTATAGCAAGACAAACTGTAGAATTTGGAAAATACATCATCAACTACGACAATCTTGGAGGACATTAAGGTTGTTAATTAAAAAATACACAAGTACATCATATAAATATAACGATTACAAAACACGCCAGCCCAGAATTACCACATTTGATGATGAGCTACGATTTGTTGCTTTAAACCATTATACAACATCAAACTGTATAAAAGTAATTTGCAATTTGTCTTGCGTTTTTTTTATAGCAAGACAAACTGTAGAATTTGGAAAATACATCATCAACTACGACAATCTTGGAGGACATTAAAGTTGCTAATTAAAAAATACACAAGTACATCATATAAATACAACGATTACAAAACACACTAGCGCAGAATTACCATATTTGATGATGAGCTACGATTTGTTGCTTTAAACCATTATACAAAATAAAACTGTATAAAAGTAATTTGCAATTTGTCTTGCGTTTTTTTTTTTCATAGCAAGACAAACTGTAGCTTTTGGAAAATACATCATCAACTACGACAATCTTGGAGGACATTAAAGTTGTTAATTAAAAAATACACAAGTACATGTTATAAATATAACGATTACAAAACACACCAGCGTAGAATTACCATATTTTTGATGAGCTACGATTTGTGGCCTTAAACCACTATACAAAATCAAACTACATAAAAGCAATTTGCAATTTGTCTTGCATTTTTTTTATAGCAGGACAAACTGTAGAATTTGGAAAATACATCATCAACTACGATAATCTTGGACGACATTAAAGTTGTTAATTAAAAAATACACAAGTACATCATATAAATATAACGACTGCAAAACACACCAGCGCAGAATTACCATATTTGATGATGAGCTACGATTTGTGGCTTTAAACCACTATACAAAATCAAACTCTACAAAAGCAATTTGCAACTTGTCTTGCGCTTTTTTATAGCAAGACAAACTGTAGAATTTGGAAAGTACATCATCAACTACGACAACCTTGGAGGACATTAAAGTTGTTAGTTAAAAAATACACAAGTAAATCATATAAATATAACGACTACAAAACACACCAGCGCAGAATTACCATATTTGATGATGAGCTACGATTTGTTGCTTTAAACCATTATACAAAATAAAACTGTATAAAAGTAATTTGCAATTTGTCTTGCGTTTTTTTTTTCATAGCAAGACAAACTGTAGCGTTTGGAAAATACATCATCAACTATGACAATCTTGGAGGACATTAAAGTTGTTAATTAAAAAATACACAAGTACATGTTATAAATATAACGATTACAAAACACACCAGCGTAGAATTACCATATTTGATGATGAGCTACGATTTGTGGCTTTAAACCACTATACAAGATCAAACTATATAAAAGCAATTTGCAATTTGTCTTGCGTTTTTTTATAGCAAGACAAACTATAGAATTTGGAAAATACATCATCAACTACAACAATCTTGGAGGACATTAAAGTTGCTAATTAAAAAATACACACGTACATCATATAAATACAACGATTACAAAACACACTAGCGCAGAATTACCA
This sequence comes from Aphodius granarius, assembly GCA_963971325.1. Classification (NCBI taxonomy): domain Eukaryota; kingdom Metazoa; phylum Arthropoda; class Insecta; order Coleoptera; family Scarabaeidae; genus Aphodius; species Aphodius granarius. The sequence goes on from OZ020225.1 coordinate 10,015,168, forward strand.
TATTTGATGATGAGCTACGATTTGTTGCTTTAAACCATTATACAAAATAAAACTGTATAAAAGAAATTTGCAATTTGTCTTGCGTTTTTTTTTTCATAGCAAGACAAACTGTAGCTTTTGGAAAATACATCATCAACTACGACAATCTTGGAGGACATTAAAGTTGTTAATTAAAAAATACACAAGTACATGTTATAAATATAACGATTACAAAACACACCAGCGTAGAATTACCATATTTGATGATGAGCTACGATTTATGGCCTTAAACCACTATACAAAATCAAACTATATAAAAGCAATTTGCAATTTGTCTTGCGTTTTTTTTATAGCAGGACAAACTGTAGAATTTGGAAAATACATCATCAACTACGACAATGTTGGACGACATTAAAGTTGTTAATTAAAAAATACACAAATACATCATATAAATACAACGACTACAAAACACACCAGCGCAGAATTACCATATTTGGTGATGAGCTACGATTTTTGGCTTTAAATCACTATACAAAATCAAACTCTATAAAAGCAATTTGCAATTTGTCTTGCGTTTTTTTTATAACAAGACAAACTGTAGAATTTGGAAAATACATCATCAACTACGACAACCTTGGAGGACATTAAAGTTGTTAATTAAAAAATGCACAAGTACATCATATAAATATAACGACTGCAAAACACACCAGCGCAGAATTACCATATCTGATGATGAGCTACGATTTGTGGCTTTAAACCACTATACAAAATCAAACTCTACAAAAGCAATTTGCAACTTGTCTTGCGCTTTTTTATAGCAAGACAAACTGTAGAATTTGGAAAGTACATCATCAACTACGACAACCTTGGAGGACATTAAAGTTGTTAGTTAAAAAATACACAAGTAAATCATATAAATATAACGACTACAAAACACACCAGCGCAGAATTACCATATTTGATGATGAGCTACGATTTGTTGCTTTAAACCATTATACAAAATAAAACTGTATAAAAGTAATTTGCAATTTGTCTTGCGTTTTTTTTTTTCATAGCAAGACAAACTGTAGCGTTTGGAAAATACATCATCAACTATGACAATCTTGGAGGACATTAAAGTTGTTAATTAAAAAATACACAAGTACATGTTATAAATATAACGATTACAAAACACACCAGCGTAGAATTACCATATTTGATGATGAGCTACGATTTGTGGCTTTAAACCACTATACAAGATCAAACTATATAAAAGCAATTTGCAATTTGTCTTGCGTTTTTTTATAGCAAGACAAACTATAGAATTTGGAAAATACATCATCAACTACAACAATCTTGGAGGACATTAAAGTTGCTAATTAAAAAATACACACGTACATCATATAAATACAACGATTACAAAACACACTAGCGCAGAATTACCATATTTGATGATGAGCTACGATTTGTTGCTTTAAACCATTATACAAAATAAAACTGTATAAAAAAAATTTGCAATTTGTCTTGCGTTTTTTTTTTCATAGCAAGACAAACTGTAGCTTTTGGAAAATACATCATCAACTACGACAATCTTGGAGGACATTAAAGTTGTTAATTAAAAAATACACAAGTACATGTTATAAATATAACGATTACAAAACACACCAGCGTAGAATTACCATATTTGATGATGAGCTACGATTTATGGCCTTAAACCACTATACAAAATCAAACTATATAAAAGCAATTTGCAATTTGTCTTGCGTTTTTTTTATAGCAGGACAAACTGTAGAATTTGGAAAATACATCATCAACTACGACAATGTTGGACGACATTAAAGTTGTTAATTAAAAAATACACAAATACATCTTATAAATACAACGACTACAAAACACACCAGCGCAGAATTACCATATTTGGTGATGAGCTACGATTTTTGGCTTTAAATCACTATACAAAATCAAACTCTATAAAAGCAATTTGCAATTTGTCTTGCGTTTTTTTTATAACAAGACAAACTGTAGAATTTGGAAAATACATCATCAACTACGACAACCTTGGAGGACATTAAAGTTGTTAATTAAAAAATGCACAAGTACATCATATAAATATAACGATCACACAACACACCAGCGCGGAATTACCATATTTGATGATGAGCTATGATTTGTGGCTTTAAACCACTATATAAAATCAAAGTGTATAAAAGAAAATTGTAATTTGTCTTGCGTTTTTTTTTATAGCAAGACAAACTGTAGAATTTGGAAAATACATCATCAACTACGAAAATCTTGGACGACATTATAGTTGTTAATTAAAAAATACACAAGTACATCATATAAATATAACGACTACAAAACACACCAGCGCAGAATTACCATATTTGATGATGAGCTACGATTTGTTGCTTTAAACCATTATACAAAATAAAACTGTATAAAAGTAATTTGCAATTTGTCTTGCGTTTTTTTTTTCATACCAAGACAAACTGTAGCGTTTGGAAAATACATCATCAACTACGACAATCTTGGAGGACATTAAAGTTGTTAATTTAAAAATACACAAGTACATGTTATAAATATAAAGATTACAAAACACACCAGCGTAGAATTACCATATTTGATGATGAGCTACCATTTGTGGCTTTAAACCACTATACAAGATCAAACTATATAAAAGCAATTTGCAATTTGTCTTGCGTTTTTTTATAGCAAGACAAACGGTAGAATTTGGAAAATACATCATCAACTACGACAATCTTGGACGACATTAAAGTTGTTAATTAAAAAATACACAAGTACATCATATAAATATAACGACTACAAAACACACCAGCGCAGAATTACCATATTTGATGATGAGCTATGATTTGTGGCTTTAAACCACTATATAAAATCAAAGTGTATAAAAGAAAATTGTAATTTGTCTTGCGTTTTTTTTTATAGCAAGACAAACTGTAGAATTTGGAAAATACATCAACTACGACAATCTTGGAGGACATTAAAGTTGTTAATTAAAAAATACACAGGTACATCATATAAATATATCGTGTACAAAACACACCAGCGCAGAATTACCATATTTGATGATGAGCTACGATTTGTTGCTTTAAACTATTATACAAAATCAAACTGTATAAAATTAATTTGTAGTTTGTCTTGCGTTTTTTTTTTTCATAGCAAGCAAACTGTAGAATTTGGAAAATACATCATCAACTACGACAATCTTGGTGGACATTATAGTTGTTAATTAAAAAATACACAAGTACATGTTATAAATATAACGATTACAAAACACACCAGTGCAGAATTACCATATTTGATGATGAGCTACGATTTGTTGCTTTAAACCATTACACAAAATCAAACCGTATAAAAGCTATTTGCAATTTGTCTTGCGTTTTTTTTTTATACCAAGACAAACTGTCCAATTTGGAATATACATCATCAACTACGACAACCTTGGAGGACATTAAAGTTGTTAATTAAAAAATACACAAGTACATCATATAAATATAAAGATTACAAAACACACCAGCGTAGAATTACCATATTTGATGATGAGCTACCATTTGTGGCTTTAAACCACTATACAAGATCAAACTATATAAAAGCAATTTGCAATTTGTCTTGCGTTTTTTTATAGCAAGACAAACGGTAGAATTTGGAAAATACATCATCAACTACGACAATCTTGGACGACATTAAAGTTGTTAATTAAAAAATACACAAGTACATCATATAAATATAACGACTACAAAACACACCAGCGCAGAATTACCATATTTGATGATGAGCTATGATTTGTGGCTTTAAACCACTATATAAAATCAAAGTGTATAAAAGAAAATTGTAATTTGTCTTGCGTTTTTTTATAGCAAGACAAACTGTAGAATTTGGAAAATACATCATCAACTACGACAATCTTGGAGGACATTAAAGTTGTTAATTAAAAAATACACAGGTACATCATATATCGTGTACAAAACACACCAGCGCAGAATTACCATATTTGATGATAAGCTACGATTTGTTGCTTTAAACTATTATACAAAATCAAACTGTATAAAATTAATTTGTAGTTTGTCTTGCGTTTTTTTTTTTTTCATAGCAAGCAAACTGTAGAATTTGGAAAATACATCATCAACTACGACAATCTTGGTGGACATTAAAGTTGTTAATTAAAAAATACACAAGTACATGTTATAAATATAACGATTACAAAACACACCAGTGCAGAATTACCATATTTGATGATGAGCTACGATTTGTTGCTTTAAACCATTACACAAAAAATACACAGGTACATCATATATCGTGTACAAAACACACCAGCGCAGAATTACCATATTTGATGATGAGCTACGATTTGTTGCTTTAAACTATTATACAAAATCAAACTGTATAAAATTAATTTGTAGTTTATCTTGCGTTTTTTTTTTTCATAGCAAGCAGTACTGTAGAATTTGGAAAATACATCATCAACTACGACAATCTTGGTGGACATTAAAGTTGTTAATTAAAAAATACACAAGTACATGTTATAAATATAACGATTACAAAACACACCAGTGCAGAATTACCATATTTGATGATGAGCTACGATTTGTTGCTTTAAACCATTACACAAAATCAAACCGTATAAAAGCTATTTGCAATTTGTCTTGCGTTTTTTTTTTATACCAAGACAAACTGTACAATTTGGAATATACATCATCAACTACGACAACCTTGGAGGACATTAAAGTTGTTAATTAAAAAATACACAAGTACATCATATAAATATAACGATTACAAAACACATCAGCGCAGAATTACCATATTTGATGATGAGCTACGATTTGTGGCTTTAAACTATTATACAAATTCAAACTGTATAAAAGTAATTTGTAATTTGTCTTGCGTTTTTTTTTTCATAGCAAGCAAACTGTAGAATTTGGAAAATACATCATCAACTACGACAATCTTGGATGACATTAAAGTTGTTAATTAAAAAATACACAAGTACATCATATAAATACAACGATTACAAAACACACCAGCGCAGAATTACCAAATTTGATGATGAGCTACGATTTGTTGCTTTAAACCATTATACAAAATCAAACTATATAAAAGCAATTTGCAATTTGTCTTGCGTTTTTTCTTATTGCAAGACAAACTGTAGAATTTGGAAAATACATCATCAACTACGACAATCTTGGACGACATTAAAGTTGTTAATTAAAAAATGCACAAGTACATCATATAAATATAACGATTACAAAACACACCAGCGCAGAATTACCATATTTGATGATGAGCAATGATTTGTGGCTTTAAATTATTATACAAAATCAAACTGTATAAAAGTAATTTGCAATTTGTCTTGCGTTTTTTCTTATTGCAAGACAAACTGTAGAATTTGGAAAATACATCATCAACTACGACAATCTTGGACGACATTAAAGTTGTTAATTAAAAAATGCACAAGTACATCATATAAATATAACGATTACAAAACACACCAGCGCAGAATTACCATATTTGATGATGAGCAATGATTTGTGGCTTTAAATTATTATACAAAATCAAACTGTATAAAAGTAATTTGCAATTCGTCTTGCGTTTTTTTTATAGCAAGACAAACTGTAGAATCTGGAAAATACATCATCAACTACGACAATCTTGGACGACATTAAAGTTGTTAATTAAAAAATACACAAGTACATCATATAAATATAACGACTACAAAACACACCAGCGCAGAATTACCATATTTGATGATGAGCTATGATTTGTGGCTTTAAACCACTATATAAAATCAAAGTGTATAAAAGAAAATTGTAATTTGTCTTACGTTTTTTTTATAGCAAGACAAACTGTAGAATTTGGAAAATACATCATCAACTACGACAATCTTGGAGGACATTAAAGTTGTTAATTAAAAAATACACAGGTACGTCATATATCGTGTACAAAACACACCAGCGCAGAATTACCATATTTGATGATAAGCTACGATTTGTTGCTTTAAACTATTATACAAAATCAAACTGTATAAAATTAATTTGTAGTTTGTCTTGCGTTTTTTTTTTCATAGCAAGCAAACTGTAGAATTTGGAAAATACATCATCAACTACGACAATCTTGGTGGACATTAAAGTTGTTAATTAAAAAATACACAAGTACATGTTATAAATATAACGATTACAAAACACACCAGTGCAGAATTACCATATTTGATGATGAGCTACGATTTGTTGCTTTAAACCATTACACAAAAAATACACAGGTACATCATATATCGTGTACAAAACACACCAGCGCAGAATTACCATATTTGATGATGAGCTACGATTTGTTGCTTTAAACTATTATACAAAATCAAACTGTATAAAATTAATTTGTAGTTTATCTTGCGTTTTTTTTTTTTCATAGCAAGCAAACTGTAGAATTCGGAAAATACATCATCAACTACGACAATCTTGGTGGACATTAAAGTTGTTAATTAAAAAATACACAAGTACATGTTATAAATATAACGATTACAAAACACACCAGTGCAGAATTACCATATTTGATGATGAGCTACGATTTGTTGCTTTAAACCATTACACAAAATCAAACCGTATAAAAGCTATTTGCAATTTGTCTTGCGTTTTTTTTTATACCAAGACAAACTGTACAATTTGGAATATACATCATCAACTACGACAACCTTGGAGGACATTAAAGTTGTTAATTAAAAAATACACAAGTACATCATATAAATATAACGATTACAAAACACATCAGCGCAGAATTACCATATTTGATGATGAGCTACGATTTGTGGCTTTAAACTATTATACAAATTCAAACTGTATAAAAGTAATTTGTAATTTGTCTTGCGTTTTTTTTTTCATAGCAAGCAAACTGTAGAATTTGGAAAATACATCATCAACTACGACAACCTTGGAGGACATTAAAGTTGTTAATTAAAAAATACACAAGTACATCATATAAATATAACGATTACAAAACACATCAGCGCAGAATTACCATATTTGATGATGAGCTATGATTTGTGGCTTTAAACCACTATATAAAATCAAACTGTATAAAAGAAAATTGTAATTTGTCTTGCGTTTTTTTTTTATAGCAAGACAAACTGTAGAATTTGGAAAATACATCATCAACTACGACAATCTTGGAGGACATTAAAGTTGTTAATTAAAAGATACACAAGTACATATTATAAATATAACGATTACAAAACACACCAGCGCAGACTTAGCATATTTGATGATGAGCTATGATTTGTGGGTTTAACCATTATACAAAATCAAACTCTATAAAAGCAATTTGCAATTTGTCTTGCGTTTTTTTTTATAGCACGACAAACTGTAGAATTTGGAAAATACATTATCAACTACGTCAATCTTGGTCGACATTAAAGTTGTTAATTAAAAAATACACAAGTACATCATATTAATATAACGACTACAAAACACACCAGCGCAGAAATACCATATTTGATGATGAGCTATGATTTGTTGCTTTAAAGCACTATACAAAATCTAATTTGCAAAAAGTAATTTGCAATTTGTCTTGCGTTTTTTTTTTTTTTTTTTCATAGCAAGACAAAGAGTAGAATTTGGAAAATTCAACATCAACTACGACAATCTTGGAGGACATTAAAGTTGTTAATTAAAAGATACACAAGTACATATTATAAATATAACGATTACAAAACACACCAGCGCAGACTTAGCATATTTGATGATGAGCTATGATTTGTGGGTTTAACCATTATACAAAATCAAACTCTATAAAAGCAATTTGCAATTTGTCTTGCGTTTTTTTTTATAGCACGACAAACTGTAGAATTTGGAAAATACATTATCACCTACGTCAATCTTGGTCAACATTAAAGTTGTTAATTAAAAAATACACAAGTACATCATATTAATATAACGACTACAAAACACACCAGCGCAGAATTACCATATTTGATGATGAGCTATGATTTGTTGCTTTAAAGCACTATACAAAATCTAATTTGCAAAAAGTAATTTGCAATTTGTCTTGCGTTTTTTTTTTTCATAGCAAGACAAAGAGTAGAATTTGGAAAATTCATCATCAACTACGACAATCTTGGAGGACATTAAAATTGTTAATTAAAAGATACACAAGTACATATTATAAATATAACGATTACAAAACACACCAGCGCAGACTTAGCATATTTGATGATGAGCTATGATTTGTGGGTTTAAACCACTATTCAAACTCAAACTGTATAAAAGTAATTTGCAATTTGTCTTGCGTTTTTTTTTATGGCAAGATAAACTGTAGAATTTGGAAAATACATCATCAACTACGACAATCTTGGATGACATTAAAGTTGTTAATTAAAAAATACACAAGTACATCATATAAATACAACGATTACAAAACACACCAGCGCAGAATTACCAAATTTGATGATGAGCTACGATTTGTTGCTTTAAACCATTATACAAAATCAAACTATATAAAAGCAATTTGCAATTTGTCTTGCGTTTTTTCTTATTGCAAGACAAACTGCAGAATTTGGAAAATACATCATCAACTACGACAATCTTGGACGACATTAAAGTTGTTAATTAAAAAATGCACAAGTACATCATATAAATATAACGATTACAAAACACACCAGCGCAGAATTACCATATTTGATGATGAGCAATGATTTGTGGCTTTAAATTATTATACAAAATCAAACTGTATAAAAGTAATTTGCAATTCGTCTTGCGTTTTTTTTATAGCAAGACAAACTGTAGAATCTGGAAAATACATCATCAACTACGACAATCTTGGAGGACATTAAGGTTGTTAATTAAAAAATACACAAGTACATCATATAAATATAACGATTACAAAACACGCCAGCCCAGAATTACCACATTTGATGATGAGCTACGATTTGTTGCTTTAAACCATTATACAACATCAAACTGTATAAAAGTAATTTGCAATTTGTCTTGCGTTTTTTTTTATAGCAAGACAAACTGTAGAATTTGGAAAATACATCATCAACTACGACAATCTTGGAGGACATTAAAGTTGCTAATTAAAAAATACACAAGTACATCATATAAATACAACGATTACAAAACACACTAGCGCAGAATTACCATACTTGATGATGAGCTACGATTTGTTGCTTTAAACCATTATACAAAATAAAACTGTATAAAAGTAATTTGCAATTTGTCTTGCGTTTTTTTTTTCATAGCAAGACAAACTGTAGCTTTTGGAAAATACATCATCAACTACGATAATCTTGGAGGACATTAAAGTTGTTAATTAAAAAATACACAAGTACATGTTATAAATATAACGATTACAAAACACACCAGCGTAGAATTACCATATTTTTGATGAGCTACGATTTGTGGCCTTAAACCACTATACAAAATCAAACTACATAAAAGCAATTTGCAATTTGTCTTGCATTTTTTTTATAGCAGGACAAACTGTAGAATTTGGAAAATACATCATCAACTACGACAATCTTGGACGACATTAAAGTTGTTAATTAAAAAATACACAAGTACATCATATAAATATAACGACTACAAAACACACCAGCGCAGAATTACCATATTTGATGATGAGCTACGATTTGTGGCTTTAAACCACTATACAAAATCAAACTCTACAAAAGCAATTTGCAACTTGTCTTGCGCTTTTTTATAGCAAGACAAACTGTAGAATTTGGAAAGTACATCATCAACTACGACAACCTTGGAGGACATTAAAGTTGTTAATTAAAAAATACACAAGTACATCATATAAATATAACGACTACAAAACACACCAGCGCAGAATTACCATATTTGATGATGAGCTACGATTTGTTGCTTTAAACCATTATACAAAATAAAACTGTATAAAAGTAATTTGCAATTTGTCTTGCGTTTTTTTTTTTTTTCATAGCAAGACAAACTGTAGCGTTTGGAAAATACATCATCAACTATGACAATCTTGGAGGACATTAAAGTTGTTAATTAAAAAATACACAAGTACATGTTATAAATATAACGATTACAAAACACACCAGCGTAGAATTACCATATTTGATGATGAGCTACGATTTGTGGCTTTAAACCACTATACAAGATCAAACTATATAAAAGCAATTTGCAATTTGTCTTGCGTTTTTTTATAGCAAGACAAACTATAGAATTTGGAAAATACATCATCAACTACAACAATCTTGGAGGACATTAAAGTTGCTAATTAAAAAATACACACGTACATCATATAAATACAACGATTACAAAACACACTAGCGCAGAATTACCATATTTGATGATGAGCTACGATTTGTTGCTTTAAACCATTATACAAAATAAAACTGTATAAAAGTAATTTGCAATTTGTCTTGCGTTTTTTTTTCATAGCAAGACAAACTGTAGCTTTTGGAAAATACATCATCAACTACGACAATCTTGGAGGACATTAAAGTTGTTAATTAAAAAATACACAAGTACATGTTATAAATATAACGATTACAAAACACACCAGCGTAGAATTACCATATTTGATGATGAGCTACGATTTATGGCCTTAAACCACTATACAAAATCAAACTATATAAAAGCAATTTGCAATTTGTCTTGCGTTTTTTTTATAGCAGGACAAACTGTAGAATTTGGAAAATACATCATCAACTACGACAATCTTGGACGACATTAAAGTTGTTAATTAAAAAATGCACAAGTACATCATATAAATATAACGATCACACAACACACCAGCGCGGAATTACCATATTTGATGATGAGCTATGATTTGTGGCTTTAAACCACTATATAAAATCGAAGTGTATAAAAGAAAATTGTAATTTGTCTTGCGTTTTTTTTTTATAGCAAGACAAACTGTAGAATTTGGAAAATACATCATCAACTACGAAAATCTTGGACGACATTATAGTTGTTAATTAAAAAATACACAAGTACATCATATAAATATAACGACTACAAAACACACCAGCGCAGAATTACCATATTTGATGATGAGCTACGATTTGTTGCTTTAAACCATTATACAAAATAAAACTGTATAAAAGTAATTTGCAATTTGTCTTGCGTTTTTTTTTTTCATACCAAGACAAACTGTAGCGTTTGGAAAATACATCATCAGCTACGACAATCTTGGAGGACATTAAAGTTGTTAATTTAAAAATACACAAGTACATGTTATAAATATAAAGATTACAAAACACACCAGCGTAGAATTACCATATTTGATGATGAGCTACCATTTGTGGCTTTAAACCACTATACAAGATCAAACTATATAAAAGCAATTTGCAATTTGTCTTGCGTTTTTTTATAGCAAGACAAACGGTAGAATTTGGAAAATACATCATCAACTACGACAATCTTGGACGACATTAAAGTTGTTAATTAAAAAATACACAAGTACATCATATAAATATAACGACTACAAAACACACCAGCGCAGAATTATCATATTTGATGATGAGCTATGATTTGTGGCTTTAAACCACTATATTAAATCAAAGTGTATAAAAGAAAATTGTAATTTGTCTTGCGTTTTTTTTATAGCAAGACAAACTGTAGAATTTGGAAAATACATCAACTACGACAATCTTGGAGGACATTAAAGTTGTTAATTAAAAAATACACAGGTACATCATATAAATATATCGTGTACAAAACACACCAGCGCAGAATTACCATATTTGATGATGAGCTACGATTTGTTGCTTTAAACCATTACACAAAATCAAACCGTATAAAAGCTATTTGCAATTTGTCTTGCGTTTTTTTTTTATACCAAGACAAACTGTACAATTTGGAATATACATCATCAACTACGACAACCTTGGAGGACATTAAAGTTGTTAATTAAAAAATACACAAGTACATCATATAAATATAACGATTACAAAACACAGCAGCGCAGAATTACCATATTTGATGATGAGCTACGATTTGTGGCTTTAAACTATTATACAAAATCAAACTGTATAAAAGTAATTTGTAATTTGTCTTGCGTTTTTTTTCATAGCAAGCAAACTGTAGAATTTGGAAAATACATCATCAACTACGACAACCTTGGAGGACATTAAAGTTGTTAATTAAAAAATACACAAGTACATCATATAAATATAACGATTACAAAACACATCAGCGCAGAATTACCATATTTGATGATGAGCTATGATTTGTGGATTTAAACCACTATATAAAATCAAACTGTATAAAAGAAAATTGTAATTTGTCTTGTGTTTTTTTTTTATAGCAAGACAAACTGTAGAATTTGGAAAATACATCATCAACTACGACAATCTTGGAGGACATTAAAGTTGTTAATTAAAAGATACACAAGTACATATTATAAATATAACGATTACAAAACACACCAGCGCAGACTTAGCATATTTGATGATGAGCTATGATTTGTGGGTTTAACCATTATACAAAATCAAACTCTATAAAAGCAATTTGCAATTTGTCTTGCGTTTTTTTTTATAGCACGACAAACTGTAGAATTTGGAAAATACATTATCAACTACGTCAATCTTGGTCTACATTAAAGTTGTTAATTAAAAAATACACAAGTACATCATATTAATATAACGACTACAAAACACACCAGCGCAGAAATACCATATTTGATGATGAGCTATGATTTGTTGCTTTAAAGCACTATACAAAATCTAATTTGCAAAAAGTAATTTGGAATTTGTCTTGCGTTTTTTTTTTTTTTTTTTCATAGCAAGACAAAGAGTAGAATTTGGAAAATTCATCATCAACTACGACAATCTTGGAGGACATTAAAATTGTTAATTAAAAGATACACAAGTACATATTATAAATATAACGATTACAAAACACACCAGCGCAGACTTAGCATATTTGATGATGAGCTATGATTTGTGGGTTTAAACCACTATACAAAATCAAACTGTATAAAAGTAATTTGCAATTTGTCTTGCGTTTTTTTTATGGCAAAATAAACTGTAGAATTTGAAAAATACATCATCAACTACGACAATCTTGGATGACATTAAAGTTGTTAATTAAAAAATACACAAGTACATCATATAAATACAACGATTACAAAACACACCAGCGCAGAATTACCAAATTTGATGATGAGCTACGATTTGTTGCTTTAAATTATTATACAAAATCAAACTGTATAAAAGTAATTTGCAATTCGTCTTGCGTTTTTTTTTATAGCAAGACAAACTGTAGAATCTGGAAAATACATCATCAACTACGACAATCTTGGAGGACATTAAGTTTGTTAATTAAAAAATACACAAGTACATCATATAAATATAACGATTACAAAACACGCCAGCCCAGAATTACCACATTTGATGATGAGCTACGATTTGTTGCTTTAAACCATTATACAACATCAAACTGTATAAAAGTAATTTGCAATTTGTCTTGCGTTTTTTTTATAGCAAGACAAACTGTAGAATTTGGAAAATACATCATCAACTACGACAATCTTGGAGGACATTAAAGTTGCTAATTAAAAAATACACAAGTACATCATATAAATACAACGATTACAAAACACACTAGCGCAGAATTACTATATTTGATGATGAGCTACGATTTGTTGCTTTAAACCATTATACAAAATAAAACTGTATAAAAGTAATTTGCAATTTGTCTTGCGTTTTTTTTTCATAGCAAGACAAACTGTAGCTTTTGGAAAATACATCATCAACTACGACAATCTTGGAGGACATTAAAGTTGTTAATTAAAAAATACACAAGTACATGTTATAAATATAACGATTACAAAACACACCAGCGTAGAATTACCATATTTTTGATGCGCTACGATTTGTGGCCTTAAACCACTATACAAAATCAAACTACATAAAAGCAATTTGCAATTTGTCTTGCGTTTTTTTTTATAGCAGGACAAACTGTAGAATTTGGAAAATACATCATCAACTACGACAATCTTGGACGACATTAAAGTTGTTAATTAAAAAATACACAAGTGCATCATATAAATATAACGACTACAAAACACACCAGCGCAGAATTACCATATTTGATGATGAGCAACGATTTGTGGCTTTAAACCACTATACAAAATCAAACTCTATTAAAGCAATTTGCAACTTGTCTTGCGTTTTTTTTATAGCAAGACAAACTGTAGAATTTGGAAAGTACATCATCAACTACGACAATCTTGGAGGACATTAAAGTTGTTAATTAAAAAATACACAAGTACATGTTATAAATATAACGATTACAAAACACACCAGCGTAGAATTACCATATTTGATGATGAGCTACGATTTGTGGCTTTAAACCACTATACAAGATCAAACTATATAAAAGCAATTTGCAATTTGTCTTGCGTTTTTTTATAGCACGACAAACGGTAGAATTTGGAAAATACATCATCAACTACGACAATCTTGGACGACATTAAAGTTGTTAATTAAAAAATACACAAGTACATCATATAAATATAACGACTACAAAACACACCAGCGCAGAATTACCATATTTGATGATGAGCTATGATTTGTGGCTTTAAACCACTATATAAAATCAAAGTGTATAAAAGAAAATTGTAATTTGTCTTGCGTTTTTTTTTATAGCAAGACAAACTGTAGAATTTGGAAAATACATCATCAACTACGACAATCTTGGAGGACATTAAAGTTGTTAATTAAAAAATACACAGGTACATCATATAAATATATCGTGTACAAAACACACCAGCGCAGCTAAACTATTATACAAAATCAAACTGTATAAAAGTAATTTGTAATTTGTCTTGCGTTTTTTTTTTTTCATAGCAAGCAAACTGTAGAATTTGGAACATACATCATCAACTACGACAATCTTGGTGGACATTAAAGTTGTTAATTAAAAAATACACAAGTACATGTTATAAATATAACGATTACAAAACACACCAGTGCAGAATTACCATATTTGATGATGAGCTACGATTTGTTGCTTTAAACCATTATAAAAAATCAAACTGTATAAAAGTAATTTGCAATTTGTCTTGCGTTTTTTTTTTTATAGCAAGACAAACTGTACAATTTGGAATATACATCATCAACTACGACAACCTTGGAGGACATTAAAGTTGTTAATTCAAAAATACACAAGTACATCATATAAATATAACGATTACAAAACACACCAGCGCAGAATTACCATATTTGATGATGAGCTACGATTTGTGGCTTTAAACTATTATACAAAATCAAAGTGCATAAATGTAATTTGCAATTTGTCTTGCGGTTTTTTTATAGCAAGACAAACTGTAGAATTTGGAAAATACATCATTAACTACGACAATCTTGGACGACATTAAAGTTGTTAATTAAAAAATACACAAGTACATCACATAAATATAACGACTACAAAACACACCAGCGCAGAATTACAAAAATACACAGGTACATCATATAAATATATCGTGTACAAAACACACCAGCGCAGCTAAACTATTATACAAAATCAAACTGTATAAAAGTAATTTGTAATTTGTCTTGCGTTTTTTTTTTTTTTTCATAGCAAGCAAACTGTAGAATTTGGAACATACATCATCAACTACGACAATCTTGGTGGACATTAAAGTTGTTAATTAAAAAATACACAAGTACATGTTATAAATATAACGATTACAAAACACACCAGTGCAGAATTACCATATTTGATGATGAGCTACGATTTGTTGCTTTAAACCATTATAAAAAATCAAACTGTATAAAAGTAATTTGCAATTTGTCTTGCGTTTTTTTTTTTATAGCAAGACAAACTGTACAATTTGGAATATACATCATCAACTACGACAACCTTGGAGGACATTAAAGTTGTTAATTCAAAAATACACAAGTACATCATATAAATATAACGATTACAAAACACACCAGCGCAGAATTACCATATTTGATGATGAGCTACGATTTGTGGCTTTAAACTATTATACAAAATCAAAGTGCATAAATGTAATTTGCAATTTGTCTTGCGGTTTTTTTATAGCAAGACAAACTGTAGAATTTGGAAAATACATCATTAACTACGACAATCTTGGACGACATTAAAGTTGTTAATTAAAAAATACACAAGTACATCACATAAATATAACGACTACAAAACACACCAGCGCAGAATTACCATATTTGATGATGAGCTATGATTTGTGGCTTTAAACCACTATATAAAATCAAACTGTATAAAAGAAAATTGTAATTAGTCTTGCGTTTTTTTTATAGCAAGACAAACTGTAGAATTTGGAAAATACATCATCAACTACGACAATCTTGGAGGACATTAAAGTTGTTAATTAAAAAATGCACAGGTACATCATTTAAATATATCGTGTATAAAACACACCAGCGCAGAATTACCATATTTGATGATGAGCTACGATTTGTTGCTTTAAACTATTATACAAAATCAAACTGTATAAAAGTAATTTGTAATTTGTCTTGCGTTTTTTTTTCTTTTTTTTTTTTCATAGCAAGACAAACTGTAGAATTTGGAAAATACATCATCAACTACGACAATCTTGGTGGACATTAAAGTTGTTAATTAAAAAATACACAAGTACATGTTATAAATATAACGATTACAAAACACACCAGTGCAGAATTACCATATTTGATGATGAGCTACTATTTGTTGCTTCAAACCATTATACAAAATCAAACTGTATAAAAGTAATTTGCAATTTGTCTTGCGTTTTCTTATAGCAAGACAAACTGTAGAATTTGGAAAATACATCATCAACTACGACAATCTTGGACGACATTAAAGTTGTTAATTAAAAAATACAAAAGTTCATCATATAAATATAACGACTACAAAACACACCAGCGCAGAATTACCATATTTGATGATGTGCTATGATCTGTGGCTTTAAACCACTATATAAAATCAAACTGTATAAAAGGAAATTGTAATTTGTCTTGCGTTTTTTTTATAGCAAGACAAGCTGTAGAATTTGGAAAATACATCATCAACTACGACAATCTTGGAGGACATTAAAGTTGTTAATTAAGAAATACACAGGTACATCATATAAATATATCGTGTACAAAACACACCAGCGCAGAGTTACCATATTTGATGATGAGCTACGATTTGTTGCTTTAAACTATTATACAAAATCAAACTGTATAAAAGTAATTTGCAATTCGTCTTGCGTTTTTTTCTTTTTTCATAGCAAGACAAACTGTAGAATTTGGAAAATGCATCATCAACTACGACAATCTTGGAGGACATTAAAGTTGTTAATTAAAAAATACACAAGTACATCATATAAATATAACGATTACAAAACACACCACCGCAGAATTACCATATTTGATGATGAGCTACGATTTGTTGCTCTAAACCAATATACAAAATCAAACTGTATAAAAGTAATTTGCAATTTGTCTTGCGTTTTTTATAGCAAGACAAACTGTAGAATTTGGACAATACATCATCAACTACGACAATCTTGGAGGACATTAAAATTGTTAATTAAAAAATACACAAGTACATCATATAAATATAACGATTACAAAACACACCAGCGCAGAATTACCATATTTGATGATGAGCTACGATTTGTTGCTTTAAAGCACTATACAAAATCAAACTGTATAAAAGTAATTTGCAATTTGTCTTGCGTTTTTTTTCCATAGCAAGACAAAGAGTAGAATTTGGAAAATTCATCATCAACTACGACAATCTTGGAGGACATTAAAATTGTTAATTAAAAGATACACAAGTACATATTATAAATATAACGATTACAAAACACACCAGCGCAGACTTAGCATATTTGATGATGAGCTATGATTTGTGGGTTTAAACCACTATACAAAATCAAACTGAATAAAAGTAATTTGCAATTTGTCTTGCGTTTTTTTATGGCAAGACAAACTGTAGAATTTGGAAAATACATCATCAACTACGACAATTTTGGAGGACATTAAAGTTGTTAATTAAAAAATACACAGGTACATCATATAAATATATCGTGTACAAAACACACCAGCGCAGAATTATCATATCTGATGATGAGCTACGATTTGTTGCTTTAAACTATTATACAAAATCAAACTGTATAAAAGTAATTTGCAATTTGTCCTGCATTTTTTTTATAGCAAGACAAACTGTAGAATTTGGAAAATACATCATCAACTACGACAATCTTGGAGGACATTAAAGTTGTTAATTAAAAAATACACAAGTACATCATTTACATATAACAATTACAAAACACACCAGCGCAGAATTACCATATTTGATGATGAGCTACGATTTGTGGCTTTAAAACACTATACAAAATCAAACTATATAAAAGCAATTTGCAATTTGTCTTGCGTTTTTTTTATAGCAAGACAAACTGTAGAATTTGGAAATACATTATCAACTACGACAATCTTGGTCGACATTAAAGTTGTTAATTAAAAAATACACAAGTACATCATATAAATATAACGACTACAAAACACACCAACGCAGAATTACCATATTTGTTTATGAGCTATGATCTGTGGCTTTAAACCACTATATAAAATCAATCTGTATAAAAGAAAATTGTAATTTGTATTGCGTTTTTTTTTATAGCGAGACAAACTGTAGAATTTGGAAAATACATCATCAACTACGATAATCTTGGAGGACATTAAAGTTGTTAATTAAGAAATACACAGGTACATCATATAAATATATCGTGTACAAAACACACCAGCGCAGAGTTACCATATTTGATGATGAGCTACGATTTGTTGCTTTAAACTATTATACAAAATCAAACTGTATAAAAGTAATTTGCAATTCGTCTTGCGTTTTTTTCTTTTTTCATAGCAAGACAAACTGTAGAATTTGGAAAATGCATCATCAACTACGACAAACTTGAAGGACATTAAAGTTGTTAATTAAAAAATACACAAGTACATCATATAAATATAACGATTACAAAACACACCACCGCAGTATTACCATATTTGATGATGAGCTACGATTTGTTGCTCTAAACCAATATACAAAATCAAACTGTATAAAAGTAATTTGCAATTTGTCTTGCGTTTTTTATAGCAAGACAAACTGTAGAATTTGGACAATACATCATCAACTACGACAATCTTGGAGGACATTAAAATTGTTAATTAAAAAATACACAAGTACATCATATAAATATAACGATTACAAAACACACCAGCGCAGAATTACCATATTTGATGATGAGCTACGATTTGTTGCTTTAAAGCACTATACAAAATCAAACTGTATAAAAGTAATTTGCAATTTGTCTTGCGTTTTTTTTTCCATAGCAAGACAAAGAGTAGAATTTGGAAAATTCATCATCAACTACGACAATCTTGGAGGACATTAAAATTGTTAATTAAAAGATACACAAGTACATATTATAAATGTAACGATTACAAAACACACCAGCGCAGACTTAGCATATTTGATGATGAGCTATGATTTGTGGGTTTAAACCACTATACAAAATCAAACTGAATAAAAGTAATTTGCAATTTGTCTTGCGTTTTTTTATGGCAAGACAAACTGTTGAATTTGGAAAATACATCATCAACTACGACAATCTTGGAGGACATTAAAGTTGTTAATTAAAAAATACACAGGTACATCATATAAATATATCGTGTACAAAACACACCAGCGCAGAATTACCATATTTGATGATGAGCTACGATTTGTTGCTTTAAACCACTATACAAAATCAAACTGTATAAAAGTAATTTGCAATTTGTCTTGCGTTTTTTTTATGGCAAGACAAACTGTAGAATTTGGAAAATACATCATCAACGACGACAATCTTGGAGGACATTAAAGTTGTTAATTAAAAAATACACAAGTACATCATATATATATAACGACTACAAAACACACCAGCGCAGAATTACCATATTTGATGATGAGCTATGATCTGTTGCTTTAAAGCACTATACAAAATCAAACTGTATAAAAGTAATTTGCAATTTGTCTTGCGTTTTTTATTTTCCATAGCAAGACAAAGAGTAGAATTTGGAAAATTCATCATCAACTACGACAATCTTGGAGGACATTAAAGTTGTTAATTAAAAGATACACAAGTACATATTATAAATATAACGATTACAAAACACATCAGCGCAGACTTAGCATATTTGATGATGAGCTATGATTTGTGGGTTTAAACCACTATACAAAATCAAACTGAATAAAAGTAATTTGCAATTTGTCTTGCGTTTTTTTTATGGCAAGACAAACTGTAGAATTTGGAAAATACATCATCAACTACGACAATCTTGGAGGACATTAAAGTTGTTAATTAAAAAATACACAGGTACATCATATAAATATATCGTGTACAAAACACACCAGCGCAGAATTACCATATTTGATGATGAGCTACGATTTGTTGCTTTAAACCACTATACAAAATCAAACTGTATAAAAGTAATTTGCAATTTGTCTTGCGTTTTTTTATGGCAAGACAAACTGTAGAATTTGGAAAATACAACATCAACTACGACAATCTTGGAGGACATTAAAGTTGTTAATTAAAAAATACACAGGTACATCATATAAATATATCGTGTACAAAACACACCAGCGCAGAATTACCATATTTGATGATGAGCTACGATTTGTTGCTTTAAACTATTATACAAAATCAAACTGTATAAAAGTAATTTGTAATTTGTCTTGCGTTTTTTTTTTTCTTTTTTTCATAGCAAGCAAACTGTAGAATTTGGAAAATACATCATCAACTACGACAATCTTGGTGGACATTAAAGTTGTTAATTAAAAAATACACAAGTACATGTTATAAATATAACGATTACAAAACACACCGGTGCAGAGTTACCATATTTGATGATGAGCTACGATTTGTTGCTTTAAACCATTATACAAAATCAAACTGTATAAAAGTAATTTGCAATTTGTCTTGCGTTTTTTTGATAGCAAGATAAACTGTAGAATTTGGAAAATACATCATCAACTACGACAATCTTGGAGGACATTAAAGGTTTTAATTAAAAAATACACAAGTACATCATTTAAATATATCGATTACAAAACAGACCAGCGCAGGATTACCATATTTGATGATGAGATACGATTTGTTCCTTTAAACCATTATACAAAACCAAACTGTATAAAAGTAATTTGCAATTTGTCTTGCGTTTTTTTTTATAGCAAGACAAACTGTAGAATTTGGAAAACGCATCATCAACTACGACAATCTTGGAGGACATTAAAGTTGTTAATTAAAAAATACACAAGTACATCATATAAATATAACGATTACAAAACACACCAGGGCAGAATTACCATATTTGATGATGAGATACGATTTGTAGCTTTAAACCATTATACAAAATCAAACTGAATAAAAGTAATTTGCAATTTGTCTTGCGTTTTCTTTTTTTTTATAGCAAGAGAAACTGTAGAATTTGGAAAATACATCATCAACTACGACAATCTTGGAGGACATTAAAGTTGTTAATTAAAAAATACACAAGTACATCATATAAATATAACGATTACAAAACACACCAGCGCAGAATTACCATATTTGATGATGAGCTACGATTTGTGGCTTTAAACCACTATACAAAAAAACTATACAAAAGTAATTTGCAGTTTGTCTTGCGTTTTCTTTTTTTTATAGCAAGAGAAACTGTAGATTTTGGAAAATACATCATCAACTATGACAACCTTGGAGGACATTAAAGTTGTTAATTAAAAAATACACAGGTACATCATATAAATATAACGATTACAAAACACACCAGCGCAGAATTATCATATTTGATGATAAGCCACGATTTGTGGATTGAAATCACAACACAAAAGCAAACTGTAGAAAAGTAATTTGCAATTTTCCTAAAAATGATCATCAATTACAACAATCCTTGTAAACAATCAAGCATTGGTTGCAAAATACAAAGAAAAGGAAGGAAAGGACCCCTCCCTCCACCCCGCTGTATTGCCTGAAGGGCATTTTTAATACAGCGACATCTTCTTTCCTTCGTTTTTTCTATTATATTTATGATGTTAAAAACTCACAAGTATCATCATATAAATATAACGATTAC
Organism: Aphodius granarius; assembly: GCA_963971325.1. NCBI lineage: Eukaryota > Metazoa > Arthropoda > Insecta > Coleoptera > Scarabaeidae > Aphodius > Aphodius granarius. The sequence continues at coordinate 10,037,225 of OZ020225.1, forward strand.
AAAACACACCAGCCCAGAATTACCATATTTGATGATGACCTACGATTTGTGGCTTTAAACCACTATACAAAAAAACTATACAAAAGTAATTTGCAGTTTGTCTTGCGTTTTCTTTTTTTCATAGCAAGACAAACTGTAGAATTTGGAAAATACATCATCAACTACGACAATCTTGGAAGACATTAAAGTTTTTAATTAAAAAAATACACAAGTTCCTGTTATAAATATAACGATTACAAAACACACCAGCCCAGAATTACCATATTTGATGATGAAGTACGATTTGTGGATTTAAACAACTATACAAAATCAAATTGTATAAAAGTAATTTGCGATTTGTCTTGCATTTTTTTTCATAGCAAGCCAAACTGTAGATTTTGGAAAATACATCATCAACTACGACGATCGCGGAGGACATTAAAGTTGTTAATTAAAAAATACACAAGTACATCATATAAATATAACGACCACAAAACACACCAGCCCAGAATTGCCACATTTGATGATGAAGTATGATTTGTTGCTTTAAACCATCATACAAAATCAAACTGTATAAAAGTAATTTGCAATTTGTCTTGCGTTTTTTTCTTTTTTCATAGCAAGGCAAACTGTAGAATTTGGAAAATGCATCATCAACTACGACAATCTTGGAGGACATTAAAGTTGTTAATTAAAAAATACACAAGTACATCATATAAATATAACGATTACAAAACACACCACCGCAGAATTACCATATTTGATGATGAGCTACGATTTGTTGCTCTAAACCAATATACAAAATCAAACAGTATAAAAGTAATTTGCAATTTGTCTTGCGTTTTCTTATAGCAAGACAAACTGTAGAATTTGGACAATACATCATCAACTACGACAATCTTGGAGGACATTAAAGTTGTTAATTAAGAAATACACAAGTACATCATATAAATATAACGATTACAAAACACACCAGCGCAGAATTACCATATCTGATGATGAGCTACGATTTGTTGCTTTAAAGCACTATACAAAATCAAACTGTATAAAAGTAATTTGCAATTTGTCTTGCGTTTTTTTGATAGCAAGACAAACTGTAGAATTTGGAAAATACATCATCAACTACGACAATCTTGGAGGACATTAAAGGTTTTAATTAAAAAATACACAAGTACATCATTTAAATATATCGATTACAAAACAGACCAGCGCAGGATTACCATATTTGATGATGAGATACGATTTGTTCCTTTAAACCATTATACAAAACCAAACTGTATAAAAGTAATTTGCAATTTGTCTTGCGTTTTTTTTTATAGCAAGACAAACTGTAGAATTTGGAAAACGCATCATCAACTACGACAATCTTGGAGGACATTAAAGGTTTTAATTAAAAAATACACAAGTACATCATTTAAATATATCGATTACAAAACAGACCAGCGCAGGATTACCATATTTGATGATGAGATACGATTTATTCCTTTAAACCATTATACAAAACCAAACTGTATAAAAGTAATTTGCAATTTGTCTTGCGTTTTTTTTTATAGCAAGACAAACTGTAGAATTTGGAAAACGCATCATCAACTACGACAATCTTGGAGGACATTAAAGTTGTTAATTAAAAAATACACAAGTACATCATATAAATATAACGATTACAAAACACACCAGGGCAGAATTACCATATTTGATGATGAGATACGATTTGTAGCTTTAAACCATTATACAAAATCAAACTGAATAAAAGTAATTTGCAATTTGTCTTGCGTTTTCTTTTTTTTATAGCAAGAGAAACTGTAGAATTTGGAAAATACATCATCAACTACGACAATCTTGGAGGACATTAAAGTTGTTAATTAAAAAATACACAAGTACATCATATAAATATAACGATTACAAAACACACCAGCGCAGAATTACCATATTTGATGATGAGCTACGATTTGTGGCTTTAAACCACTATACAAAAAAACTATACAAAAGTAATTTGCAGTTTGTCTTGCGTTTTCTTTTTTTTTATAGCAAGAGAAACTGTAGATTTTGGAAAATACATCATCAACTATGACAACCTTGGAGGACATTAAAGTTGTTAATTAAAAAATACACAGGTACATCATATAAATATAACGATTACAAAACACACCAGCGCAGAATTATCATATTTGATGATAAGCCACGATTTGTGGATTGAAATCACAACACAAAAGCAAACTGTAGAAAAGTAATTTGCAATTTTCCTAAAAATGATCATCAATTACAACAATCCTTGTAAACAATCAAGCATTGGTTGCAAAATACAAAGAAAAGGAAGGAAAGGACCCCTCCCTCCACCCCGCTGTATTGCCTGAAGGGCATTTTTAATACAGCGACATCTTCTTTCCTTCGTTTTTTCTATTATATTTATGATGTTAAAAACTCACAAGTATCATCATATAAATATAACGATTACAAAACACACCAGCCCAGAATTACCATATTTGATGATGACCTACGATTTGTGGCTTTAAACCACTATACAAAAAAACTATACAAAAGTAATTTGCAGTTTGTCTTGCGTTTTCTTTTTTTCATAGCAAGACAAACTGTAGAATTTGGAAAATACATCATCAACTACGACAATCTTGGAAGACATTAAAGTTTTTAATTAAAAAAATACACAAGTTCCTGTTATAAATATAACGATTACAAAACACACCAGCCCAGAATTACCATATTTGATGATGAAGTACGATTTGTGGATTTAAACAACTATACAAAATCAAATTGTATAAAAGTAATTTGCGATTTGTCTTGCATTTTTTTTCATAGCAAGCCAAACTGTAGATTTTGGAAAATACATCATCAACTACGACGATCGCGGAGGACATTAAAGTTGTTAATTAAAAAATACACAAGTACATCATATAAATATAACGACCACAAAACACACCAGCCCAGAATTGCCACATTTGATGATGAAGTATGATTTGTTGCTTTAAACCATCATACAAAATCAAACTGTATAAAAGTAATTTGCAATTTGTCTTGCGTTTTTTTCTTTTTTCATAGCAAGGCAAACTGTAGAATTTGGAAAATGCATCATCAACTACGACAATCTTGGAGGACATTAAAGTTGTTAATTAAAAAATACACAAGTACATCATATAAATATAACGATTACAAAACACACCACCGCAGAATTACCATATTTGATGATGAGCTACGATTTGTTGCTCTAAACCAATATACAAAATCAAACAGTATAAAAGTAATTTGCAATTTGTCTTGCGTTTTCTTATAGCAAGACAAACTGTAGAATTTGGACAATACATCATCAACTACGACAATCTTGGAGGACATTAAAGTTGTTAATTAAGAAATACACAAGTACATCATATAAATATAACGATTACAAAACACACCAGCGCAGAATTACCATATCTGATGATGAGCTACGATTTGTTGCTTTAAAGCACTATACAAAATCAAACTGTATAAAAGTAATTTGCAATTTGTCTTGCGTTTTTTTTTTCTTTTTTCATAGCAAGACAAAGAGTAGAATTTGGAAAATACATCATCAACTACGACAATCTTGGTGGACATTAAAGTTGTTAATTAAAAAATACACAAGTACATGTTATAAATATAACGATTACAAAACACACCGGTGCAGAGTTACCATATCTGATGATGAGCTACGATTTGTTGCTTTAAACCATTATACAAAATCAAACTGTATAAAAGTAATTTGCAATTTGTCTTGCGTTTTTTTGATAGCAAGACAAACTGTAGAATTTGGAAAATACATCATCAACTACGACAATCTTGGAGGACATTAAAGGTTTTAATTAAAAAATACACAAGTACATCATTTAAATATATCGATTACAAAACAGACCAGCGCAGGATTACCATATTTGATGATGAGATACGATTTGTTCCTTTAAACCATTATACAAAACCAAACTGTATAAAAGTAATTTGCAATTTGTCTTGCGTTTTTTTTTATAGCAAGACAAACTGTAGAATTTGGAAAACGCATCATCAACTACGACAATCTTGGAGGACATTAAAGTTGTTAATTAAAAAATACACAAGTACATCATATAAATATAACGATTACAAAACACACCAGCGCAGAATTACCATATTTGATGATGAGCTACGATTTGTGGCTTTAAACCACTATACAAAAAAACTATACAAAAGTAATTTGCAGTTTGTCTTGCGTTTTCTTTTTTTTATAGCAAGAGAAACTGTAGATTTTGGAAAATACATCATCAACTATGACAACCTTGGAGGACATTAAAGTTGTTAATTAAAAAATACACAGGTACATCATATAGATATAACGATTACAAAACACACCAGCGCAGAATTATCATATTTGATGATAAGCCACGATTTGTGGATTGAAATCACAACACAAAAGCAAACTGTAGAAAAGTAATTTGCAATTTTCCTAAAAATGATCATCAATTACAACAATCCTTGTAAACAATCAAGCATTGGTTGCAAAATACAAAGAAAAGGAAGGAAAGGACCCCTCCCTCCACCCCGCTGTATTGCCTGAAGGGCATTTTTAATACAGCGACATCTTCTTTCCTTCGTTTTTTCTATTATATTTATGATGTTAAAAACTCACAAGTATCATCATATAAATATATCGATTACAAAACACACCAGCCCAGAATTACCATATTTGATGATGAGCTACGATTTGTGGCTTTAAACCACTATACAAAAAAGCTATACAAAAGTAATTTGCAGTTTGTCTCGCGTTTTCTTTTTTTCATAGCAAGACAAACTATAGAATTTGGAAAATACATCATCAACTACGACAATCTTGGAAGACATTAAAGTTTTTAATTAAAAAAATACACAAGTACCTGTTATAAATATAACGATTACAAAACAGACCAGCGCAGGATTACCATATTTGATGATGAGATACGATTTGTTCCTTTAAACCATTATACAAAACCAAACTGTATAAAAGTAATTTGCAATTTGTCTTGCGTTTTTTTGATAGCAAGACAAACTGTAGAATTTGGAAAATACATCATCAACTACGACAATCTTGGAGGACATTAAAGGTTTTAATTAAAAAATACACAAGTACATCATTTAAATATATCGATTACAAAACAGACCAGCGCAGGATTACCATATTTGATGATGAGATACGATTTGTTCCTTTAAACCATTATACAAAACCAAACTGTATAAAAGTAATTTGCAATTTGTCTTGCGTTTTTTTTTATAGCAAGACAAACTGTAGAATTTGGAAAACGCATCATCAACTACGACAATCTTGGAGGACATTAAAGTTGTTAATTAAAAAATACACAAGTACATCATATAAATATAACGATTACAAAACACACCAGCGCAGAATTACCATATTTGATGATGAGCTACGATTTGTGGCTTTAAACCACTATACAAAAAAACTATACAAAAGTAATTTGCAGTTTGTCTTGCGTTTTCTTTTTTTTATAGCAAGAGAAACTGTAGATTTTGGAAAATACATCATCAACTATGACAACCTTGGAGGACATTAAAGTTGTTAATTAAAAAATACACAGGTACATCATATAGATATAACGATTACAAAACACACCAGCGCAGAATTATCATATTTGATGATAAGCCACGATTTGTGGATTGAAATCACAACACAAAAGCAAACTGTAGAAAAGTAATTTGCAATTTTCCTAAAAATGATCATCAATTACAACAATCCTTGTAAACAATCAAGCATTGGTTGCAAAATACAAAGAAAAGGAAGGAAAGGACCCCTCCCTCCACCCCGCTGTATTGCCTGAAGGGCATTTTTAATACAGCGACATCTTCTTTCCTTCGTTTTTTCTATTATATTTATGATGTTAAAAACTCACAAGTATCATCATATAAATATATCGATTACAAAACACACCAGCCCAGAATTACCATATTTGATGATGAGCTACGATTTGTGGCTTTAAACCACTATACAAAAAAGCTATACAAAAGTAATTTGCAGTTTGTCTCGCGTTTTCTTTTTTTCATAGCAAGACAAACTATAGAATTTGGAAAATACATCATCAACTACGACAATCTTGGAAGACATTAAAGTTTTTAATTAAAAAAATACACAAGTACCTGTTATAAATATAACGATTACAAAACACACCAGCCCAGAATTACCATATTTGATGATGAAGTACGATTTGTGGATTTAAACAACTATACAAAATCAAATTGTATAAAAGTAATTTGCGATTTGTCTTGCGTTTTTTTTTTCATAGCAAGCCAAACTGTAGATTTTGGAAAATACATCATCAACTACGACGATCGTGGAGGACATTAAAGTTGTTAATTAAAAAATACACAGGTACATCATATAAATATATCATGTACAAAACACACCAGCGCAGAATTACCATATTTGATGATGAGCTACGATTTGTTGCTTTAAACTATTATACAAAATCAAACTGTATAACAGTAATTTGTAATTTGTCTTGCGTTTTTTTTTCTTTTTTTCGTAGCAAGCAAACTGTAGAATTTGGAAAATACATCATCAACTACGACAATCTTGGTGGACATTAAAGTTGTTAATTAAAAAATACACAAGTACATGTTATAAATATAACGATTACAAAACACACCGGTGCAGAGTTACCATATTTGATGATGAGCTACGATTTGTTGCTTTAAACCATTATACAAAATCAAACTGTATAAAAGTAATTTGCAATTTGTCTTGCGTTTTTTTGATAGCAAGACAAACTGTAGAATTTGGAAAATACATCATCAACTACGACAATCTTGGAGGACATTAAAGGTTTTAATTAAAAAATACACAAGTACATCATTTATATATATCGATTACAAAACAGACCAGCGCAGGATTACCATATTTGATGATGAGACACGATTTGTTCCTTTAAACCATTATACAAAACCAAACTGTATAAAAGTAATTTGCAATTTGTCTTGCGTTTTTTTTTATAGCAAGACAAACTGTAGAATTTGGAAAACGCATCATCAACTACGACAATCTTGGAGGACATTAAAGTTGTTAATTAAAAAATACACAAGTACATCATATAAATATAACGATTACAAAACACACCAGGGCAGAATTACCATATTTGATGATGAGATACGATTTGTAGCTTTAAACCATTATACAAAATCAAACTGAATAAAAGTAATTTGCAATTTGTCTTGCGTTTTCTTTTTTTTTATAGCAAGAGAAACTGTAGAATTTGGAAAATACATCATCAACTACGACAATCTTGGAGGACATTAAAGTTGTTAATTAAAAAATACACAAGTACATCATATAAATATAACGATTACAAAACACACCAGCGCAGAATTACCATATTTGATGATGAGCTACGATTTGTGGCTTTAAACCACTATACAAAAAAACTATACAAAAGTAATTTGCAGTTTGTCTTGCGTTTTCTTTTTTTTATAGCAAGAGAAACTGTAGATTTTGGAAAATACATCATCAACTATGACAACCTTGGAGGACATTAAAGTTGTTAATTAAAAAATACACAGGTACATCATATAAATATAACGATTACAAAACACACCAGCGCAGAATTATCATATTTGATGATAAGCCACGATTTGTGGATTGAAATCACAACACAAAAGCAAACTGTAGAAAAGTAATTTGCAATTTTCCTAAAAATGATCATCAATTACAACAATCCTTGTAAACAATCAAGCATTGGTTGCAAAATACAAAGAAAAGGAAGGAAAGGACCCCTCCCTCCACCCCGCTGTATTGCCTGAAGGGCATTTTTAATACAGCGACATCTTCTTTCCTTCGTTTTTTCTATTATATTTATGATGTTAAAAACTCACAAGTATCATCATATAAATATAACGATTACAAAACACACCAGCCCAGAATTACCATATTTGATGATGACCTACGATTTGTGGCTTTAAACCACTATACAAAAAAACTATACAAAAGTAATTTGCAGTTTGTCTTGCGTTTTCTTTTTTTCATAGCAAGACAAACTGTAGAATTTGGAAAATACATCATCAACTACGACAATCTTGGAAGACATTAAAGTTTTTAATTAAAAAAATACACAAGTACCTGTTATAAATATAACGATTACAAAACACACCAGCCCAGAATTACCATATTTGATGATGAAGTACGATTTGTGGATTTAAACAACTATACAAAATCAAATTGTATAAAAGTAATTTGCGATTTGTCTTGCGTTTTTTTTTCATAGCAAGCCAAACTGTAGATTTTGGAAAATACATCATCAACTACGACGATCGCGGAGGACATTAAAGTTGTTAATTAAAAAATACACAAGTACATCATATAAATATAACGACCACAAAACACACCAGCCCAGAATTGCCACATTTGATGATGAAGTATGATTTGTTGCTTTAAACCATCATACAAAATCAAACTGTATAAAAGTAATTTGCAATTTGTCTTGCGTTTTTTTCTTTTTTCATAGCAAGGCAAACTGTAGAATTTGGAAAATGCATCATCAACTACGACAATCTTGGAGGACATTAAAGTTGTTAATTAAAAAATACACAAGTACATCATATAAATATAACGATTACAAAACACACCACCGCAGAATTACCATATTTGATGATGAGCTACGATTTGTTGCTCTAAACCAATATACAAAATCAAACAGTATAAAAGTAATTTGCAATTTGTCTTGCGTTTTCTTATAGCAAGACAAACTGTAGAATTTGGACAATACATCATCAACTACGACAATCTTGGAGGACATTAAAGTTGTTAATTAAGAAATACACAAGTACATCATATAAATATAACGATTACAAAACACACCAGCGCAGAATTACCATATCTGATGATGAGCTACGATTTGTTGCTTTAAAGCACTATACAAAATCAAACTGTATAAAAGTAATTTGCAATTTGTCTTGCGTTTTTTTTTTTTTTTTTCATAGCAAGACAAAGAGTAGAATTTGGAAAATACATCATCAACTACGACAATCTTGGTGGACATTAAAGTTGTTAATTAAAAAATACACAAGTACATGTTATAAATATAACGATTACAAAACACACCGGTGCAGAGTTACCATATCTGATGATGAGCTACGATTTGTTGCTTTAAACCATTATACAAAATCAAACTGTATAAAAGTAATTTGCAATTTGTCTTGCGTTTTTTTGATAGCAAGACAAACTGTAGAATTTGGAAAATACATCATCAACTACGACAATCTTGGAGGACATTAAAGGTTTTAATTAAAAAATACACAAGTACATCATTTAAATATATCGATTACAAAACAGACCAGCGCAGGATTACCATATTTGATGATGAGATACGATTTGTTCCTTTAAACCATTATACAAAACCAAACTGTATAAAAGTAATTTGCAATTTGTCTTGCGTTTTTTTTATAGCAAGACAAACTGTAGAATTTGGAAAACGCATCATCAACTACGACAATCTTGGAGGACATTAAAGTTGTTAATTAAAAAATACACAAGTACATCATATAAATATAACGATTACAAAACACACCAGCGCAGAATTACCATATTTGATGATGAGCTACGATTTGTGGCTTTAAACCACTATACAAAAAAACTATACAAAAGTAATTTGCAGTTTGTCTTGCGTTTTCTTTTTTTTATAGCAAGAGAAACTGTAGATTTTGGAAAATACATCATCAACTATGACAACCTTGGAGGACATTAAAGTTGTTAATTAAAAAATACACAGGTACATCATATAAATATAACGATTACAAAACACACCAGCGCAGAATTATCATATTTGATGATAAGCCACGATTTGTGGATTGAAATCACAACACAAAAGCAAACTGTAGAAAAGTAATTTGCAATTTTCCTAAAAATGATCATCAATTACAACAATCCTTGTAAACAATCAAGCATTGGTTGCAAAATACAAAGAAAAGGAAGGAAAGGACCCCTCCCTCCACCCCGCTGTATTGCCTGAAGGGCATTTTTAATACAGCGACATCTTCTTTCCTTCGTTTTTTCTATTATATTTATGATGTTAAAAACTCACAAGTATCATCATATAAATATAACGATTACAAAACACACCAGCTCAGAATTACCATATTTGATGATGAGCTACGATTTGTGGCTTTAAACCACTATACAAAAAAGCTATACAAAAGTAATTTGCAGTTTGTCTTGCGTTTTCTTTTTTTCATAGCAAGACAAACTGTAGAATTTGGAAAATACATCATCAACTACGACAATCTTGGAAGACATTAAAGTTTTTAATTAAAAAAATACACAAGTACCTGTTATAAATATAACGATTACAAAACACACCAGCCCAGAATTACCATATTTGATGATGAAGTACGATTTGTGGATTTAAACAACTATACAAAATCAAATTGTATAAAAGTAATTTGCGATTTGTCTTGCGTTTTTTTTTTTTCATAGCAAGCCAAACTGTAGATTTTGGAAAATACATCATCAACTACGACGATCGTGGAGGACATTAAAGTTGTTAATTAAAAAATACGCAAGTACATCATATAAATATAACGACTACAAAACACACCAGCCCAGAATTGCCACATTTGATGATGAAGTATGATTTGTTGCTTTAAACCATCATACAAAATCAAACTGTATAAAAGTAATTTGCAATTTGTCTTGCGTTTTTTTTCTTTTTTCATAGCAAGGCAAACTGTAGAATTTGGAAAATGCATCATCAACTACGACAATCTTGGAGGACATTAAAGCTGTTAATTAAAAAATACACAAGTACATCATATAAATATAACGATTACAAAACACACCACCGCAGAATTACCATATTTGATGATGAGCTACGATTTGTTGCTCTAAACCAATATACAAAATCAAACAGTATAAAAGTAATTAGCAATTTGTCTTGCGTTTTCTTATAGCAAGACAAACTGTTGAATTTGGACAATACATCATCAACTACGACAATCTTGGAGGACATTAAAGTTGTTAATTAAAAAATACACAGGTACATCATATAAATATATCGTGTACAAAACACACCAGCGCAGAATTACCATATTTGATGATGAGCTACGATTTGTTGCTTTAAACCACTATACAAAATCAAACTGTATAAAAGTAATTTGCAATTTGTCTTGCGTTTTTTTTATGGCAAGACAAACTGTAGAATTTGGAAAATACATCATCAACTACGACAATCTTGGAGGACATTAAAGTTGTTAATTAAAAAATACACAAGTACATCATATAAATATAACGACTACAAAACACACCAGCGCAGAATTACCATATTTGATGATGAGCTATGATCTGTTGCTTTAAAGCACTATACAAAATCAAACTGTATAAAAGTAATTTGCAATTTGTCTTGCTTTTTTTATTTTCCATAGCAAGACAAAGAGTAGGATTTGGAAAATTCATCATCAACTACGACAATCTTGGAGGACATTAAAGTTGTTAATTAAAAGATACACAAGTACATGTTATAAATATAACGATTACAAACACATCAGCGCAGACTTAGCATATTTGATGATGAGCTATGATTTGTGGGTTTAAACCACTATACAAAATCAAACTGAATAAAAGTAATTTGCAATTTGTCTTGCGTTTTTTTTATGGCAAGACAAACTGTAGAATTTGGAAAATACATCATCAACTACGACAATCTTGGAGGACATTAAAGTTGTTAATTAAAAAATACACAGGTACATCATATAAATATATCGTGTACAAAACACACCAGCGCAGAATTACCATATTTGATGATGAGCTACGATTTGTTGCTTTAAACCACTATACAAAATCAAACTGTATAAAAGTAATTTGCAATTTGTCTTGCGTTTTTTTATGGCAAGACAAACTGTAGAATTTGGAAAATACAACATCAACTACGACAATCTTGGAGGACATTAAAGTTGTTAATTAAAAAATACACAGGTACATCATATAAATATATCGTGTACAAAACACACCAGCGCAGAATTACCATATTTGATGATGAGCTACGATTTGTTGCTTTAAACTATTATACAAAATCAAACTGTATAAAAGTAATTTGTAATTTGTCTTGCGTTTTTTTTTCTTTTTTTCATAGCAAGCAAACTGTAGAATTTGGAAAATACATCATCAACTACGACAATCTTGGTGGACATTAAAGTTGTTAATTAAAAAATACACAAGTACATATTATAAATATAACGATTACAAAACACACCGGTGCAGAGTTACCATATTTGATGATGAGCTACGATTTGTTGCTTTAAACCATTATACAAAATCAAACTGTATAAAAGTAATTTGCAATTTGTCTTGCGTTTTTTTGATAGCAAGACAAACTGTAGAATTTGGAAAATACATCATCAACTACGACAATCTTGGAGGACATTAAAGGTTTTAATTAAAAAATACACAAGTACATCATTTAAATATATCGATTACAAAACAGACCAGCGCAGGATTACCATATTTGATGATGAGATACGATTTGTTCCTTTAAACCATTATACAAAACCAAACTGTATAAAAGTAATTTGCAATTCGTCTTGCGTTTTTTTCTTTTTTCATAGCAAGACAAACTGTAGAATTTGGAAAATGCATCATCAACTACGACAAACTTGGAGGACATTAAAGTTGTTAATTAAAAAATACACAAGTACATCATATAAATATAACGATTACAAAACACACCACCGCAGAATTACCATATTTGATGATGAGCTACGATTTGTTGCTCTAAACCAATATACAAAATCAAACTGTATAAAAGTAATTTGCAATTTGTCTTGCGTTTTTTATAGCAAGACAAACTGTAGAATTTGGACAATACATCATCAACTACGACAATCTTGGAGGACATTAAAGTTGTTAATTAAAAAATACACAAGTACATCATATAAATATAAAGACTACAAAACACACCAGCGCAGAATTACCATATTTGATGATGAGCTATGATCTGTTGCTTTAAAGCACTATACAAAATCAAACTGTATAAAAGTAATTTGCAATTTATCTTGCGTTTTTTATTTTCCATAGCAAGACAAAGAGTAGAATTTGGAAAATTCATCATCAACTACGACAATCTTGGAGGACATTAAATTTGTTAATTAAAAGATACACAAGTACATATTATAAATATAACGATTACAAAACACATCAGCGCAGACTTAGCATATTTGATGATGAGCTATGATTTGTGGGTTTAAACCACTATACAAAATCAATCTGAATAAAAGTAATTTGCAATTTGTCTTGCGTTTTTTTTATGGCAAGACAAACTGTAGAATTTGGAAAATACATCATCAACTACGACAATCTTGGAGGACATTAAAGTTGTTAATTAAAAAATACACAGGTACATCATATAAATATATCGTGTACAAAACACACCAGCGCAGAATTACCATATTTGATGATGAGCTACGATTTGTTGCTTTAAACCACTATACAAAATCAAACTGTATAAAAGTAATTTGCAATTTGTCTTGCGTTTTTTTATGGCAAGACGAACTGTAGAATTTGGAAAATACAACATCAACTACGACAATCTTGGAGGACATTAAAGTTGTTAATTAAAAAATACACAGGTACATCATATAAATATATCGTGTACAAAACACACCAGCGCAGAATTACCATATTTGATGATGAGCTACGATTTGTTGCTTTAAACTATTATACAAAATCAAACTGTATAAAAGTAATTTGTAATTTGTCTTGCGTTTTTTTTTTCTTTTTTTCATAGCAAGCAAACTGTAGAATTTGGAAAATACATCATCAACTACGACAATCTTGGTGGACATTAAAGTTGTTAATTAAAAAATACACAAGTACATGTTATAAATATAACGATTACAAAACACACCGGTGCAGAGTTACCATATTTGATGATGAGCTACGATTTGTTGCTTTAAACCATTATACAAAATCAAACTGTATAAAAGTAATTTGCAATTTGTCTTGCGTTTTTTTGATAGCAAGACAAACTGTAGAATTTGGAAAATACATCATCAACTACGACAATCTTGGAGGCCATTAAAGGTTTTAATTAAAAAATACACAAGTACATCATTTAAATATATCGATTACAAAACAGACCAGCGCAGGATTACCATATTTGATGATGAGAAACGATTTGTTCCTTTAAACCATTATACAAAACCAAACTGTATAAAAGTAATTTGCAATTCGTCTTGCGTTTTTTTCTTTTTTCATAGCAAGACAAACTGTAGAATTTGGAAAATGCATCATCAACTACGACAAACTTGGAGGACATTAAAGTTGTTAATTAAAAAATACACAAGTACATCATATAAATATAACGATTACAAAACACACCACCGCAGAATTACCATATTTGATGATGAGCTACGATTTGTTGCTCTAAACCAATATACAAAATCAAACTGTATAAAAGTAATTTGCAATTTGTCTTGCGTTTTTTATAGCAAGACAAACTGTAGAATTTGGACAATACATCATCAACTACGACAATCTTGGAGGACATTAAAGTTGTTAATTAAAAAATACACAAGTACATCATATAAATATAAAGACTACAAAACACACCAGCGCAGAATTACCATATTTGATGATGAGCTATGATCTGTTGCTTTAAAGCACTATACAAAATCAAACTGTATAAAAGTAATTTGCAATTTATCTTGCGTTTTTTATTTTCCATAGCAAGACAAAGAGTAGAATTTGGAAAATTCATCATCAACTACGACAATCTTGGAGGACATTAAATTTGTTAATTAAAAGATACACAAGTACATATTATAAATATAACGATTACAAAACACATCAGCGCAGACTTAGCATATTTGATGATGAGCTATGATTTGTGGGTTTAAACCACTATACAAAATCAATCTGAATAAAAGTAATTTGCAATTTGTCTTGCGTTTTTTTTATGGCAAGACAAACTGTAGAATTTGGAAAATACATCATCAACTACGACAATCTTGGAGGACATTAAAGTTGTTAATTAAAAAATACACAGGTACATCATATAAATATATCGTGTACAAAACACACCAGCGCAGAATTACCATATTTGATGATGAGCTACGATTTGTTGCTTTAAACCACTATACAAAATCAAACTGTATAAAAGTAATTTGCAATTTGTCTTGCGTTTTTTTATGGCAAGACGAACTGTAGAATTTGGAAAATACAACATCAACTACGACAATCTTGGAGGACATTAAAGTTGTTAATTAAAAAATACACAGGTACATCATATAAATATATCGTGTACAAAACACACCAGCGCAGAATTACCATATTTGATGATGAGCTACGATTTGTTGCTTTAAACTATTATACAAAATCAAACTGTATAAAAGTAATTTGTAATTTGTCTTGCGTTTTTTTTTTCTTTTTTTCATAGCAAGCAAACTGTAGAATTTGGAAAATACATCATCAACTACGACAATCTTGGTGGACATTAAAGTTGTTAATTAAAAAATACACAAGTACATGTTATAAATATAACGATTACAAAACACACCGGTGCAGAGTTACCATATTTGATGATGAGCTACGATTTGTTGCTTTAAACCATTATACAAAATCAAACTGTATAAAAGTAATTTGCAATTTGTCTTGCGTTTTTTTGATAGCAAGACAAACTGTAGAATTTGGAAAATACATCATCAACTACGACAATCTTGGAGGCCATTAAAGGTTTTAATTAAAAAATACACAAGTACATCATTTAAATATATCGATTACAAAACAGACCAGCGCAGGATTACCATATTTGATGATGAGAAACGATTTGTTCCTTTAAACCATTATACAAAACCAAACTGTATAAAAGTAATTTGCAATTTGTCTTGCATTTTTTTTTATAGCAAGACAAACTGTAGAATTTGGAAAACGCATCATCAACTACGACAATCTTGGAGGACATTAAAGTTGTTAATTAAAAAATACACAAGTACATCATATAAATATAACGATTACAAAACACACCAGGGCAGAATTACCATATTTGATGATGAGATACGATTTGTAGCTTTAAACCACTATACAAAAAAACTATACAAAAGTAATTTGCAGTTTGTCTTGCGTTTTCTTTTTTTTATAGCAAGAGAAACTGTAGATTTTGGAAAATACATCATCAACTATGACAACCTTGGAGGACATTAAAGTTGTTAATTAAAAAATACACAGGTACATCATATAAATATAACGATTACAAAACACACCAGCGCAGAATTATCATATTTGATGATAAGCCACGATTTGTGGATTGAAATCACAACACAAAAGCAAACTGTAGAAAAGTAATTTGCAATTTTCCTAAAAATGATCATCAATTACAACAATCCTTGTAAACAATCAAGCATTGGTTGCAAAATACAAAGAAAAGGAAGGAAAGGACCCCTCCCTCCACCCCGCTGTATTGCCTGAAGGGCATTTTTAATACAGCGACATCTTCTTTCCTTCGTTTTTTCTATTATATTTATGATGTTAAAAACTCACAAGTATCATCATATAAATATAACGATTACAAAACACACCAGCCCAGAATTACCATATTTGATGATGAGCTACGATTTGTGGCTTTAAACCACTATACAAAAAAACTATACAAAAGTAATTTGCAGTTTGTCTTGCGTTTTCTTTTTTTCATAGCAAGACAAACTGTAGAATTTGGAAAATACATCATCAACTACGACAATCTTGGAAGACATTAAAGTTTTTAATTAAAAAAATACACAAGTACCTGTTATAAATATAACGATTACAAAACACACCAGCCCAGAATTACCATATTTGATGATGAAGTACGATTTGTGGATTTAAACAACTATACAAAATCAAATTGTATAAAAGTAATTTGCGATTTGTCTTGCGTTTTTTTTTTCATAGCAAGCCAAACTGTAGATTTTGGAAAATACATAATCAACTACGACGATCGTGGAGGACATTAAAGTTGTTAATTAAAAAATACACAAGTACATCATATAAATATAACGACTACAAAACACACCAGCCCAGAATTGCCACATTTGATGATGAAGTATGATTTGTTGCTTTAAACCATCATACAAAATCAAACTGTATAAAAGTAATTTGCAATTTGTCTTGCGTTTTTTTCTTTTTTCATAGCAAGGCAAACTGTAGAATTTGGAAAATGCATCATCAACTACGACAATCTTGGAGGACATTAAAGTTGTTAATTAAAAAATACACAAGTACATCATATAAATATAACGATTACAAAACACACCAGCGCAGAATTACCATATCTGATGATGAGCTACGATTTGTTGCTTTAAAGCACTATACAAAATCAAACTGTATAAAAGTAATTTGCAATTTGTCTTGCGTTTTTTTTTTTATAGCAAGACAAAGAGTAGAATTTGGAAAATTCATCATCAACTACGACAATCTTGGAGGACATTAAAATTGTTAATTAAAAGATACACAAGTACATATTATAAATATAACGATTACAAAACACACCAGCGCAGACTTACCATATTTGATGATGAGCTACGATTTGTGCCTTTAAACCACTATACAAAATCAAACTATATAAAAGCAATTTGCAATTTGTCTTGCGTTTTCTTATAGCAAGACAAACTGTAGAATTTGGAGAATACATCATCAACTACGACAATCTTGGACGACATTAAAGTTGTTAATTAAAAAATACAAAAGTTCATCATATAAATATAACGACTACAAAACACACCAGCGCAGAATTACTATATTAGATGATGTGCTATGATTTGTGGCTTTAAACCACTATATAAAATCAAACTGTATAAAAGAAAATTGTAATTTGTCTTGCGTTTTTTTTTTATAGCAAGACAAACTGTAGAATTTGGAAAATACATCATCAACTACGACAATCTTGGAGGACATTAAAGTTGTTAATTAAAAAATACACAGGTACATCATATAAATATATCGTGTACAAAACACACCAGCGCAGAATTACCATATTTGATGATGAGCTACGATTTGTTGCTTTAAACCATTATACAAAATCAAACTCTATAAAAGCAATTTGCAATTTGTCTTGCGTTTTTTTTTTATAGCACGACAAACTGTAGAATTTGGAAAATACATTATCAACTACGTCAATCTTGGTCGACATTAAAGTTGTTAATTAAAAAATACACAAGTACATCATATTAATATAACGACTACAAAACACACCAGCGCAGAATTACCATATTTGATGATGAGCTATGATTTGTTGCTTTAAAGCACTATACAAAATCAAACTATATAAAAGTAATTTGCAATTTGTCTTGCGTTTTTTTTTTTTTTTCATAGCAAGACAAAGAGTAGAATTTGGAAAATTCATCATCAACTACGACAATCTTGGAGGACATTAAAATTGTTAATTAAAATATACACAAGTACATCATATAAATACAACGATTACAAAACACACCAGCGCAGAATTACCAAATTTGATGATGAGCTACGATTTGTTGCTTTAAACCATTATACAAAATCAAACTATATAAAAGCAATTTGCAATTTGTCTTGCGTTTTTTCTTATTGCAAGACAAACTGTAGAATTTGGAAAATACATCATCAACTACGACAATCTTGGACGACATTAAAGTTGTTAATTAAAAAATGCACAAGTACATCATATAAATATAACGATTACAAAACACACCAGCGCAGAATTACCATATTTGATGATGAGCAATGATTTGTGGCTTTAAACCACTATATAAAATCAATCTGTATAAAAGAAAATTGTAATTTGTCTTGCGTTTTTTTTATAGCGAGGCAAACTGTAGAATTTGGAAAATACATCATCAACTACGACAATCTTGGAGGACACTAAAGTTGTTAATTAAAAAATACACAGGT
Source organism: Aphodius granarius (assembly GCA_963971325.1). Taxonomy (NCBI): domain Eukaryota; kingdom Metazoa; phylum Arthropoda; class Insecta; order Coleoptera; family Scarabaeidae; genus Aphodius; species Aphodius granarius. The sequence continues at coordinate 10,056,072 of OZ020225.1, forward strand.
ACATCATATAAATATATTGTGTACAAAACACACCAGCGCAGAATTATCATATTTGATGATGAGCTACGATTTGTTGCTTTAAATTATTATGCAAAATCAAACTGTATAAAAGTAATTTGCAATTCGTCTTGCGTTTTTTTTTATAGCAAGACAAACTGTAGAATCTGGAAAATACATCATCAACTACGACAATCTTGGAGGACATTAAGGTTGTTAATTAAAAAATACACAAGAACGTCATATAAATATAACGATTACGAAACACGCCAGCCCAGAATTACCACATTTGATGATGAGCTACGATTTGTTGCTTTAAACCATTATACAACATCAAACTGTATAAAAGTAATTTGCAATTTGTCTTGCGTTTTTTTTATAGCAAGACAAACTGTAGAATTTGGAAAATACATCATCAACTACGACAATCTTGGAGGACATTAAAGTTGCTAATTAAAAAATACACAAGTACATCATATAAATACAACGATTACAAAACACACTAGAGCAGAATTACCATATTTGATGATGAGCTACGATTTGTTGCTTTAAACCATTATACAAAATAAACCTGTATAAAAGTAATTTGCAATTTGTCTTGCGTTTTTTTTTTCATAGCAAGACAAACTGTAGCTTTTGGAAAATACATCATCAACTACGACAATCTTGGAGGACATTAAAGTTGTTAATTAAAAAATACACAAGTACATGTTATAAATATAACGATTACAAAACACACCAGCGTAGAATTACCATATCTTTGTATAAACTGTAGAATTTGGAAAATACATCATCAACTACGACAATCTTGGAGGACATTAAAGTTGTTAATTAAAAAATACACAAGTACATCATTTACATATAACAATTACAAAACACACCAGCGCAGAATTACCATATTTGATGATGAGCTACGATTTGTGGCTTTAAACCACTATACAAAATCAAACTATATAAAAGCAATTTGCAATTTGTCTTGCGTTTTTTTTTATAGCAAGACAAACTGTAGAATTTGGAAAATACATTATCAACTACGACAATCTTGGTCGGCATTAAAGTTGTTAATTAAAAAATACACAAGTACATCATATAAATATAACGACTACAAAACACACCAGCGCAGAATTACCATATTTGATGATGAGCTACGATTTGTTGCTTTAAACTATTATACAAAATCAAACTGTATAAAAGTAATTTGCAATTTGTCTTGCGTTCTTTTTTATAGCAAGACAAACTGTAGAATTTGGAAAATACATCAACAACTACGACAATCTTGGAGGACATTAAAGATGTTAATTAAAAAATACACAGGTACATCATATAAATATATCGTGTACAAAACACACCAGCGCTGAATTATCATATTTGATGATGAGCTACGATTTGTTGCTTTAAACTATTATACAAAATCAAACTGTATAAAAGTAATTTGCAATTTGTCCTGCATTTTTTTTATAGCAAGACAAACTGTAGAATTTGGAAAATACATCATCAACTACGACAATCTTGGAGGACATTAAAGTTGTTAATTAAAAAATACACAAGTACATCATTTACATATAACAATTACAAAACACACCAGCGCAGAATTACCATATTTGATGATGAGCTACGATTTGTGGCTTTAAACCACTATACAAAATCAAACTATATAAAAGCAATTTGCAATTTGTCTTGCGTTTTTTTTTATAGCAAGACAAACTGTAGAATTTGGAAAATACATTATCAACTACGACAATCTTGGTCGGCATTAAAGTTGTTAATTAAAAAATACACAAGTACATCATATAAATATAACGACTACAAAACACACCAGCGCAGAATTACCATATTTGATGATGAGCTACGATTTGTTGCTTTAAACCATTATACAAAATTAAACTGTATAAAAGCAATTTGCAATTTGTCTTGCGTTTTTTTTATAGCAAGACAAACTGTAGAATTTGGAAATACATTATCAACTACGACAATCTTGGTCGACATTAAAGTTGTTAATTAAAAAATACACAAGTACATCATATAAATATAACGACTACAAAACACACCAACGCAGAATTACCATATTTGATGATGAGCTATGATCTGTGGCTTTAAACCACTATATAAAATCAATCTGTATAAAAGAAAATTGTAGTTTGTCTTGCGTTTTTTTTTATAGCGAGACAAACTGTAGAATTTGGAAAATACATCATCAACTACGATAATCTTGGAGGACATTAAAGTTGTTAATTAAGAAATACACAGGTACATCATTTAAATATATCGTGTACAAAACACACCAGCGCAGAGTTACCATATTTGATGATGAGCTACGATTTGTTGCTTTAAACTATTATACAAAATCAAACTGTATAAAAGTAATTTGCAATTCGTCTTGCGTTTTTTTCTTTTTTCATAGCAAGACAAACTGTAGAATTTGGAAAATGCATCATCAACTACGACAATCTTGGAGGACATTAAAGTTGTTAATTAAAAAGTACACAAATACATCATATAAATATAACGATTACAAAACACACCACCGCAGAATTACCATATTTGATGATGAGCTACGATTTGTTGCTCTAAACCAATATACAAAATCAAACTGTATAAAAGTAATTTGCAATTTGTCTTGCGTTTTTTATAGCAAGACAAACTGTAGAATTTGGACAATACATCATCAACTACGACAATATTGGAGGACATTAAAATTGTTAATTAAAAAATACACAAGTACATCATATAAATATAACGATTACAAAACACACCAGCGCAGAATTACCATATTTGATGATGAGCTACGATTTGTTGCTTTAAAGCACTATACAAAATCAAACTGTATAAAAGTAATTTGCAATTTGTCTTGCGTTTTTTTTTCCATAGCAAGACAAAGAGTAGAATTTGGAAAATTCATCATCAACTGCGACAATCTTGGAGGACATTAAAATTGTTAATTAAAAGATACACAAGTACATATTATAAATATAACGATTACAAAACACACCAGCGCAGACTTAGCATATTTGATGATGAGCTATGATTTGTGGGTTTAAACCACTATACAAAATCAAACTGAATAAAAGTAATTTGCAATTTGTCTTGCGTTTTTTTATGGCAAGACAAACTGTAGAATTTGGAAAATACATCATCAACTACGACAATCTTGGAGGACATTAAAGTTGTTAATTAAAAAATACACAGGAACATCATATAAATATATCGTGTACAAAACACACCAGCGCAGAATTACCATATTTGATGATGAGCTACGATTTGTTGCTTTAAACCACTATACAAAATCAAACTGTATAAAAGTAATTTGCAATCTGTCTTGCGTTTTTTATTTTCCATAGCAAGACAAAGAGTAGAATTTGGAAAATATATAAAAGTAATTTGCAATTTGTCTTGCGTTTTTTTATGGCAAGACAAACTGTAGAATTTGGAAAATACAACATCAACTACGACAATCTTGGAGGACATTAAAGTTGTTAATTAAAAAATACACAGGTACATCATATAAATATAACGATCACAAAACACACGAGCGCAGAATTATCATATTTGGTGATAAGCCACGATTTGTGGATTGAAATCACAACACAAAAGCAAACTGTAGAAAAGTAATTTGCAATTTTCCTAAAAATGATCATCAATTACAACAATCCTTGTAAACAATCAAGCATTGGTTGCAAAATACAAAGAAAAGGAAGGAAAGGACCCCTCCCTCCACCCCGCTGTATTGCCTGAAGGGCATTTTTAATACAGCGACATCTTCTTTCCTTCGTTTTTTCTATTACATTTATGATGTTAAAAACTCACAAGTATCATCATATAAATATAACGATTACAAAACACACCAGCCCAGAATTACCATATTTGATGATGAGCTACGATTTGTGGCTTTAAACCACTATACAAAAAAACTATACAAAAGTAATTTGCAGTTTGTCTTGCGTTTTCTTTTTTTCATAGCAAGACAAACTGTAGAATTTGGAAAATACATCATCAACTACGACAATCTTGGAAGACATTAAAGTTTTTAATTAAAAAAATACACAAGTACCTGTTATAAATATAACGATTACAAAACACACCAGCCCAGAATTACCATATTTGATGATGAAGTACGATTTGTGGATTTAAACAACTATACAAAATCAAATTGTATAAAAGTAATTTGCGATTTGTCTTGCGTTTTTTTTTCATAGCAAGCCAAACTGTAGATTTTGGAAAATACATCATCAACTACGACGATCGTGGAGGACATTAAAGTTGTTAATTAAAAAATACACAAGTACATCATATAAATATAGCGACTACAAAACACACCAGCCCAGAATTGCCACATTTGATGATGAAGTATGATTTGTTGCTTTAAACCATCATACAAAATCAAACTGTATAAAAGTAATTTGCAATTTGTCTTGCGTTTTTTTCTTTTTTCATAGCAAGGCAAACTGTAGAATTTGGAAAATGCATCATCAACTACGACAATCTTGGAGGACATTAAAGTTGTTAATTAAAAAATACACAAGTACATCATATAAATATAACGATTACAAAACACACCACCGCAGAATTACCATATTTGATGATGAGCTACGATTTGTTGCTCTAAACCAATATACAAAATCAAACAGTATAAAAGTAATTTGCAATTTGTCTTGCGTTTTCTTATAGCAAGACAAACTGTAGAATTTGGACAATACATCATCAACTACGACAATCTTGGAGGACATTAAAGTTGTTAATTAAAAAATACACAACTACATAATATAAATATAACGATTACAAAACACACCAGCGCAGAATTACCATAGCTGATGATGAGCTACGATTTGTTGCTTTAAAGCACTATACAAAATCAAACTGTATAAAAGTAATTTGCAATTTGTCTTGCGTTTTTTTTTTTTTTTTATAGCAAGACAAAGAGTAGAATTTGGAAAATTCATCATCAACTACGACAATCTTGGAGGACATTAAAATTGTTAATTAAAAGATACCCAAGTACATATTATAAATATAACGATTACAAAACACACCAGCGCAGACTTAGCATATTTGATGATGAGCTATGATTTGTGGGTTTAAACCACTATACAAAATCAAACTGTATAAAAGTAATTTGCAATTTGTCTTGCGTTTCTTTTATGGCAAGACAAACTGTAGAATTTGGAAAATACATCATCAACTACGACAATCTTGGAGGACATTAAAGTTGTTAATTAAAAAATACACAGGTACGTCATATAAATATATCGTGTACAAAACACACCAGTGCAGAATTACCATATTTGATGTTGAGCTATGATTTGTTGCTTTAAGCTATTATAGAAAATCAAACTGTATAAAAGTAATTTGTAATTTGTCTTGCGTTTTTTTTTTTTTTTTTTCATAGCAAGCAAACTGTAGAATTTGGAAAATACATCATCAACTACGACAATCTTGGTGGACATTAAAGTTGTTAATTAAAAAATACACAAGTACATGTTATAAATATAACGATTACAAAACACACCAGTGCAGAGTTACCATATTTGATGATGAGCTACGATTTGTTGCTTTAAACCATTATACAAAATCAAACTGTATAAAAGTAATTTGCAATTTGTCTTGCGTTTTTTCTTATTGCAAGACAAACTGTAGAATTTGGAAAATACATCATCAACTACGACAACCTTGGAGGACATTAAAGTTGTTAATTAAAAAATACACAAGTACATCATCTAAATATAACGATTACAAAACACACCAGCGCAGAATTACCATATTTGATGATGAGCTATGATTTGTGGCTTTAAACTTCTATATAAAATCAAACTGTATAAAAGAAAATTGTAATTTGTCTTGCGTTTTTTTTTATAGAAGACAAACTGTAGAATTTGGAAAATACATCATCAACTACGACAATCTTGGAGGACATTAAAGTTGTTAATTAAAAAATACACAAGTACATGTTATAAATATAACGATTACAAAACACGCCAGCCCGGAATTACCACATTTGATGATGAGCTACAATTTGTTGCTTTAAACCATTATACAACATCAAACTGTATAAAAGTAATTTGCAATTTGTCTTGCGTTTTTTTTTATAGCAAGACAAACTGTAGAATTTGGAAAATACATCATTAACTACGACTATATCGGAGGACATTAAAGTTGTTAATTAAAAAATACACAAGTACATCATATAAATACAACGATTACAAAACACACCCGCGCAGAATTACCAAATTTGATGATGAGCTACGATTTGTTGCTTTAAACCATTATACAAAATCAAACTATATAAAAGCAATTTGCAATTTGTCTTGCGTTTTTTCTTATTGCAAGACAAACTGTAGAATTTGGAAAATACATCATCAACTACGACAATCTTGGACGACATTAAAGTTGTTAATTAAAAAATACACAGGTACATCATATAAATATATCGTGTACAAAACACACCAGCGCAGAATTACCATATTTGATGATGAGCTACGATTTGTTGCTTTAAACTATTATACAAAATCAAACTGTATAAAAGTAATTTGCAATTTGTCTTGTGTTTTTTTTATAGCAAGACAAACTGTAGAATTTGGAAAATACATCATCAACTACGACAATCTTGGAGGACATTAAAGTTGCTAATTAAAAAATACACAAGTACATCATATAAATACAACGATTACAAAACACACTAGCGCAGAATTACCACATTTGATGATGAGCTACGATTTGTTGCTTTAAACCATTATACAAAATAAAACTGTATAAAAGTAATTTGCAATTTGTCTTGCGTTTTTTTTTTTTCATAGCAAGACAAACTGTAGCTTTTGGAAAATACATCATCAACTACGACAATCTTGGAGGACATTAAAGTTGTTAATTAAAAAATACACAAGTACATGTTATAAATATAACGATTACAAAACACACCAGCGTAGAATTACCATATTTGATGATGAGCTACGATTTGTGGCCTTAAACCACTATACAAAATCAAACTATATAAAAGCAATTTGCAATTTGTCTTGCGTTTTTTTTATAGCAGGACAAACTGGTAGAATTTAGAAAATACATCATCAACTACGACAATCTTGGACGACATTAAAGTTGTTAATTAAAAAATACACAAGTACATCATATAAATATAACGACTACAAAACACACCAGCGCGGAATTACCATATTTGATGATGAGCTACGATTTGTGGCTTTAAACCACTATACAAAATCAAACTCTATAAAAGCAATTTGCAATTTGTCCTGCGTTTTTTTTTATAGCAAGACAAACTGTAGAATTTGGAAAATTCATCATCAACTACGACAACCTTGGAGGACATTAAAGTTGTTAATTAAAAAATACACAAGTACATCATATAAATATAACGATCACAAAACACACCAGCGCGGAATTACCATATTTGATGATGAGCTATGATTTGTGGCTTTAAACCACTATATAAAATCAAAGTGTATAAAAGAAAATTGTAATTTGTCTTGCGTTTTTTTTATAGCAAGACAAACTGTAGAATTTGGAAAATACATCATCAACTACGACAATCTTGGACGACATTAAAGTAGTTAATTAAAAAATACACAAGTACATCATATAAATATAACGACCACAAACCACACCAGCGCAGAATTACCATATTTGATGATGAGCTACGATTTGTTGCTTTAAACCATTATACAAAATAAAACTGTATAAAAGTAATTTGCAATTTGTCTTGCGTTTTTTTTTTTCATAGGAAAGCAAACTGTAGCTTTTGGAAAATACATCATCAACTACGACAATCTTGGAGGACATTAAAGTTGTTAATTAAAAAATACACAAGTACATGTTATAAATATAACGATTACAAAACACACCAGCGTAGAGTTACCACATTTGATGATGAGCTACGATTTGTGGCTTTAAACCACTATACAAGATCAAACTATATAAAAGCAATTTGCAATTTGTCTTGCGTTTTTTATAGCAAGACAAACGGTAGAATTTGGAAAATACATCATCAACTACGACAATCTTGGACGACATTAAAGTTGTTAATTAAAAAGTAGACAAGTACATCATATAAATATAACGACTACAAAACACACCAGCGCAGAACTACCATATTTGATGATGAGCTATGATTTGTGGCTTTAAACCACTATATAAAATCAAAGTGTATAAAAGAAAATTGTAATTTGTCTTGCGTTTTTTTTTATAGCAAGACAAACTGTAGAATTTGGAAAATACATCATCAACTACGACAATCTTGGAGGACATTAAAGTTGTTGATTAAAAAATACACAGGTACATCATATAAATATATCGTGTACAAAACACACCAGCGCAGAATTACCATATTTGATGATGTGCTACGATTTGTTGCTTTAAACCATTATACAAAACCAAACTGTATAAAAGTAATTTGCAATTTGTCTTGCGTTTTTTTTTTATAGCAAGACAAACTGTAGAATTTGGAAAACGCATCATCAACTACGACAATCTTGGAGGACATTAAAGTTGTTAATTAAAAAATACACAAGTACATCATATAAATATAACGATTACAAAACACACCAGCGCAGAATTACCATATTTGATGATGAGATACGATTTGTAGCTTTAAACCATTATACAAAATCAAACTGAATAAAAGTAATTTGCAATTTGTCTTGCGTTTTTTTTTATAGCAAGACAAACTGTAGAATTTGGAAAATACATCATCAACTACGACAATCTTGGAGGACATTAAAGTTGTTGATTAAAAAATACACAGGTACATCATATAAATATATCGTGTACAAAACACACCAGCGTAGAGTTACCACATTTGATGATGAGCTACGATTTGTGGCTTTAAACCACTATACAAGATCAAACTATATAAAAGCAATTTGCAATTTGTCTTGCGTTTTTTATAGCAAGACAAACGGTAGAATTTGGAAAATACATCATCAACTACGACAATCTTGGACGACATTAAAGTTGTTAATTAAAAAATAGACAAGTACATCATATAAATATAACGACTACAAAACACACCAGCGCAGAACTACCATATTTGATGATGAGCTATGATTTGTGGCTTTAAACCACTATATAAAATCAAAGTGTATAAAAGAAAATTGTAATTTGTCTTGCGTTTTTTTTTATAGCAAGACAAACTGTAGAATTTGGAAAATACATCATCAACTACGACAATCTTGGAGGACATTAAAGTTGTTGATTAAAAAATACACAGGTACATCATATAAATATATCGTGTACAAAACACACCAGCGCAGAATTTCCATATTTGATGATGTGCTACGATTTGTTGCTTTAAACCATTATACAAAACCAAACTGTATAAAAGTAATTTGCAATTTGTCTTGCGTTTTTTTTTTATAGCAAGACAAACTGTAGAATTTGGAAAACGCATCATCAACTACGACAATCTTGGAGGACATTAAAGTTGTTAATTAAAAAATACACAAGTACATCATATAAATATAACGATTACAAAACACACCAGCGCAGAATTACCATATTTGATGATGAGATACGATTTGTAGCTTTAAACCATTATACAAAATCAAACTGAATAAAAGTAATTTGCAATTTGTCTTGCGTTTTCTTTTTTTTATAGCAAGAGAAACTGTAGAATTTGGAAAATACATCATCAACTACGACAATCTTGGAGGACATTAAAGTTGTTAATTAAAAAATTCACAAGTACATCATATAAATATAACGATTACAAAACACACCAGCGCAGAATTACCATATTTGATGATGAGCTACGATTTGTGGCTTTAAACCACTATACAAAAAAACTATACAAAAGTAATTTGCAGTTTGTCTTGCGTTTTCTTTTTTTTATAGCAAGAGAAACTGTAGATTTTGGAAAATACATCATCAACTATGACAACCTTGGAGGACATTAAAGTTGTTAATTAAAAAATACACAGGTACATCATATAAATATAACGATTACAAAACACACCAGCGCAGAATTATCATATTTGATGATAAGCCACGATTTGTGGATTGAAATCACAACACAAAAGCAAACTGTAGAAAAGTAATTTGAAATTTTCCTAAAAATGATCATCAATTACAACAATCCTTGTAAACAATCAAGCATTGGTTGCAAAATACAAAGAAAAGGAAGGAAAGGACCCCTCCCTCCACCCCGCTGTATTGCCTGAAGGGCATTTTTAATACAGCGACATCTTCTTTCCTTCGTTTTTTCTATTACATTTATGATGTTAAAAACTCACAAGTATCATCATATAAATATAACGATTACAAAACACACCAGCCCAGAATTACCATATTTGATGATGAGCTACGATTTGTGGCTTTAAACCACTATACAAAAAAACTATACAAAAGTAATTTGCAGTTTGTCTTGCGTTTTCTTTTTTTCATAGCAAGACAAACTGTAGAATTTGGAAAATACATCATCAACTACGACAATCTTGGAAGACATTAAAGTTTTTAATTAAAAAAATACACAAGTACCTGTTATAAATATAACGATTACAAAACACACCAGCCAAGAATTACCATATTTGATGATGAAGTACGATTTGTGGATTTAAACAACTATACAAAATCAAATTGTATAAAAGTAATTTGCGATTTGTCTTGCGTTTTTTTTTTTCATAGCAAGCCAAACTGTAGATTTTGGAAAATACATCATCAACTACGACGATCGTGGAGGACATTAAAGTTGTTAATTAAAAAATACACAAGTACATCATATAAATATAACGACTACAACACACACCAGCCCAGAATTGCCACATTTGATGATGAAGTATGATTTGTTGCTTTAAACCATCATACAAAATCAAACTGTATAAAAGTAATTTGCAATTTGTCTTGCGTTTTTTTCTTTTTTCATAGCAAGGCAAACGGTAGAATTTGGAAAATGCATCATCAACTACGACAATCTTGGAGGACATTAAAGTTGTTAATTAAAAAATACACAAGTACATCATATAAATATAACGATTACAAAACACACCAGCGCAGAATTACCATATCTGATGATGAGCTACGATTTGTTGCTTTAAAGCACTATACAAAATCAAACTGTATAAAAGTAATTTGCAATTTGTCTTGCGTTTTTTTTTTTTTTTTTTCATAGCAAGACAAAGAGTAGAATTTGGAAAATTCATCATCAACTACGACAATCTTGGAGGACATTAAAATTGTTAATTAAAAGATACACAAGTACATATTATAAATATAACGATTACAAAACACACCAGCGCAGACTTAGCATATTTGATGATGAGCTATGATTTGTGGGTTTAAACCACTATACAAAATCAAACTGTATAAAAGTAATTTGCAATTTGTCTTGCGTTTCTTTTATGGCAAGACAAACTGTAGAATTTGGAAAATACATCATCAACTACGACAATCTTGGAGGACATTAAAGTTGTTAATTAAAAAATACACAGGTACATCATATAAATATATCGTGTACAAAACACACCAGCGCAGAATTACCATATTTGATGATGAGCTACGATTTGTTGCTTTAAACCACTATACAAAATCAAACTGTATAAAAGTAATTTGCAATTTGTCTTGCTTTTTTTTTATAGCAAGACAAACGGTAGAATTTGGAAAATACATCATCAACTACGACAATCTTGGACGACATTAAAGTTGTTAATTAAAAAATAGACAAGTACATCATATAAATATAACGACTACAAAACACACCAGCGCAGAACTACCATATTTGATGATGAGCTATGATTTGTGGCTTTAAACCACTATATAAAATCAAAGTGTATAAAAGAAAATTGTAATTTGTCTTGCGTTTTTTTTTATAGCAAGACAAACTGTAGAATTTGGAAAATACATCATCAACTGCGACAATCTTGGAGGACATTAAAGTTGTTGATTAAAAAATACACAGGTACATCATATAAATATATCGTGTACAAAACACACCAGCGCAGAATTACCATATTTGATGATCAGCTACGATTTGTTGCTTTAAACCATTATACAAAACTAAACTGTATAAAAGTAATTTGACATTTGTCTTGCGTTTTTTTTTTATAGCAAGACAAACTGTAGAATTTGGAAAACGCATCATCAACTACGACAATCTTGGAGGACATTAAAGTTGTTAATTAAAAAATACACAAGTACATCATATAAATATAACGATTATAAAACACACCAGCGCAGAATTACCATATTTGATGATGAGATACGATTTGTAGCTTTAAACCATTATACAAAATCAAACTGAATAAAAGTAATTTGCAATTTGTCTTGCGTTTTCTTTTTTTTATAGCAAGAGAAACTGTAGAATTTGGAAAGTACATCATCAACTACGACAATCTTGGAGGACATTAAAGTTGTTAATTAAAAAATACACAAGTACATCATATAAATATAACGATTACAAAACACACCAGCGCAGAATTACCATATTTGATGATGAGCTACGATTTGTGGCTTTAAACCACTATACAAAAAAACTATACAAAAGTAATTTGCAGTTTGTCTTGCGTTTTCTTTTCTTTATAGCAAGAGAAACTGTAGATTTTGGAAAATACATCATCAACTATGACAACCTTGGAGGACATTAAAGTTGTTAATTAAAAAATACACAGGTACATCATATAAATATAACGATTACAAAACACACCAGCGCAGAATTATCATATTTGATGATAAGCCACGATTTGTGGATTGAAATCACAACACAAAAGCAAACTGTAGGAAAGTAATTTGCAATTTTCCTAAAAATGATCATCAATTACAACAATCCTTGTAAACAATCAAGCATTGGTTGCAAAATACAAAGAAAAGGAAGGAAAGGACCCCTCCCTCCACCCCGCTGTATTGCCTGAAGGGCATTTTTAATACAGCGACATCTTCTTTCCTTCGTTTTTTCTATTACATTTATGAAGTTAAAAACTCACAAGTATCATCATATAAATATAACGATTACAAAACACACCAGCCCAGAATTACCATATTTGATGATGAGCTACGATTTGTGGCTTTAAACCACTATACAAAAAAACTATACAAAAGTAATTTGCAGTTTGTCTTGCGTTTTCTTTTTTTCATAGCAAGACAATCTGTAGAATTTGGAAAATACATCATCAACTACGACAATCTTGGAAGACATTAAAGTTTTTAATTAAAAAAATACACAAGTACCTGTTATAAATATAACGATTACAAAACACACCAGCCCAGAATTACCATATTTGATGATGAAGTACGATTTGTGGATTTATACAACTATACAAAATCAAATTGTATAAAAGTAATTTGCGATTTGTCTTGCGTTTTTTTTTTCATAGCAAGCCAAACTGTAGATTTTGGAAAATACATCATCAACTACGACGATCGTGGAGGACATTAAAGTTGTTAATTAAAAAATACACAAGTACATCATATAAATATAACGACTACAAAACACACCAGCCCAGAATTGCCACATTTGATGATGAAGTATGATTTGTTGCTTTAAACCATCATACAAAATCAAACTGTATAAAAGTAATTTGCAATTTGCCTTGCGTTTTTTTCTTTTTTCATAGCAAGGCAAACTGTAGAATTTGGAAAATGCATCATCAACTACGACAATCTTGGAGGACATTAAAGTTGTTAATTAAAAAATACACAAGTACATCATATAAATATAACGATTACAAAACACACCACCGCAGAATTACCATATTTGATGATGAGCTACGATTTGTTGCTCTAAACCAATATACAAAATCAAACAGTATAAAAGTAATTTGCAATTTGTCTTGCGTTTTCTTATAGCAAGACAAACTGTAGAATTTGGACAATACATCATCAACTACGACAATCTTGGAGGACATTAAAGTTGTTAATTAAAAAATACACAAGTACATCATATAAATATAACGATTACAAAACACACCAGCGCAGAATTACCATATCTGATGATGAGCTACGATTTGTTGCTTTAAAGCACTATACAAAATCAAACTGTATAAAAGTAATTTGCAATTTGTCTTGCGTTTTTTTTTTTTTTCATAGCAAGACAAAGAGTAGAATTTGGAAAATTCATCATCAACTACGACAATCTTGGAGGACATTAAAATTGTTAATTAAAGATACACAAGTACATATTATAAATATAACGATTACAAAACACACCAGCGCAGACTTAGCATATTTGATGATGAGCTATGATTTGTGGGTTTAAACCACTATACAAAATCAAACTGTATTAAAGTAATTTGCAATTTGTCTTGCGTTTCTTTTATGGCAAGACAAACTGTAGAATTTGGAAAATACATCATCAACTACGACAATCTTGGAGGACATTAAAGTTGTTAATTAAAAAATACACAGGTACATCATATAAATATATCGTGTACAAAACACACCAGCGCAGAATTACCGTATTTGATGATGAGCTACGATTTGTTGCTTTAAACCACTATACAAAATCAAACTGTATAAAAGTAATTTGCAATTTGTCTTGCTTTTTTTTATAGCAAGACAAACGGTAGAATTTGGAAAATACATCATCAACTACGACAATCTTGGACGACATTAAAGTTGTTAATTAAAAAATAGACAAGTACATCATATAAATATAACGACTACAAAACACACCAGCGCAGAACTACCATATTTGATAATAAGCTATGATTTGTGGCTTTAAGCCACTATATAAAATCAAAGTGTATAAAAGAAAATTGTAATTTCTCTTGCGTTTTTTTTATAGCAGGACAAACTGTAGAATTTGGAAAATACATCATCAACTACGACAATCTTGGAGGACATTAAAGTTGTTGATTAAAAAATACACAGGTACATCATATAAATATATCGTGTACAAAACACACCAGCGCAGAATTACCATATTTGATGATGAGCTACGATTTGTTGCTTTAAACCATTATACAAAACCAAACTGTATAAAAGTAATTTGCAATTTGTCTTGCGTTTTTTTTTTATAGCAAGACAAACTGTAGAATTTGGAAAACGCATCATCAACTACGACAATCTTGGAGGACATTAAAGTTGTTAATTAAAAAATACACAAGTACATCATATAAATATAACGATTACAAAACACACCAGCGCAGAATTACCATATTTGATGATGAGATACGATTTGTAGCTTTAAACCATTATACAAAATCAAACTGAATAAAAGTAATTTGCAATTTGTCTTGCGTTTTCTTTTTTTTATAGCAAGAGAAACTGTAGAATTTGGAAAATACATCATCAACTACGACAATCTTGGAGGACATTAAAGTTGTTAATTAAAAAATACACAAGTACATCATATAAATATAACGATTACAAAACACACCAGCGCAGAATTACCATATTTGATGATGAGCTACGATTTGTGGCTTTAAACCACTATACAAAAAAACTATACAAAAGTAATTTGCAGTTTGTCTTGCGTTTTCTTTTTTTTATAGCAAGAGAAACTGTAGATTTTGGAAAATACATCATCAACTATGACAACCTTGGAGGACATTAAAGTTGTTAATTAAAAAATACACAGGTACATCATATAAATATAACGATTACAAAACACACCAGCGCAGAATTATCATATTTGATGATAAGCCACGATTTGTGGATTGAAATCACAACACAAAAGCAAACTGTAGAAAAGTAATTTGCAATTTTCCTAAAAATGATCATCAATTACAACAATCCTTGTAAACAATCAAGCATTGGTTGCAAAATACAAAGAAAAGGAAGGAAAGGACCCCTCCCTCCACCCCGCTGTATTGCCTGAAGGGCATTTTTAATACAGCGACATCTTCTTTCCTTCGTTTTTTCTATTACATTTATGATGTTAAAAACTCACAAGTATCATCATATAAATATAACGATTACAAAACACACCAGCCCAGAATTACCATATTTGATGATGAGCTACGATTTGTGGCTTTAAACCACTATACAAGAAAACTATACAAAAGTAATTTGCAGTTTGTCTTGCGTTTTCTTTTTTTCATAGCAAGACAAACTGTAGAATTTGGAAAATACATCATCAACTACGACAATCTTGGAAGACATTAAAGTTTTTAATTAAAAAAATACACAAGTACCTGTTATAAATATAACGATTACAAAACACACCAGCCCAGAATTACCATATTTGATGATGAAGTACGATTTGTGGATTTAAACAACTATACAAAATCAAATTGTATAAAAGTAATTTGCGATTTGTCTTGCGTTTTTTTTTTTTTCATAGCAAGCCAAACTGTAGATTTTGGAAAATACATCATCAACTACGACGATCGTTGAGGACATTAAAGTTGTTAATGAAAAAAATACACAAGTACATCATATAAATATAACGACTACAAAACACACCAGCCCAGAATTGCCACATTTGATGATGAAGTATGATTTGTTGCTTTAAACCATCGTACAAAATCAAACTGTATAAAAGTAATTTGCAATTTGTCTTGCGTTTTTTTCTTTTTTCACAGCAAGGCAAACTGTAGAATTTGGAAAATGCATCATCAACTACGACAATCTTGGAGGACATTAAAGTTGTTAATTAAAAAATACACAAGTACATCATATAAATATAACGATTACAAAACACACCACCGCAGAATTACCATATTTGATGATGAGCTACGATTTGTTGCTCTAAACCAATATACAAAAACAAACAGTATAAAAGTAATTTGCAATTTGTCTTGCGTTTTCTTATAGCAAGACAAACTGTAGAATTTGGACAATACATCATCAACTACGACAATCTTGGAGGACATTAAAGTTGTTAATTAAAAAATACACATGTACATCATATAAATATAACGATTACAAAACACACCAGCGCAGAATTACCATATCTGATGATGAGCTACGATTTGTTGCTTTAAAGCACTATACAAAATCAAACTGTATAAAAGTAATTTGCAATTTGTCTTGCGGTTTTCTTTTTTCATAGCAAGACAAAGAGTAGAATTTGGAAAATTCATCATCAACTACGACAACCTTGGAGGACATTAAAATTGTTAATTAAAAGATACACAAGTACATATTATAAATATAACGATTACAAAACACACCAGCGCAGACTTAGCATATTTGATGATGAGCTATGATTTGTGGGTTTAAACCACTATACAAAATCAAACTGTATAAAAGTAATTTGCAATTTGTCTTGCATTTCTTTTATGGCAAGACAAACTGTAGAATTTGGAAAATACATCATCAACTACGACAATCTTGGAGGACATTAAAGTTGTTAATTAAAAAATACACAGGTACATCATATAAATATATCGTGTACAAAACACACCAGCGCAGAATTACCATATTTGATGATGAGCTACGATTTGTTGCTTTAAACCACTATACAAAATCAAACTGTATAAAAGTAATTTGCAATTTGTCTTGCTTTTTTTTATGGCAAGACAAACTGTAGAATTTGGAAAATGCATCATCAACTACGACAATCTTGGAGGACATTAAAGTTGTTAATTAAAAAATACACAGGTACATCATATAAATATATCGTGTACAAAACACACCAGCGCAGAATTACCATATTTGATGTTGAGCTACGATTTGTTGCTTTAAACTATTATACAAAATCAAACTGTATAAAAGTAATTTGTAATTTGTCTTGCGTTTTTTTTTTCATAGCAAGCAAACTGTAGAATTTGGAAAATACATCATCAACTACGACAATCTTGGTGGACATTAAAGTTGTTAATTAAAAAATACACAAGTACATGTTATAAATATAACGATTACAAAACACACCAGTGCAGAGTTACCATATTTGATGATGAGCTACGATTTGTTGCTTTAAACCATTATACAAAATCAAACTGTATAAAAGTAATTTGCAATTTGTCTTGCGTTTTTTTTATAGCAAGACAAACTGTAGAATTTGGAAAATACATCATCAACTACGACAACCTTGGAGGACATTAAAGTTGTTAATTAAAAAATACACAAGTACATCATATAAATATAACGATTACAAAATACACCAGCGCAGAATTACCATATTTGATGATGAGCTATGATTTGTGGCTTTAAACCACTATATAAAATCAAACTGTATAAAAGAAAATTGTAATTTGTCTTGCGTTTTTTTTTATAGAAGACAAACTGTAGAATTTGGAAAATACATCATCAACTACGACAATCTTGGAGGACATTAACGTTGTTAATTAAAAAATACACAAGTACATGTTATAAATATAACGATTACAAAACACGCCAGCCCAGAATTACCACATTTGATGATGAGCTACAATTTGTTGCTTTAAACCATTTTACAACATCAAACTGTATAAAAGTAATTTGCAATTTGTCTTGCGTTTTTTTTTATAGCAAGACAAACTGTAGAATTTGGAAAATACATCATTAACTACGACTATCTCGGAGGACATTAAAGTTGTTAATTAAAAAATACACAAGTACATCATATAAATACAACGATTACAAAACACACCAGCGCAGAATTACCAAATTTGATGATGAGCTACGATTTGTTGCTTTAAGCCATTATACAAAATCAAACTATATAAAAGCAATTTGCAATTTGTCTTGCGTTTTTTCTTATTGCAAGACAAATGTAGAATTTGGAAAATACATCATCAACTACGACAATCTTGGACGACATTAAAGTTGTTAATTAAAAAATACACAGGTACATCATATAAATATATCGTGTACAAAACACACCAGCGCAGAATTACCATATTTGATGATGAGCTACGATTTGTTGCTTTAAACTATTATACAAAATCAAACTGTATAAAAGTAATTTGCAATTTGTCTTGCGTTTTTTTTATAGCAAGACAAACTGTAGAATTTGGAAAATACATCATCAACTACGACAATCTTGGAGGACATTAAAGTTGCTAATTAAAAAATACACAAGTACATCATATAAATACAACGATTACAAAACACACTAGCGCAGAATTACCACATTTGATGATGAGCTACCATTTGTTGCTTTAAACCATTATACAAAATAAAACTGTTTAAAAGTAATTTGCAATTTGTCTTGCGTTTTTTTTTTTCATAGCAAGACAAACTGTAGCTTTTGGAAAATACATCATCAACTACGGCAATCTTGGAGGACATTAAAGTTGTTAATTAAAAAATACACAAGTACATGTTATAAATATAACGACTACAAAACACACCAGCGTAGAATTACCATATTTGATGATGAGCTACGATTTGTGGCCTTAAACCACTATACAAAATCAAACTATATAAAAGCAATTTGTAATTTGTCTTGCGTTTTTTTTATAGCAGGACAAACTGGTAGAATTTGGAAAATACATCATCAACTACGACAATCTTGGACGACATTAAAGTTGTTAATTAAAAAATACACAAGTACATCATATAAATATAACGACTACAAAACACACCAGCGCAGAATTACCATATTTGATGATGAGCTACGATTTGTGGCTTTAAACCACTATACAAAATCAAACTCTATAAAAGCAATTTGCAATTTGTCCTGCGTTTTTTTTTATAGCAAGACAAACTGTAGAATTTGGAAAATACATCATCAACTACGACAACCTTGGAGGACATTAAAGTTGTTAATTAAAAAATACACAAGTACATCATATAAATATAACGATCACAAAACACACCAGCGCGGAATTACCATATTTGATGATGAGCTATGATTTGTGGCTTTAAACCACTATATAAAATCAAAGTGTATAAAAGAAAATTGTAATTTGTCTTGCGTTTTTTTTTATAGCAAGACAAACTGTAGAATTTGGAAAATACATCATCAACTACGACAATCTTGGACGACATTAAAGTTGTTAATTAAAAAATGCACAAGCACATCATATAAATATAACGACTACAAACCACACCAGCGCAGAATTACCATATTTGATGATGAGCTACGATTTGTTGCTTTAAACCATTATACAAAATAAAACTGTATAAAAATAATTTGCAACTTGTCTTGCGTTTTTTTTTTTTTTTTTTTTTTTTTTTTTTTTTTTTCATAGCAAGACAAACTGTAGAATTTGGAAAATACATCATCAAGTACGACAATCTTGGTGGACATTAAAGTTGTTAATTAAAAAATACACAAGTACATGTTATAAATATAACGATTACAAAACACACCAGTGCAGAATTACCATATTTGATGATGATCTACGATTTGTTGCTTCAAACCATTATACAAAATCAAACTGTATAAAAGTAATTTGCAATTTGTCTTGCGTTTTTTTTTTATAGCAAGACAAACTGTAGAATTTGGAAAATACATCATCAACTACGACGACCTTGGAGGACATTAAAGTTGTTAATTAAAAAATACACAAGTACATCATATAAATATAACGATTACAAAACACACCAGCGTAGAATTACCATATTTGATGATGAGCTACGATTTGTGGCCTTATACCACTATGCAAAATCAAACTATATAAAAGCAATTTGCAATTTGTCTTGCGTTTTTTTTTATAGCAAGACAAACTGTAGAATTTGGAAAATACATTATCAACTACGTCAATCTTGGTCGACATTAAAGTTGTTAATTAAAAAATACACAAGTACATCATATAAATATAACGGCTACAAAACACACCAGCGCAGAATTACCATATTTGATGATGAGCTATGATCTGTGGCTTTAAACCACTATATAAAATCAAACTGTATAAAAGAAATTTGCAATTTGTCTTGCGTTTTTTTTTATAGCAAGACAAACTGTAGAATTTGGAAAATACATCAACAACTACGACAATCGTGGAGGACATTAAAGATGTTAATTAAAAAATACACAGGTACATCATATAAATATATCGTGTACAAAACACACCAGCGCAGAATTATCATATTTGATGATGAGCTACGATTTGTTGCTTTAAACTATTATACAAAATGAAACTGTATAAAAGTAATTTGCAATTTGTCCTGCATTTTTTTTTATAGCAAGACAAACTGTAGAATTGGGAAAATACATTATCAACTACGACAATCTTGGAGGACATTAAAGTTGTTAATTAAAAAGTACACAAGTACATCATTTACACATAACAATTACAAAACACACCAGCGCAGAATTACCATATTTGATGATGAGCTACGGTTTGTGGCTTTAAACCACTATACAAAATCAAACTATATAAAAGCAATTTGCAATTTGTCTTGCGTTTTTTTTATAGCACGACAAACTGTAGAATTTGGAAAATACATTATCAACTACGACAATCTTGGTCGACATTAAAGTTGTTAATTAAAAAATACACAAGTACATCATATAAATATAACGACTACAAAACACACCAGCGCAGAATTACCATATTTGATGATGAGCTACGATTTGTTGCTTTAAACCATTATACAAAATCAAACTGTATAAAAGTAATTTGCAATATTTCTTGCGTTTTTTTTATAGCAAGATAAACTGTAGAATTTGGAAAATACATCATCAACTACGACAATCTTGGAGGACATTAATGTTGTTAATTAAAATATAAACAAGTACATCATTTACATATAACAATTACAAAACACACCAGCGCAGAATTACCATGTTTGATGATGAGCTACGATTTGTGGCTTTAAACCACTATACAAAATTAAACTATATAAAAGCAATTTGCAATTTGTCTTGCGTTTTTTTTATAGCAAGACAAACTGTAGAATTTGGAAATACATTATCAACTACGAAAATCTTGGTCGACATTAAAGTTGTTAATTAAAAAATACACAAGTACATCATATAAATACAACGACTACAAAACACACCAGCGCAGAATTACCATATTTGATGATGAGCTATGATCTGTGGCTTTAAACCACTATATAAAATCAATCTGTATAAAACAAAATTGTAATTTGTCTTGGGTTTTTTTTATAGCGAGACAAACTGTAGAATTTGGAAAATACATCATCAACTACGACAATCTTGGAGGACATTAAAGTTGTTAATTAAAAAATACACAGGTACATCATATAAATATATCGTGTACAAAACACACCAGCGCAGAATTACCATATTTGATGATGAGCTACGATTTGTTGCTTTAAACTATTATACAAAATCAAACTTTATAAAAGTAATTTGCAATTCGTCTTGCGTTTTTTTTTATAGCAAGACAAACTGTAGAATCTGGAAAATACACCATCAACTACGACAATCTTGGAGGACATTAAGGTTGTTAATTAAAAAATACACAAGTACATCATATAAACATAACGACTACAAAACACACTAGCCCAGAATTACCATATTTGATGATGAGCTACGATTTGTTGCTTCAAACCATTATACAAAATAAAACTGTATAAAAGTAATTTGCAATTTGTCTTGCGTTTTTTTTTTCATAGCAAGACAAACTGTAGCTTTTGGAAAATACATCATCAACTACGACAATCTTGGAGGACATTAAAGTTGTTAATTAAAAAATACACAAGTACATGTTATAAATATAACGATTACAAAACACACCAGCATATAATTACCATATTTGACGATGAGCTACGATTTGTGGCCTTAAACCACTATACAAAATCAAACTATATAAAAGCAATTTGCAATTTGTCTTGCGTTTTTTTTATAGCAAGACAAACTGTAGAATTTGGAAAATACATCATCAACTACGACAATCTTGGACGACATTAAAGTTGTTAATTAAAAAATACACAAGTACATCATATAAATATAACGACTACAAAACACACCAGCGCAGAATTACCATATTTGATGATGAGCTACGATTTGTGCCTTTAAACCACTATATAAAATCAAACTCTATAAAAGCAATTTGCAATTTGTCTTGCGTTTTTTTATAGCAAGACAAACTGTAGAATTTGGAAAATACATTATCAACTACGACAATCTTGGTCGACATTGAAGTTGTTAATTAAAAAATACACAAGTGCATCATATAAATATAACGACTACAAAACACACCAGCGCAGAATTACCATATTTGATGATGAGCTACGATTTGTGGCCTTAAACCACTATACAAAATCAAACTATATAAAAGCAATTTGCAATTTGTCTTGCGTTTTTTTTTATAGCAAGACAAACTGTAGAATTTGGAAAATACATCATCAACTACGACAATCTTGGACGACATTAAAGTTGTTAATTAAAAAATACACAAGTACATCATATAAATATAACGACTACAAAACACACCAGCGCAGAATTACCATATTTGATGATGAGCTACGATTTGTGCCTCTAAACCACTATATAAAATCAAACTCTATAAAAGCAATTTGCAATTTGTCTTGCGTTTTTTTTATAGCAAGACAAACTGTGGAATTTGGAAAATACATTATCAACTACGACAATCTTGGTCGACATTGAAGTTGTTAATTAAAAAATACACAAGTACATCATATAAATATAACGACTACAAAACACACCAGCGCAGAATTACCATATTTGATGATGAGCTACGATTTGTGGCTTTAAACCACTATACAAAATCAAACTATATAAAAGCAATTTGCAATTTGTCTTGCGTTTTTTTTTATAGCAAGACAAACTGTTGAATTTGGAAAATACATCAACAACTACGACGATCTTGGAGGACATTAAAGATGTTAATTAGAAAATACACAAGTACATCATATAAATATAACGACTACAAAACACACCAGCGCAGAATTACCATATTTGATGATGAGCTACGATTTGTGGCTTTAAACCACTATACAAAATCAAACTATATAAAAGCAATTTGCAATTTGTCTTGCGTTTTTTTTTTATAGCAAGACAAACTGTTGAATTTGGAAAATACATCAACAACTACGACGATCTTGGAGGACATTAAAGATGTTAATTAGAAAATACACAAGTACATCATATAAATATAACGACTACAAAACACACCAGCGCAGAATTACCATATTTGATGATGAGCTACGATTTGTGGCTTTAAACCACTATACAAAATCAAACTATATAGAAGTAATTTGCATTTTGTCTTGCGTGTTTTTTTGTAGCAAGACAAACTGCAGAATTTGGAAAATACATCATCAACGACGACAATCTTGGACGACATTAAAGTTGTTAATTAAAAAATACACAAGTACATGTTATAAATATAACGATTACAAAACACGCCAGTCCAGAATTACCACATTTGATGATGAGCTACAATTTGTTGCTTTAAACCATTATACAACATCAAACTGTATAAAAGTAATTTGCAATTTTTCTTGCGGTTTTTTTATAGCAAGACAAACTGTAGAATTTGGAAAATACATCATTAACTACGACAATCTTGGAGGACATTAAAGTTGTTAATTAAAAAATACACAAGTACATCATATAAATACAACGATTACAAAACACACCAGCGCAGAATTACCAAATTTGATGATGAGCTACGATTTGTTGCTTTAAACCATTATACAGAATCAAACTATATAAACGCAATTTGCAATTTGTCTTGCGTTTTTTCATATAGCAAGACAAACTGTAGAATTTGGAAAATACATCATTAACTACGACAATCTTGGAGGACATTAAAGTTGTTAATTAAAGAATACACAAGTACATCATATAAATACAACGATTACAAAACACACCAGCGCAGAATTACAAAATTTGATGATGAGCAATTATTTGTGGCTTTAAACCACTACATAAAATCAATCTGTATAAAAGAAAATTGTAATTTCTCTTGCGTTTTTTTTTATAGCGAGACAAACTGTAGAATTTGGAAAATACATCATCAACTACGACAATCTTGAAGGACATTAAAGTTGTTAATTAAAAAATACACAGGTACATCATATAAATATATCGTGTACAAAACACACCAGCGCAGAATTACCATATTTGATGATGAGCTACGATTTGTTGCTTTAAACTATTATACAAAATCAAACTGTATAAAAGTAATTTGCAATTCGTCTTGCGTTTTTTTTTATAGCAAGACGAACTGTAGAATCTGGAAAATACATCATCAACTACGACAATCTTGGAGGACATTAAGGTTGTTAATTAAAAAATACACAAGTACATCATATAAATATAACGATTACAAAACACGCCAGCCCAGAATTACCACATTTGATGATAAGCTACGATTTGTTGCTTTAAACCATTATACAACATCAAACTGTATAAAAGTAAATTGCAATTTGTCTTGCGTTTTTTTTATAGCAAGACAAACTATAGAATTTGGAAAATACATCATCAACTACAACAATCTTGGAGGACATTAAAGTTGCTAATTAAAAAATACACAAGTACATCATATAAATACAACGATTACAAAACACACTAGCGCAGAATTACCATATTTGATGATGAGCTACGATTTGTTGCTTTAAACCATTATACAAAATAAAACTGTATAAAAATAATTTGCAATTTGTCTTGCGTTTTTTTTTTCATAGCAAGACAAACTGTAGCTTTTGGAAAATACATCATCAACTACGACAATCTTGGAGGACATTAAAGTTGTTAATTAAAAAATACACAAGTACATGTTATAAATATAACGATTACAAAACACACCAGCGTAGAATTACCATATTTGATGATGAGCTACGATTTGTGGCCTTAAACCACTATACAAAATCAAACTATATAAAAGCAATTTGCAATTTGTCTTGCGTTTTTTTTATAGCAGGACAAACTGTAGAATTTGGAAAATACATCATCAACTACAACAATCTTGGACGACATTAAAGTTGTTAATTAAAAAATACACAAGTACATCATATAAATATAACGACTACAAAACACACCAGCGCAGAATTACCATATTTGATGATGAGCTACGATTTTTGGCTTTAAATCACTATACAAAATCAAACTCTATAAAAGCAATTTGCACTTTGTCTTGCGTTTTTTTTTATAGCAAGACAAACTGTAGAATTTGGAAAATACATCATCAACTACGACAACCTTGGAGGACATTAAAGTTGTTAATTAAAAAATGCACAAGTACATCATATAAATATAACGATCACACAACACACCAGCGCGGAATTACCATATTTGATGATGAGCTATGATTTGTGGCTTTAAACCACTATATAAAATCAAAGT
The DNA here is from genome assembly GCA_963971325.1 of Aphodius granarius. Taxonomy (NCBI): domain Eukaryota; kingdom Metazoa; phylum Arthropoda; class Insecta; order Coleoptera; family Scarabaeidae; genus Aphodius; species Aphodius granarius. The sequence goes on from OZ020225.1 coordinate 10,082,095, forward strand.
GTATAAAAGAAAATTGTAATTTGTCTTGCGTTTTTTTTTTAGCAAGACAAACTGGAGAATTTGGAAAATACATCATCAACTACGACAATCTTGGACGACATTACAGTTGTTAATTAAAAAATACACAAGTACATCATATTAATATAACGACTACAAAGCACACCAGCGCAGAATAACCATATTTGATGATGAGCTATGATTTGTTGCTTTAAAGCACTATACAAAATCTAATTTGCAATTTGTCTTGCGTTTTTTTTTTTTTCATAGCAAGACAAAGAGTAGAATTTGGAAAATTCATCATCAACTACGACAATCTTGGAGGACATTAAAATTGTTAATTAAAAGATACACAAGTACATATTATAAATATAACGATTACAAAACACACCAGCGCAGACTTAGCATATTTGATGATGAGCTATGATTTGTGGGTTTAAACCACTATTCAAAATCAAACTGTATAAAAGTAATTTGCAATTTGTCTTGCGTTTTTTTTATGGCAAGATAAACTGTAGAATTTGGAAAATACATCATCAACTACGACAATCTTGGATGACATTAAAGTTGTTAATTAAAAAATACACAAGTACATCATATAAATACAACGATTACAAAACACACCAGCGCAGAATTACCAAATTTGATGATGAGCTACGATTTGTTGCTTTAAACCATTATACAAAATCAAACTATATAAAAGCAATTTGCAATTTGTCTTGCGTTTTTTCTTATTGCAAGACAAACTGTAGAATTTGGAAAATACATCATCAACTACGACAATCTTGGACGACATTAAAGTTGTTAATTAAAAAATGCACAAGTACATCATATAAATATAACGATTACAAAACACACCAGCGCAGAATTACCATATTTGATGATGAGCAATGATTTGTGGCTTTAAATTATTATAAAAAATCAAACTGTATAAAAGTAATTTGCAATTCGTCTTGCGTTTTTTTTTTATAGCAAGACAAACTGTAGAATCTGGAAAATACATCATCAACTACGACAATCTTGGAGGACATTAAGGTTGTTAATTAAAAAATACACAAGTACATCTTATAAATATAACGATTACAAAACACGCCAGCCCAGAATTACCACATTTGATGATGAGCTACGATTTGTTGCTTTAAACCATTATACAACATCAAACTGTATAAAAGTAATTTGCAATTTGTCTTGCGTTTTTTTTATAGCAAGACAAACTGTAGAATTTGGAAAATACATCATCAACTACGACAATCTTGGAGGACATTAAAGTTGCTAATTAAAAAATACACAGGTACATCATATAAATATAACGACTACAAAACACACCAGCGCAGAATTACCATATTTGATGATGAGCTACGATTTGTGGCTTTAAACCACTATACAAAATCAAACTCTACAAAAGCAATTTGCAACTTGTCTTGCACTTTTTTATAGCAAGACAAACTGTAGAATTTGGAAAGTACATCATCAACTACGACAACCTTGGAGGACATTAAAGTTGTTAGTTAAAAAATACACAAGTAAATCATATAAATATAACGACTACAAAACACACCAGCGCAGAATTACCATATTTGATGATGAGCTACGATTTGTTGCTTTAAACCATTATACAAAATAAAACTGTATAAAAGTAATTTGCAATTTGTCTTGCGTTTTTTTTTTTTTTTCATAGCAAGACAAACTGTAGCGTTTGGAAAATACATCATCAACTACGACAATCTTGGAGGACATTAAAGTTGTTAATTAAAAAATACACAAGTACATGTTATAAATATAACGATTACAAAACACACCAGCGTAGAATTACCATATTTGATGATGAGCTACGATTTGTGGCTTTAAACCACTATACAAGATCAAACTATATAAAAGCAATTTGCAATTTGTCTTGCGTTTTTTTATAGCAAGACAAGCTATAGAATTTGGAAAATACATCATCAACTACAACAATCTTGGAGGACATTAAAGTTGCTAATTAAAAAATACACAAGTACATCATATAAATACAACGATTACAAAACACACTAGCGCAGAATTACCATATTTGATGATGAGCTACGATTTGTTGCTTTAAACCATTATACAAAATAAAACTGTATAAAAGTAATTTGCAATTTGTCTTGCGTTTTTTTTTCATAGCAAGACAAACTGTAGCTTTTGGAAAATACATCATCAACTACGACAATCTTGGAGGACATTAAAGTTGTTAATTAAAAAATACACAAGTACATGTTATAAATATAACGATTACAAAACACACCAGCATAGAATTACCATATTTGATGATGAGCTACGATTTGTGGCCTTAAACCACTATACAAAATCAAACTATATAAAAGCAATTTGCAATTTGTCTTGCGTTTTTTTTATAGCAGGACAAACTGTAGAATTTGGAAAATACATCATCAACTACGACAATCTTGGACGACATTAAAGTTGTTAATTAAAAAATACACAAGTACATCATATAAATATAACGACTACAAAACACACCAGCGCAGAATTACCATATTTGATGATGAGCTACGATTTTTGGCTTTAAATCACTATACAAAATCAAACTCTATAAAAGCAATTTGCACTTTGTCTTGCGTTTTTTTTTATAGCAAGACAAACTGTAGAATTTGGAAAATACATCATCAACTACGACAACCTTGGAGGACATTAAAGTTGTTAATTAAAAAATGCACAAGTACATCATATAAATATAACGATCACACAACACACCAGCGCGGAATTACCATATTTGATGATGAGCTATGATTTGTGGCTTTAAACCACTATATAAAATCAAAGTGTATAAAAGAAAATTGTAATTTGTCTTGCGTTTTTTTTTATAGCAAGACAAACTGTAGCTTTTGGAAAATACATCATCAACTACGACAATCTTGGAGGACATTAAAGTTGTTAATTAAAAAATACACAAGTACATGTTATAAATATAACGATTACAAAACAGACCAGCGTAGAATTACCATATTTGATGATGAGCTACCATTTGTGGCTTTAAACCACTATACAAGATCAAACTATATAAAAGCAATTTGCAATTTGTCTTGCGTTTTTTTATAGCAAGACAAACGGTAGAATTTGGAAAATACATTATCAACTACGACAATCTTGGACGACATTAAAGTTGTTAATTAAAAAATACACAAGTACATCATATAAATATAACGACTACAAAACACACCAGCGCAGAATTACCATATTTGATGATGAGCTATGATTTGTGGCTTTAAACCACTATATAAAATCAAAGTGTATAAAAGAAAATTGTAATTTGTCTTGCGATTTTTTTTATAGCAAGACAAACTGTAGAATTTGGAAAATACATCATCAACTACGACAATCTTGGAGGACATTAAAGTTGTTAATTAAAAAATACACAAGTACATGTTATAAATATAACGATTACAAAACACACCAGTGCAAAATTACCATATTTGATGATGAGCTACGATTTGTTGCTTTAAACCATTACACAAAATCAAACCGTATAAAAGCTATTTGCAATTTGTCTTGCGTTTTTTTTTATAGCAAGACAAACTGTACAATTTGGAATATACATCATCAACTACGACAACCTTGGAGGACATTAAAGTTGTTAATTAAAAAATACACAAGTACATCATATAAATATAACGATTACAAAACACACCTGCGCAGAATTACCATATTTGATGATGAGCTACGATTTGTTGCCTTAACCCATTATACAAAATCAAACTGTATAAAAGTAATTTGCTATTTGTCTTGCGTTTTTTTTTATAGCAAGACAAACTGTACAATTTGGAAAATACATCATCAACTACGACAATCTTGGAGGACATTAAAGTTGTTAATTAAAAAATACACAAGTACATGTTATAAATATAACGATTACAAAACACACCAGTGCAAAATTACCATATTTGATGATGAGCTACGATTTGTGGCTTTAAACTATTATACCAAATCAAACTGTATAAAAGTAATTTGTAATTTGTCTTGCGTTTTTTTTTTCATAGCAAGCAAACTGTAGAATTTGGAAAATACATCATCAACTACGACAACCTTGGAGGACATTAAAGTTGTTAATTAAAAAATACACAAGTACATCATATAAATATAACGATTACAAAACACATCAGTGCAGAATTACCATATTTGATGATGAGCTACGATTTGTGGCTTTAAACCACTATATAAAATCAAACTGTATAAAAGAAAATTGTAATTTGTCTTGCGTTTTTTTTTTATAGCAAGACAAACTGTACAATTTGGAAAATACATCATCAACTACGACAATCTTGGAGGACATTAAAGTTGTTAATTAAAAGATACACAAGTACATATTATAAATATAACGATTACAAAACACACCAGCGCAGACTTAGCATATTTGATGATGAGCTATGATTTGTGGGTTTAACCATTATACAAAATCAAACTCTATAAAAGCAATTTGCAATTTGTCTTGCGTCTTTTTTTATAGCACGACAAACTGTAGAATTTGGAAAATACATTATCACCTACGTCAATCTTGGTCAACATTAAAGTTGTTAATTAAAAAATACACAAGTACATCATATTAATATAACGACTACAAAACACACCAGCGCAGAATTACCATATTTGATGATGAGCTATGATTTGTTGCTTTAAAGCACTATACAAAATCTAATTTGCAAAAAGTAATTTGCAATTTGTCTTGCGTTTTTTTTTTTTTTTTCATAGCAAGACAAAGAGTAGAATTTGGAAAATTCATCATCAACTACGACAATCTTGGAGGACATTAAAATTGTTAATTAAAAGATACACAAGTACATATTATAAATATAACGATTACAAAACACACCAGCGCAGATTTAGCATATTTGATGATGAGCTATGATTTGTGGGTTTAAACCACTATTCAAAATCAAACTGTATAAAAGTAATTTGCAATTTGTCTTGCGTTTTTTTTTATGGCAAGATAAACTGTAGAATTTGGAAAATACATCATCAACTACGACAATCTTGGATGACATTAAAGTTGTTAATTAAAAAATACACAAGTACATGTTATAAATATAACGATTACAAAACACACCAGTGCAAAATTACCATATTTGATGATGAGCTACGATTTGTTGCTTTAAACCATTACACAAAATCAAACCGTATAAAAGCTATTTGCAATTTGTCTTGCGTTTTTTTTTTATAGCAAGACAAACTGTACAATTTGGAATATACATCATCAACTACGACAACCTTGGAGGACATTAAAGTTGTTAATTAAAAAATACACAAGTACATCATATAAATATAACGATTACAAAACACACCAGTGCAGAATTACCATTCCTGATGATGAGCTACGATTTGCTGCTTTAAACCAGTATACAAAATCAAACTGTATAAAGGTAATTTGCAATTTGTCTTGCGTTTTTTTTATAGCAAGACAAACTGTAGAATTTGGAAAATACATCATCAACTACGACAATCTTGGATGACATTAAAGTTGTTAATTAAAAAATACACAAGTACATCATATAAATTCAACGATTACAAAACACACCAGCGCAGAATTACCAAATTTGATGATGAGCTACGATTTGTTGCTTTAAACCATTATACAAAATCAAACTATATAAAAGCAATTTGCAATTTGTCTTGCGTTTTTTCTTATTGCAAGACAAACTGTAGAATTTGGAAAATACATCATCAACTACGACAATCTTGGACGACATTAAAGTTGTTAATTAAAAAATACACAAGTACATCATATAAATATAACGACTACAAAACACACCAGCGCAGAATTACCATATTTGATGATGAGCTATGATTTGTGGCTTTAAACCACTATATAAAATCAAAGTGTATAAAAGAAAATTGTAATTTGTCTTGCGATTTTTTTTTATAGCAAGACAAACTGTAGAATTTGGAAAATACATCATCAACTACGACAATCTTGGAGGACATTAAAGTTGTTAATTAAAAAATACACAAGTACATGTTATAAATATAACGATTACAAAACACACCAGTGCAAAATTACCATATTTGATGATGAGCTACGATTTGTTGCTTTAAACCATTACACAAAATCAAACCGTATAAAAGCTATTTGCAATTTGTCTTGCGTTTTTTTTTATAGCAAGACAAACTGTACAATTTGGAATATACATCATCAACTACGACAACCTTGGAGGACATTAAAGTTGTTAATTAAAAAATACACAAGTACATCATATAAATATAACGATTACAAAACACACCAGTGCAGAATTACCATTCCTGATGATGAGCTACGATTTGCTGCTTTAAACCAGTATACAAAATCAAACTGTATAAAGGTAATTTGCAATTTGTCTTGCGTTTTTTTTATAGCAAGACAAACTGTAGAATTTGGAAAATACATCATCAACTACGACAATCTTGGATGACATTAAAGTTGTTAATTAAAAAATACACAAGTACATCATATAAATTCAACGATTACAAAACACACCAGCGCAGAATTACCAAATTTGATGATGAGCTACGATTTGTTGCTTTAAACCATTATACAAAATCAAACTATATAAAAGCAATTTGCAATTTGTCTTGCGTTTTTTCTTATTGCAAGACAAACTGTAGAATTTGGAAAATACATCATCAACTACGACAATCTTGGACGACATTAAAGTTGTTAATTAAAAAATACACAAGTACATCATATAAATATAACGACTACAAAACACACCAGCGCAGAATTACCATATTTGATGATGAGCTATGATTTGTGGCTTTAAACCACTATATAAAATCAAAGTGTATAAAAGAAAATTGTAATTTGTCTTGCGATTTTTTTTTATAGCAAGACAAACTGTAGAATTTGGAAAATACATCATCAACTACGACAATCTTGGAGGACATTAAAGTTGTTAATTAAAAAATACACAAGTACATGTTATAAATATAACGATTACAAAACACACCAGTGCAAAATTACCATATTTGATGATGAGCTACGATTTGTTGCTTTAAACCATTACACAAAATCAAACCGTATAAAAGCTATTTGCAATTTGTCTTGCGTTTTTTTTTTATAGCAAGACAAACTGTACAATTTGGAATATACATCATGAACTACGACAACCTTGGAGGACATTAAAGTTGTTAATTAAAAAATACACAAGTACATCATATAAATATAACGATTACAAAACACACCTGCGCAGAATTACCATATTTGATGATGAGCTACGATTTGTTGCCTTAACCCATTATACAAAATCAAACTGTATAAAAGTAATTTGCTATTTGTCTTGCGTTTTTTTTTATAGCAAGACAAACTATACAATTTGGAAAATACATCATCAACTACGACAATCTTGGAGGACATTAAAGTTGTTAATTAAAAAATACACAAGTACATGTTATAAATATAACGATTACAAAACACACCAGTGCAAAATTACCATATTTGATGATGAGCTACGATTTGTGGCTTTAAACTATTATACAAAATCAAACTGTATAAAAGTAATTTGTAATTTGTCTTGCGTTTTTTTTTTCATAGCAAGCAAACTGTAGAATTTGGAAAATACATCATCAACTACGACAACCTTGGAGGACATTAAAGTTGTTAATTAAAAAATACACAAGTACATCATATAAATATAACGATTACAAAACACATCAGTGCAGAATTACCATATTTGATGATGAGCTACGATTTGTGGCTTTAAACCACTATATAAAATCAAACTGTATAAAAGAAAATTGTAATTTGTCTTGCGTTTTTTTTTTATAGCAAGACAAAGTGTAGAATTTGGAAAATACATCATCAACTACGACAATCTTGGAGGACATTAAAGTTGTTAATTAAAAGATACACAAGTACATATTATAAATATAACGATTACAAAACACACCAGCGCAGACTTAGCATATTTGATGATGAGCTACGATTTGTGGCTTTAAACCACTATATAAAATCAAAGTGTATAAAAGAAAATTGTAATTTGTCTTGCGTTTTTTTTTATAGCAAGACAAACTGGAGAATTTAGAAAATACATCATCAACTACGACAATCTTGGACGACATTATAGTTGTTAATTAAAAAATACACAAGTACATCATATAAATATAACGACTACAAAACACACCAGCGCAGAATTACCATATTTGATGATGAGCTACGATTTGTTGCTTTAAACCATTATACAAAATAAAACTGTATAAAAGTAATTTGCAATTTGTCTTGCGTTTTTTTTTTCATAGCAAGACAAACTGTAGCGTTTGGAAAATACATCATCAGCTACGACAATCTTGGAGGACATTAAAGTTGTTAATTTAAAAATACACAAGTACATGTTATAAATATAACGATTACAAAACAGACCAGCGTAGAATTACCATATTTGATGATGAGCTACCATTTGTGGCTTTAAACCACTATACAAGATCAAACTATATAAAAGCAATTTGCAATTTGTCTTGCGTTTTTTTATAACAAGACAAACGGTAGAATTTGGAAAATACATCATCAACTACGACAATCTTGGACGACATTGAAGTTGTTAATTAAAAAATACACAAGTACATCATATAAATATAACGACTACAAAACACACCAGCGCAGAATTACCATATTTGATGATGAGCTATGATTTGTGGCTTTAAACCACTACATAAAATCAAAGTGTATAAAAGAAAATTGTAATTTGTCTTGCGATTTTTTTTTATAGCAAGACAAACTGTAGAATTTGGAAAATACATCATCAACTACGACAATCTTGGAGGACATTAAAGTTGTTAATTAAAAAATACACAAGTACATGTTATAAATATAACGATTACAAAACACACCAGTGCAAAATTACCATATTTGATGATGAGCTACGATTTGTGGCTTTAAACTATTATACCAAATCAAACTGTATAAAAGTAATTTGTAATTTGTCTTGCGTTTTTTTTTTCATAGCAAGCAAACTGTAGAATTTGGAAAATACATCATCAACTACGACAACCTTGGAGGACATTAAAGTTGTTAATTAAAAAATACACAAGTACATCATATAAATATAACGATTACAAAACACATCAGTGCAGAATTACCATATTTGATGATGAGCTACGATTTGTGGCTTTAAACCACTATATAAAATCAAACTGTATAAAAGAAAATTGTAATTTGTCTTGCGTTTTTTTTTTTTATAGCAAGACAAAGTGTAGAATTTGGAAAATACATCATCAACTACGACAATCTTGGAGGACATTAAAGTTGTTAATTAAAAGATACACAAGTACATATTATAAATATAACGATTACAAAACACACCAGCGCAGACTTAGCATATTTGATGATGAGCTACGATTTGTGGCTTTAAACCACTATATAAAATCAAAGTGTATAAAAGAAAATTGTAATTTGTCTTGCGTTTTTTTTTATGGCAAGACAAACTGAAGAATTTAGAAAATACATCATCAACTACGACAATCTTGGACGACATTATAGTTGTTAATTAAAAAATACACAAGTACATCATATAAATATAACGACTACAAAACACACCAGCGCAGAATTACCATATTTGATGATGAGCTACGATTTGTTGCTTTAAACCATTATACAAAATAAAACTGTATAAAAGTAATTTGCAATTTGTCTTGCGTTTTTTTTTTCATAGCAAGACAAACTGTAGCGTTTGGAAAATACATCATCAGCTACGACAATCTTGGAGGACAGTAAAGTTGTTAATTTAAAAATACACAAGTACATGTTATAAATATAACGATTACAAAACAGACCAGCGTAGAATTACCATATTTGATGATGAGCTACCATTTGTGGCTTTAAACCACTATACAAGATCAAACTATATAAAAGCAATTTGCAATTTGTCTTGCGTTTTTTTATAGCAAGACAAACGGTAGAATTTGGAAAATACATCATCAACTACGACAATCTTGGACGACATTGAAGTTGTTAATTAAAAAATACACAAGTACATCATATAAATATAACGACTACAAAACACACCAGCGCAGAATTACCATATTTGATGATGAGCTATGATTTGTGGCTTTAAACCACTACATAAAATCAAAGTGTATAAAAGAAAATTGTAATTTGTCTTGCGATTTTTTTTTATAGCAAGACAAACTGTAGAATTTGGAAAATACATCATCAACTACGACAATCTTGGAGGACATTAAAGTTGTTAATTAAAAAATACACAAGTACATGTTATAAATATAACGATTACAAAACACACCAGTGCAAAATTACCATATTTGATGATGAGCTACGATTTGTTGCTTTAAACCATTACACAAAATCAAACCATATAAAAGCTATTTGCAATTTGTCTTGCGTTTTTTTTATAGCAAGACAAACTGTACAATTTGGAATATACATCATCAACTACGACAACCTTGGAGGACATTAAAGTTGTTAATTAAAAAATACACAAGTACATCATATAAATATAACGATTACAAAACACACCTGCGCAGAATTACCATATTTGATGATGAGCTACGATTTGTTGCCTTAACCCATTATACAAAATCAAACTGTATAAAAGTAATTTGCTATTTGTCTTGCGTTTTTTTTTTATAGCAAGACAAACTGTACAATTTGGAAAATACATCATCAACTACGACAATCTTGGAGGACATTAAAGTTGTTAATTAAAAAATACACAAGTACATGTTATAAATATAACGATTACAAAACACACCAGTGCAAAATTACCATATTTGATGATGAGCTACGATTTGTGGCTTTAAACTATGATACAAAATCAAACTGTATAAAAGTAATTTGTAATTTGTCTTGCGTTTTTTTTTTCATAGCAAGCAAACTGTAAAATTTGGAAAATACATCATCAACTACGACAACCTTGGAGGACATTAAAGTTGTTAATTAGAAAATACACAAGTACATCATATAAATATAACGATTACAAAACACATCAGTGCAGAATTACCATATTTGATGATGAGCTACGATTTGTGGCTTTAAACCACTATATAAAATCAAACTGTATAAAAGAAAATTGTAATTTGTCTTGCGTTTTTTTTTTTATAGCAAGACAAAGTGTAGAATTTGGAAAATACATCATCAACTACGACAATCTTGGAGGACATTAAAGTTGTTAATTAAAAGATACACAAGTACATATTATAAATATAACGATTACAAAACACACCAGCGCAGACTTAGCATATTTGATGATGAGCTATGATTTGTGGGTTTAACCATTATACAAAATCAAACTCTATAAAAGCAATTTGCAATTTGTCTTGCGTTTTTTTTTTTATAGCACGACAAACTGTAGAATTTGGAAAATACATTATCACCTACGTCAATCTTGGTCAACATTAAAGTTGTTAATTAAAAAATACACAAGTACATCATATTAATATAACGACTACAAAACACACCAGCGCAGAATTACCATATTTGATGATGAGCTATGATTTGTTGCTTTAAAGCACTATACAAAATCTAATTTGCAAAAAGTAATTTGCAATTTGTCTTGCGTTTTTTTTTTTTTCATAGCAAGACAAAGAGTAGAATTTGGAAAATTCATCATCAACTACGACAATCTTGGAGGACATTAAAATTGTTAATTAAAAGATACACAAGTACATATTATAAATATAACGATTACAAAACACACCAGCGCAGATTTAGCATATTTGATGATGAGCTATGATTTGTGGGTTTAAACCACTATTCAAAATCAAACTGTATAAAAGTAATTTGCAATTTGTCTTGCGTTTTTTTTATGGCAAGATAAACTGTAGAATTTGGAAAATACATCATCAACTACGACAATCTTGGATGACATTAAAGTTGTTAATTAAAAAATACACAAGTACATCATATAAATTCAACGATTACAAAACACACCAGCGCAGAATTACCAAATTTGATGATGAGCTACGATTTGTTGCTTTAAACCATTATACAAAATCAAACTATATAAAAGCAATTTGCAATTTGTCTTGCGTTTTTTCTTATTGCAAGACAAACTGTAGAATTTGGAAAATACATCATCAACTACGACAATCTTGGACGACATTAAAGTTGTTAATTAAAAAATACACAAGTACATCATATAAATATAACGACTACAAAACACACCAGCGCAGAATTACCATATTTGATGATGAGCTATGATTTGTGGCTTTAAACCACTATATAAAATCAAAGTGTATAAAAGAAAATTGTAATTTGTCTTGCGATTTTTTTTTATAGCAAGACAAACTGTAGAATTTGGAAAATACATCATCAACTACGACAATCTTGGAGGACATTAAAGTTGTTAATTAAAAAATACACAAGTACATGTTATAAATATAACGATTACAAAACACACCAGTGCAAAATTACCATATTTGATGATGAGCTACGATTTGTTGCTTTAAACCATTACACAAAATCAAACCGTATAAAAGCTATTTGCAATTTGTCTTGCGTTTTTTTTTATAGCAAGACAAACTGTACAATTTGGAATATACATCATCAACTACGACAACCTTGGAGGACATTAAAGTTGTTAATTAAAAAATACACAAGTACATCATATAAATATAACGATTACAAAACACACCTGCGCAGAATTACCATATTTGATGATGAGCTACGATTTGTTGCCTTAACCCATTATACAAAATCAAACTGTATAAAAGTAATTTGCTATTTGTCTTGCGTTTTTTTTTATAGCAAGACAAACTGTACAATTTGGAAAATACATCATCAACTACGACAATCTTGGAGGACATTAAAGTTGTTAATTAAAAAATACACAAGTACATGTTATAAATATAACGATTACAAAACACACCAGTGCAAAATTACCATATTTGATGATGAGCTACGATTTGTGGCTTTAAACTATTATACAAAATCAAACTGTATAAAAGTAATTTGTAATTTGTCTTGCGTTTTTTTTTTTCATAGCAAGCAAACTGTAGAATTTGGAAAATACATCATCAACTACGACAACCTTGGAGGACATTAAAGTTGTTAATTAAAAAATACACAAGTACATCATATAAATATAACGATTACAAAACACATCAGTGCAGAATTACCATATTTGATGATGAGCTACGATTTGTGGCTTTAAACCACTATATAAAATCAAACTGTATAAAAGAAAATTGTAATTTGTCTTGCGTTTTTTTTTTTATAGCAAGAGAAAGTGTAGAATTTGGAAAATACATCATCAACTACGACAATCTTGGAGGACATTAAAGTTGTTAATTAAAAGATACACAAGTACATATTATAAATATAACGATTACAAAACACACCAGCGCAGACTTAGCATATTTGATGATGAGCTATGATTTGTGGGTTTAACCATTATACAAAATCAAACTCTATAAAAGCAATTTGCAATTTGTCTTGCGTTTTTTTTTATAGCACGACAAACTGTAGAATTTGGAAAATACATTATCACCTACGTCAATCTTGGTCAACATTAAAGTTGTTAATTAAAAAATACACAAGTACATCATATTAATATAACGACTACAAAACACACCAGCGCAGAATTACCATATTTGATGATGAGCTATGATTTGTTGCTTTAAAGCACTATACAAAATCTAATTTGCAAAAAGTAATTTGCAATTTGTCTTGCGTTTTTTTTATGGCAAGATAAACTGTAGAATTTGGAAAATACATCATCAACTACGACAATCTTGGATGACATTAAAGTTGTTAATTAAAAAATACACAAGTACATCATATAAATTCAACGATTACAAAACACACCAGCGCAGAATTACCAAATTTGATGATGAGCTACGATTTGTTGCTTTAAAGCACTATACAAAATCTAATTTGCAAAAAGTAATTTGCAATTTGTCTTGCGTTTTTTTTTTTTTTTCATAGCAAGACAAAGAGTAGAATTTGGAAAATTCATCATCAACTACGACAATCTTGGACGACATTAAAGTTGTTAATTAAAAAATACACAAGTACATCATATAAATATAACGACTACAAAACACGCCAGCGCAGAATTACCATATTTGATGATGAGCTACGATTTTTGGCTTTAAATCACTATACAAAATCAAACTCTATAAAAGCAATTTGCACTTTGTCTTGCGTTTTTTTTTATAGCAAGACAAACTGTAGAATTTGGAAAATACATCATCAACTACGACAACCTTGGAGGACATTAAAGTTGTTAATTAAAAAATGCACAAGTACATCATATAAATATAACGATCACACAACACACCAGCGCGGAATTACCATATTTGATGATGAGCTATGATTTGTGGCTTTAAACCACTATATAAAATCAAAGTGTATAAAAGAAAATTGTAATTTGTCTTGCGTTTTTTTTTTATAGCAAGACAAACTGGAGAATTTGGAAAATACATCATCAACTACGACAATCTTGGACGACATTATAGTTGTTAATTAAAAAATACACAAGTACATCATATAAATATAACGACTACAAAACACACCAGCGCAGAATTACCATATTTGATGATGAGCTACGATTTGTTGCTTTAAACCATTATACAAAATAAAACTGTATAAAAGTAATTTGCAATTTGTCTTGCGTTTTTTTTTTCATAGCAAGACAAACTGTAGCGTTTGGAAAATACATCATCAGCTACGACAATCTTGGAGGACATTAAAGTTGTTAATTTAAAAATACACAAGTACATGTTATAAATATAACGATTACAAAACAGACCAGCGTAGAATTACCATATTTGATGATGAGCTACCATTTGTGGCTTTAAACCACTATACAAGATCAAACTATATAAAAGCAATTTGCAATTTGTCTTGCGTTTTTTTATAGCAAGACAAACGGTAGAATTTGGAAAATACATCATCAACTGCGACAATCTTGGACGACATTAAAGTTGTTAATTAAAAAATACACAAGTACATCATATAAATCTAACGACTACAAAACACACCAGCGCAGAATTACCATATTTGATGATGAGCTATGATTTGTGGCTTTAAACCACTATATAAAATCAAAGTGTATAAAAGAAAATTGTAATTTGTCTTGCGATTTTTTTTATAGCAAGACAAACTGTAGAATTTGGAAAATACATCATCAACTACGACAATCTTGGAGGACATTAAAGTTGTTAATTAAAAAATACACAAGTACATGTTATAAATATAACGATTACAAAACACACCAGTGCAAAATTACCATATTTGATGATGAGCTACGATTTGTTGCTTTAAACCATTACACAAAATCAAACCGTATAAAAGCTATTTGCAATTTGTCGTGCGTTTTTTTTTATAGCAAGACAAACTGTACAATTTGGAATATACATCATCAACTACGACAACCTTGGAGGACATTAAAGTTGTTAATTAAAAAATACACAAGTACATCATATAAATATAACGATTACAAAACACACCTGCGCAGAATTACCATATTTGATGATGAGCTACGATTTGTTGCCTTAACCCATTATACAAAATCAAACTGTATAAAAGTAATTTGCTATTTGTCTTGCGTTTTTTTTTTTATAGCAAGACAAACTGTACAATTTGGAAAATACATCATCAACTACGACAATCTTGGAGGACATTAAAGTTGTTAATTAAAAAATACACAAGTACATGTTATAAATATAACGATTACAAAACACACCAGTGCAAAATTACCATATTTGATGATGAGCTACGATTTGTGGCTTTAAACTATTATACAAAATCAAACTGTATAAAAGTAATTTGTAATTTGTCTTGCGTTTTTTTTTTTTTCATAGCAAGCAAACTGTAGAATTTGGAAAATACATCATCAACTACGACAACCTTGGAGGACATTAAAGTTGTTAATTAAAAAATACACAAGTACATCATATAAATATAACGATTACAAAACACATCAGTGCAGAATTACCATATTTGATGATGAGCTACGATTTGTGGCTTTAAACCACTATATAAAATCAAACTGTATAAAAGAAAATTGTAATTTGTCTTGCGTTTTTTTTTTATAGCAAGACAAAGTGTAGAATTTGGAAAATACATCATCAACTACGACAATCTTGGAGGACATTAAAGTTGTTAATTAAAAGATACACAAGTACATATTATAAATATAACGATTACAAAACACACCAGCGCAGACTTAGCATATTTGATGATGAGCTATGATTTGTGGGTTTAAAGCACTATACAAAATCTAATTTGCAAAAAGTAATTTGCAATTTGTCTTGCGTTTTTTTTTTTTTTTTTCATAGCAAGACAAAGAGTAGAATTTGGAAAATTCATCATCAACTACGACAATCTTGGAGGACATTAAAATTGTTAATTAAAAGATACACAAGTACATATTATAAATATAACGATTACAAAACACACCAGCGCAGATTTAGCATATTTGATGATGAGCTATGATTTGTGGGTTTAAACCACTATTCAAAATCAAACTGTATAAAAGTAATTTGCAATTTGTCTTGCGTTTTTTTTATGGCAAGATAAACTGTAGAATTTGGAAAATACATCATCAACTACGACAATCTTGGATGACATTAAAGTTGTTAATTAAAAAATACACAAGTACATCATATAAATTCAACGATTACAAAACACACCAGCGCAGAATTACCAAATTTGATGATGAGCTACGATTTGTTGCTTTAAACCATTATACAAAATCAAACTATATAAAAGCAATTTGCAATTTGTCTTGCGTTTTTTCTTATTGCAAGACAAACTGTAGAATTTGGAAAATACATCATCAACTACGACAATCTTGGACGACATTAAAGTTGTTAATTAAAAAATACACAAGTACATCATATAAATATAACGACTACAAAACACACCAGCGCAGAATTACCATATTTGATGATGAGCTATGATTTGTGGCTTTAAACCACTATATAAAATCAAAGTGTATAAAAGAAAATTGTAATTTGTCTTGCGATTTTTTTTTATAGCAAGACAAACTGTAGAATTTGGAAAATACATCATCAACTACGACAATCTTGGAGGACATTAAAGTTGTTAATTAAAAAATACACAAGTACATGTTATAAATATAACGATTACAAAACACACCAGTGCAAAATTACCATATTTGATGATGAGCTACGATTTGTTGCTTTAAACCATTACACAAAATCAAACCGTATAAAAGCTATTTGCAATTTGTCTTGCGTTTTTTTTTATAGCAAGACAAACTGTACAATTTGGAATATACATCATCAACTACGACAACCTTGGAGGACATTAAAGTTGTTAATTAAAAAATACACAAGTACATCATATAAATATAACGATTACAAAACACACCTGCGCAGAATTACCATATTTGATGATGAGCTACGATTTGTTGCCTTAACCCATTATACAAAATCAAACTGTATAAAAGTAATTTGCTATTTGTCTTGCGTTTTTTTTTTATAGCAAGACAAACTGTACAATTTGGAAAATACATCATCAACTACGACAATCTTGGAGGACATTAAAGTTGTTAATTAAAAAATACACAAGTACATGTTATAAATATAACGATTACAAAACACACCAGTGCAAAATTACCATATTTGATGATGAGCTACGATTTGTGGCTTTAAACTATTATACAAAATCAAACTGTATAAAAGTAATTTGTAATTTGTCTTGCGTTTTTTTTTTCATAGCAAGCAAACTGTAGAATTTGGAAAATACATCATCAACTACGACAACCTTGGAGGACATTAAAGTTGTTAATTAAAAAATACACAAGTACATCATATAAATATAACGATTACAAAACACATCAGTGCAGAATTACCATATTTGATGATGAGCTACGATTTGTGGCTTTAAACCACTATATAAAATCAAACTGTATAAAAGAAAATTGTAATTTGTCTTGCGTTTTTTTTTTTATAGCAAGACAAAGTGTAGAATTTGGAAAATACATCATCAACTACGACAATCTTGGAGGACATTAAAGTTGTTAATTAAAAGATACACAAGTACATATTATAAATATAACGATTACAAAACACACCAGCGCAGACTTAGCATATTTGATGATGAGCTATGATTTGTGGGTTTAACCATTATACAAAATCAAACTCTATAAAAGCAATTTGCAATTTGTCTTGCGTTTTTTTTTATAGCACGACAAACTGTAGAATTTGGAAAATACATTATCACCTACGTCAATCTTGGTCAACATTAAAGTTGTTAATTAAAAAATACACAAGTACATCATATTAATATAACGACTACAAAACACACCAGCGCAGAATTACCATATTTGATGATGAGCTATGATTTGTTGCTTTAAAGCACTATACAAAATCTAATTTGCAAAAAGTAATTTGCAATTTGTCTTGCGTTTTTTTTTTCATAGCAAGACAAAGAGTAGAATTTGGAAAATTCATCATCAACTACGACAATCTTGGAGGACATTAAAATTGTTAATTAAAAGATACACAAGTACATATTATAAATATAACGATTACAAAACACACCAGCGCAGATTTAGCATATTTGATGATGAGCTATGATTTGTGGGTTTAAACCACTATTCAAAATCAAACTGTATAAAAGTAATTTGCAATTTGTCTTGCGTTTTTTTATGGCAAGATAAACTGTAGAATTTGGAAAATACATCATCAACTACGACAATCTTGGATGACATTAAAGTTGTTAATTAAAAAATACACAAGTACATCATATAAATTCAACGATTACAAAACACACCAGCGCAGAATCACCAAATTTGATGATGAGCTACGATTTGTTGCTTTAAAGCACTATACAAAATCTAATTTGCAAAAAGTAATTTGCAATTTGTCTTGCGTTTTTTTTTTCATAGCAAGACAAAGAGTAGAATTTGGAAAATTCATCATCAACTACGACAATCTTGGACGACATTAAAGTTGTTAATTAAAAAATACACAAGTACATCATATAAATATAACGACTACAAAACACACCAGCGCAGAATTACCATATTTGATGATGAGCTACGATTTTTGGCTTTAAATCACTATACAAAATCAAACTCTATAAAAGCAATTTGCACTTTGTCTTGCGTTTTTTTTTATAGCAAGACAAACTGTAGAATTTGGAAAATACATCATCAACTACGACAACCTTGGAGGACATTAAAGTTGTTAATTAAAAAATGCACAAGTACATCATATAAATATAACGATCACACAACACACCAGCGCGGAATTACCATATTTGATGATGAGCTATGATTTGTGGCTTTAAACCACTATATAAAGTCAAAGTGTATAAAAGAAAATTGTAATTTGTCTTGCGTTTTTTTTTTATAGCAAGACAAACTGGAGAATTTGGAAAATACATCATCAACTACGACAATCTTGGACGACATTATAGTTGTTAATTAAAAAATACACAAGTACATCATATAAATATAACGACTACAAAACACACCAGCGCAGAATTACCATATTTGATGATGAGCTACGATTTGTTGCTTTAAACCATTATACAAAATAAAACTGTATAAAAGTAATTTGCAATTTGTCTTGCGTTTTTTTTTTTTCATAGCAAGACAAACTGTAGCGTTTGGAAAATACATCATCAGCTACGACAATCTTGGAGGACATTAAAGTTGTTAATTTAAAAATACACAAGTACATGTTATAAATATAACGATTACAAAACAGACCAGCGTAGAATTACCATATTTGATGATGAGCTACCATTTGTGGCTTTAAACCACTATACAAGATCAAACTATATAAAAGCAATTTGCAATTTGTCTTGCGTTTTTTTATAGCAAGACAAACGGTAGAATTTGGAAAATACATCATCAACTACGACAATCTTGGACGACATTAAAGTTGTTAATTAAAAAATACACAAGTACATCATATAAATATAACGACTACAAAACACACCAGCGCAGAATTACCATATTTGATGATGAGCTATGATTTGTGGCTTTAAACCACTATATAAATCAAAGTGTATAAAAGAAAATTGTAATTTGTCTTGCGATTTTTTTTTATAGCAAGACAAACTGTAGAATTTGGAAAATACATCATCAACTACGACAATCTTGGAGGACATTAAAGTTGTTAATTAAAAAATACACAAGTACATCATATAAATATAACGATTACAAAACACACCTGCGCAGAATTACCATATTTGATGATGAGCTACGATTTGTTGCTTTAAACCATTACACAAAATCAAACCGTATAAAAGCTATTTGCAATTTGTCTTGCGTTTTTTTTTATAGCAAGACAAACTGTACAATTTGGAATATACATCATCAACTACGACAACCTTGGAGGACATTAAAGTTATTAATTAAAAAATACACAAGTACATGTTATAAATATAACGATTACAAAACACACCAGTGCAAAATTACCATATTTGATGATGAGCTACGATTTGTTGCTTTAAACCATTACACAAAATCAAACCGTATAAAAGCTATTTGCAATTTGTCTTGCGTTTTTTTTTATAGCAAGACAAACTGTACAATTTGGAATATACATCATCAACTACGACAACCTTGGAGGACATTAAAGTTGTTAATTAAAAAATACACAAGTACATCATATAAATATAACGATTACAAAACACACCTGCGCAGAATTACCATATTTGATGATGAGCTACGATTTGTTGCCTTAACCCATTATACAAAATCAAACTGTATAAAAGTAATTTGCTATTTGTCTTGCGTTTTTTTTTTATAGCAAGACAAACTGTACAATTTGGAAAATACATCATCAACTACGACAATCTTGGAGGACATTAAAGTTGTTAATTAAAAAATACACAAGTACATGTTATAAATATAACGATTACAAAACACACCAGTGCAAAATTACCATATTTGATGATGAGCTACGATTTGTGGCTTTAAACTATTATACAAAATCAAACTGTATAAAAGTAATTTGTAATTTGTCTTGCGTTTTTTTTTTCATAGCAAGCAAACTGTAGAATTTGGAAAATACATCATCAACTACGACAACCTTGGAGGACATTAAAGTTGTTAATTAAAAAATACACAAGTACATCATATAAATATAACGATTACAAAACACATCAGTGCAGAATTACCATATTTGATGATGAGCTACGATTTGTGGCTTTAAACCACTATATAAAATCAAACTGTATAAAAGAAAATTGTAATTTGTCTTGCGTTTTTTTTTTATAGCAAGACAAAGTGTAGAATTTGGAAAATACATCATCAACTACGACAATCTTGGAGGACATTAAAGTTGTTAATTAAAAGATACACAAGTACATATTATAAATATAACGATTACAAAACACACCAGCGCAGACTTAGCATATTTGATGATGAGCTATGATTTGTGGGTTTAACCATTATACAAAATCAAACTCTATAAAAGCAATTTGCAATTTGTCTTGCGTTTTTTTTTATAGCACGACAAACTGTAGAATTTGGAAAATACATTATCACCTACGTCAATCTTGGTCAACATTAAAGTTGTTAATTAAAAAATACACAAGTACATCATATTAATATAACGACTACAAAACACACCAGCGCAGAATTACCATATTTGATGATGAGCTATGATTTGTTGCTTTAAAGCACTATACAAAATCTAATTTGCAAAAAGTAATTTGCAATTTGTCTTGCGTTTTTTTTTTTTTCATAGCAAGACAAAGAGTAGAATTTGGAAAATTCATCATCAACTACGACAATCTTGGAGGACATTAAAATTGTTAATTAAAAGATACACAAGTACATATTATAAATATAACGATTACAAAACACACCAGCGCAGATTTAGCATATTTGATGATGAGCTATGATTTGTGGGTTTAAACCACTATTCAAAATCAAACTGTATAAAAGTAATTTGCAATTTGTCTTGCGTTTTTTTTATGGCAAGATAAACTGTAGAATTTGGAAAATACATCATCAACTACGACAATCTTGGATGACATTAAAGTTGTTAATTAAAAAATACACAAGTACATCATATAAATTCAACGATTACAAAACACACCAGCGCAGAATGACCAAATTTGATGATGAGCTACGATTTGTTGCTTTAAACCATTATACAAAATCAAACTATATAAAAGCAATTTGCAATTTGTCTTGCGTTTTTTCTTATTGCAAGACAAACTGTAGAATTTGGAAAATACATCATCAACTACGACAATCTTGGACGACATTAAAGTTGTTAATTAAAAAATGCACAAGTACATCATATAAATATAACGATTACAAAACACACCAGCGCAGAATTACCATATTTGATGATGAGCAATGATTTGTGGCTTTAAATTATTATAAAAAATCAAACTGTATAAAAGTAATTTGCAATTCGTCTTGCGTTTTTTTTTATAGCAAGACAAACTGTAGAATCTGGAAAATACATCATCAACTACGACAATTTTGGAGGACATTAAGGTTGTTAATTAAAAAATACACAAGTACATCATATAAATATAACGATTACAAAACACGCCAGCCCAGAATTACCACATTTGATGATGAGCTACGATTTGTTGCTTTAAACCATTATACAACATCAAACTGTATAAAAGTAATTTGCAATTTGTCTTGCGTTTTTTTTATAGCAAAACAAACTGTAGAATTTGGAAAATACATCATCAACTACGACAATCTTGGACGACATTAAAGTTGTTAATTAAAGAATACACAAGTACATCATATAAATATAACGACTACAAAACACACCAGCGCAGAATTACCATATTTGATGATGAGCTACGATTTGTGGCTTTAAACCACTATACAAAATCAAACTCTACAAAAGCAATTTGCAACTTGTCTTGCGCTTTTTTATAGCAAGACAAACTGTAGAATTTGGAAAGTACATCATCAACTACGACAACATTGGAGGACATTAAAGTTGTTAGTTAAAAAATACACAAGTAAATCATATAAATATAACGACTACAAAACACACCAGCGCAGAATTACCATATTTGATGATGAGCTACGATTTGTTGCTTTAAACCATTATACAAAATAAAACTGTATAAAAGTAATTTGCAATTTGTCTTGCGTTTTTTTTTTTTTCATAGCAAGACAAACTGTAGCGTTTGGAAAATACATCATCAACTACGACAATCTTGGAGGACATTAAAGTTGTTAATTAAAAAATACACAAGTACATGTTATAAATATAACGATTACAAAACACACCAGCGTAGAATTACCATATTTGATGATGAGCTACGATTTGTGGCTTTAAACCACTATACAAGATCAAACTATATAAAAGCAATTTGCAATTTGTCTTGCGTTTTTTTATAGCAAGACAAACTATAGAATTTGGAAAATACATCATCAACTACAACAATCTTGGAGGACATTAAAGTTGCTAATTAAAAAATACACAAGTACATCATATAAATACAACGATTACAAAACACACTAGCGCAGAATTACCATATTTGATGATGAGCTACGATATGTTGCTTTAAACCATTATACAAAATAAAACTATATAAAAGCAATTTGCAATTTGTCTTGCGTTTTTTTATAGCAAGACAAACGGTAGAATTTGGAAAATACATCATCAACTACGACAATCTTGGACGACATTAAAGTTGTTAATTAAAAAATACACAAGTACATCATATAAATATAACGACTACAAAACACACCAGCGCAGAATTACCATATTTGATGATGAGCTATGATTTGTGGCTTTAAACCACTATATAAAATCAAAGTGTATAAAAGAAAATTGTAATTTGTCTTGCGTTTTTTTTATAGCAAGACAAACTGTAGAATTTGGAAAATACATCATCAACTACGACAATCTTGGAGGACATTAAAGTTGTTAATTAAAAAATACACAGGTACATCATATAAATATATCGTGTACAAAACACACCAGCGCAGAATTACCATATTTGATGATGAGCTACGATTTGTTGCTTTAAACTATTATACAAAATCAAACTGTATAAAATTAATTTGTAGTTTGTCTTGCGTTTTTTTTTTCATAGCAAGCAAACTGTAGAATTTGGAAAATACATCATCAACTACGACAATCTTGGTGGACATTAAAGTTGTTAATTAAAAAATACACAAGTACATGTTATAAATATAACGATTACAAAACACACCAGTGCAGAATTACCATATTTGATGATGAGCTACGATTTGTTGCTTTAAACCATTACACAAAATCAAACCGTATAAAAGCTATTTGCAATTTGTCTTGCGTTTTTTTTTATACCAAGACAAACTGTACAATTTGGAATATACATCATCAACTACGACAACCTTGGAGGACATTAAAGTTGTTAATTAAAAAATACACAAGTACATCATATAAATATAACGACTACAAAACACATCAGCGCAGAATTACCATATTTGATGATGAGCTACGATTTGTGGCTTTAAACTATTATACAAAATCAAACTGTATAAAAGTAATTTGTAATTTGTCTTGCGTTTTTTTTTTCATAGCAAGCAAACTGTAGAATTTGGAAAATACATCATCAACTACGACAACCTTGGAGGACATTAAAGTTGTTAATTAAAAAATACACAAGTACATCATATAAATATAAAGATTACAAAACACATCAGCGCAGAATTACCATATTTGATGATGAGCTATGATTTGTGGCTTTAAACCACTATATAAAATCAAATTGTATAAAAGAAAATTGTAATTTGTCTTGCGTTTTTTTTTATAGCAAGACAAACTGTAGAATTTGGAAAATACATCATCAACTACGACAATCTTGGAGGACATTAAAGTTGTTAATTAAAAGATACACAAGTACATATTATAAATATAACGATTACAAAACACACCAGCGCAGACTTAGC
The DNA here is from genome assembly GCA_963971325.1 of Aphodius granarius. Classification (NCBI taxonomy): domain Eukaryota; kingdom Metazoa; phylum Arthropoda; class Insecta; order Coleoptera; family Scarabaeidae; genus Aphodius; species Aphodius granarius. The sequence continues at coordinate 10,106,901 of OZ020225.1, forward strand.
ATATTTGATGATGAGCTATGATTTGTGGGTTTAACCATTATACAAAATCAAACTCTATAAAAGCAATTTGCAATTTGTCTTGCGTTTTTTTTTTATAGCACGACAAACTGTAGAATTTGGAAAATACATTATCAACTACGTCAATCTTGGTCGACATTAAAGTTGTTAATTAAAAAATACACAAGTACATCATATTAATATAACGACTACAAAACACACCAGCGCAGAAATACCATATTTGATGATGAGCTATGATTTATTGCTTTAAAGCACTATACAAAATCTAATTTGCAAAAAGTAATTTGCAATTTGTCTTGCGTTTTTTTTTTTTTTTTTTTCATAGCAAGACAAAGAGTAGAATTTGGAAAATTCATCATCAACTACGACAATCTTGGAGGACATTAAAGTTGTTAATTAAAAGATACACAAGTACATATTATAAATATAACGATTACAAAACACACCAGCGCAGACTTAGCATATTTGATGATGAGCTATGATTTGTGGGTTCAACCATTATACAAAATCAAACTCTATAAAAGCAATTTGCAATTTGTCTTGCGTTTTTTTTTTATAGCACGACAAACTGTAGAATTTGGAAAATACATTATCACCTACGACAATCTTGGTCAACATTAAAGTTGTTAATTAAAAAATACACAAGTACATCATATTAATATAACGACTACAAAACACACCAGCGCAGAATTACCATATTTGATGATGAGCTATGATTTGTTGCTTTAAACCATTATACAAAATAAAACTGTATAAAAGTAATTTGCAATTTGTCTTGCGTTTTTTTTTTCATACCAAGACAAACTGTAGCGTTTGGAAAATACATCATCAGCTACGACAATCTTGGAGGACATTAAAGTTGTTAATTTAAAAATACACAAGTACATGTTATAAATATAAAGATTACAAAACACACCAGCGTAGAATTACCATATTTGATGATGAGCTACCATTTGTGGCTTTAAACCACTATACAAGATCAAACTATATAAAAGCAATTTGCAATTTGTCTTGCGTTTTTTTATAGCAAGACAAACGGTAGAATTTGGAAAATACATCATCAACTACGACAATCTTGGACGACATTAAAGTTGTTAATTAAAAAATACACAAGTACATCATATAAATATAACGACTACAAAACACACCAGCGCAGAATTACCATATTTGATGATGAGCTACGATTTGTTGCTTTAAACTATTATACAAAATCAAACTGTATAAAATTAATTTGTAGTTTGTCTTGCGTTTTTTTTTTCATAGCAAGCAAACTGTAGAATTTGGAAAATACATCATCAACTACGACAATCTTGGTGGACATTAAAGTTGTTAATTAAAAAATACACAAGTACATGTTATAAATATAACGATTACAAAACACACCAGTGCAGAATTACCATATTTGATGATGAGCTACGATTTGTTGCTTTAAACCATTACACAAAAAATACACAGGTACATCATATATCGTGTACAAAACACACCAGCGCAGAATTACCATATTTGATGATGAGCTACGATTTGTTGCTTTAAACTATTATACAAAATCAAACTGTATAAAATTAATTTGTAGTTTGTCTTGCGTTTTTTTTTTTTTCATAGCAAGCAAACTGTAGAATTTGGAAAATACATCATCAACTACGACAATCTTGGTGGACATTAAAGTTGTTAATTAAAAAATACACAAGTACATGTTATAAATATAACGATTACAAAACACACCAGTGCAGAATTACCATATTTGATGATGAGTTACGATTTATTGCTTTAAACCATTACACAAAATCAAACCGTATAAAAGCTATTTGCAATTTGTCTTGCGTTTTTTTTTTATACCAAGACAAACTGTACAATTTGGAATATACATCATCAACTACGACAACCTTGGAGGACATTAAAGTTGTTAATTAAAAAATACACAAGTACATCATATAAATATAACGATTACAAAACACATCAGCGCAGAATTACCATATTTGATGATGAGCTACGATTTGTGGCTTTAAACTATTATACAAAATCAAACTGTATAAAAGTAATTTGTAATTTGTCTTGCGTTTTTTTTTTCATAGCAAGCAAACTGTAGAATTTGGAAAATACATTATCAACTACGACAACCTTGGAGGACATTAAAGTTGTTAATTAAAAAATACACAAGTACATCATATAAATATAACGATTACAAAACACATCAGCGCAGAATTACCATATTTGATGATGAGCTATGATTTGTGGCTTTAAACCACTATATAAAATCAAACTGTATAAAAGAAAATTGTAATTTGTCTTGCGTTTTTTTTTTATAGCAAGACAAACTGTAGAATTTGGAAAATACATGATCAACTACGACAATCTTGGAGGACATTAAAGTTGTTAATTAAAAGATACACAAGTACATATTATAAATATAACGATTACAAAACACACCAGCGCAGACTTAGCATATTTGATGATGAGCTATGATTTGTGGGTTTAACCATTATACAAAATCAAACTCTATAAAAGCAATTTGCAATTTGTCTTGCGTTTTTTTTTATAGCACGACAAACTGTAGAATTTGGAAAATACATTATCAACTACGTCAATCTTGGTCGACATTAAAGTTGTTAATTAAAAAATACACAAGTACATCATATTAATATAACGACTACAAAACACACCAGCGCAGAAATACCATATTTGATGATGAGCTATGATTTGTTGCTTTAAAGCACTATACAAAATCTAATTTGCAAAAAGTAATTTGCAATTTGTCTCGCGTTTTTTTTTTTTTTTTTTTTTCATAGCCAGACGAAGAGTAGAATTTGGAAAATTCATCATCAACTACGACAATCTTGGAGGACATTAAAATTGTTAATTAAAAGATACACAAGTACATATTATAAATATAACGATTACAAAACACACCAGCGCAGACTTAGCATATTTGATGATGAGCTATGATTTGTGGGTTTAAACCACTATTCAAACTCAAACTGTATAAAAGTAATTTGCAATTTGTCTTGCGTTTTTTTTATGGCAAGATAAACTGTAGAGTTTGGAAAATACATCATCAACTACGACAATCTTGGAAGACATTAAGGTTGTTAATTAAAAAATACACAAGTACATCATATAAATATAACGATTACAAAACACACCAGCGCAGAATTACCAAATTTGATGATGAGCTACGATTTGTTGCTTTAAACCATTATACAAAATCAAACTATATAAAAGCAATTTGCAATTTGTCTTGCGTTTTTTCTTATTGCAAGACAAACTGTAGAATTTGGAAAATACATCATCAACTACGACAATCTTGGACGACATTAAAGTTGTTAATTAAAAAATGCACAAGTACATCATATAAATATAACGATTACAAAACACACCAGCGCAGAATTACCATATTTGATGATGAGCAATGATTTGTGGCTTTAAATTATTATACAAAATCAAACTGTATAAAAGTAATTTGCAATTCGTCTTGCGTTTTTTTTATAGCAAGACAAACTGTAGAATCTGGAAAATACATCATCAACTACGACAATCTTGGAAGACATTAAGGTTGTTAATTAAAAAATACACAAGTACATCATATAAATATAACGATTACAAAACACGCCAGCCCAGAATTACCACATTTGATGATGAGCTACGATTTGTTGCTTTAAACCATTATACAACATCAAACTGTATAAAAGTAATTTGCAATTTGTCTTGCGTTCTTTTTATAGCAAGACAAACTGTAGAATTTGGAAAATACATCATCAACTACGACAATCTTGGAGGACATTAAAGTTGCTAATTAAAAAATACACAAGTACATCATATAAATACAACGATTACAAAACACACTAGCGCAGAATTACCATATTTGATGATGAGCTACGATTTGTTGCTTTAAACCATTATACAAAATAAAACTGTATAAAAGTAATTTGCAATTTGTCTTGCGTTTTTTTTTTTCATAGCAAGACAAACTGTAGCTTTTGGAAAATACATCATCAACTACGACAATCTTGGAGGACATTAAAGTTGTTAATTAAAAAATACACAAGTACATGTTATAAATATAACGATTACAAAACACACCAGCGTAGAATTACCATATTTTTGATGAGCTACGATTTGTGGCCTTAAACCACTATACAAAATCAAACTACATAAAAGCAATTTGCAATTTGTCTTGCATTTTTTTTATAGCAGGACAAACTGTAGAATTTGGAAAATACATCATCAACTACGACAATCTTGGACGACATTAAAGTTGTTAATTAAAAAATACACAAGTACATCATATAAATATAACGACTACAAAACACACCAGCGCAGAATTACCATATTTGATGATGAGCTACGATTTGTGGCTTTAAACCACTATACAAAATCAAACTCTACAAAAGCAATTTGCAACTTGTCTTGCGCTTTTTTATAGCAAGACAAACTGTAGAATTTGGAAAGTACATCATCAACTACGACAACCTTGGAGGACATTAAAGTTGTTAGTTAAAAAATACACAAGTAAATCATATAAATATAACGACTACAAAACACACCAGCGCAGAATTACCATATTTGATGATGAGCTACGATTTGTTGCTTTAAACCATTATACAAAATAAAACTGTATAAAGGTAATTTGCAATTTGTCTTGCGTTTTTTTTTTTCATAGCAAGACAAACTGTAGCGTTTGGAAAATACATCATCAACTATGACAATCTTGGAGGACATTAAAGTTGTTAATTAAAAAATACACAAGTACATGTTATAAATATAACGATTACAAAACACACCAGCGTAGAATTACCATATTTGATGATGAGCTACGATTTGTGGCTTTAAACCACTATACAAGATCAAACTATATAAAAGCAATTTGCAATTTGTCTTGCGTTTTTTTATAGCAAGACAAACTATAGAATTTGGAAAATACATCATCAACTACAAAAATCTTGGAGGACATTAAAGTTGCTAATTAAAAAATACACACGTACATCATATAAACACAACGATTACAAAACACACTAGCGCAGAATTACCATATTTGATGATGAGCTACGATTTGTTGCTTTAAACCATTATACAAAATAAAACTGTATAAAAGAAATTTGCAATTTGTCTTGCGTTTTTTTTTTCATAGCAAGACAAACTGTAGCTTTTGGAAAATACATCATCAACTACGACAATCTTGGAGGACATTAAAGTTGTTAATTAAAAAATACACAAGTACATGTTATAAATATAACGATTACAAAACACACCAGCGTAGAATTACCATATTTGATGATGAGCTACGATTTATGGCCTTAAACCACTATACAAAATCAAACTATATAAAAGCAATTTGCAATTTGTCTTGCGTTTTTTTTATAGCAGGACAAACTGTAGAATTTGGAAAATACATCATCAACTACGACAATCTTGGACGACATTAAAGTTGTTAATTAAAAAATACACAAATACATCATATAAATACAACGACTACAAAACACACCAGCGCAGAATTACCATATTTGGTGATGAGCTACGATTTTTGGCTTTAAATCACTATACAAAATCAAACTCTATAAAAGCAATTTGCAATTTGTCTTGCGTTTTTTTTATAGCAAGACAAACTGTAGAATTTGGAAAATACATCATCAACTACGACAACCTTGGAGGACATTAAAGTTGTTAATTAAAAAATGCACAAGTACATCATATAAATATAACGATCACACAACACACCAGCGCGGAATTACCATATTTGATGATGAGCTATGATTTGTGGCTTTAAACCACTATATAAAATCAAAGTGTATAAAAGAAAATTGTAATTTGTCTTGCGTTTTTTTTTTATAGCAAGACAAACTGTAGAATTTGGAAAATACATCATCAACTACGAAAATCTTGGACGACATTATAGTTGTTAATTAAAAAATACACAAGTACATCATATAAATATAACGACTACAAAACACACCAGCGCAGAATTACCATATTTGATGATGAGCTACGATTTGTTGCTTTAAACCATTATACAAAATAAAACTGTATAAAAGTAATTTGCAATTTGTCTTGCGTTTTTTTTTTTCATACCAAGACAAACTGTAGCGTTTGGAAAATACATCATCAACTACGACAATCTTGGAGGACATTAAAGTTGTTAATTTAAAAATACACAAGTACATGTTATAAATATAAAGATTACAAAACACACCAGCGTAGAATTACCATATTTGATGATGAGCTACCATTTGTGGCTTTAAACCACTATACAAGATCAAACTATATAAAAGCAATTTGCAATTTGTCTTGCGTTTTTTTATAGCAAGACAAACGGTAGAATTTGGAAAATACATCATCAACTACGACAATCTTGGACGACATTAAAGTTGTTAATTAAAAAATACACAAGTACATCATATAAATATAACGACTACAAAACACACCAGCGCAGAATTACCATATTTGATGATGAGCTATGATTTGTGGCTTTAAACCACTATATAAAATCAAAGTGTATAAAAGAAAATTGTAATTTGTCTTGCGTTTTTTTTTATAGCAAGACAAACTGTAGAATTTGGAAAATACATCAACTACGACAATCTTGGAGGACATTAAAGTTGTTAATTAAAAAATACACAGGTACATCATATAAATATATCGTGTACAAAACACACCAGCGCAGAATTACCATATTTGATGATGAGCTACGATTTGTTGCTTTAAACTATTATACAAAATCAAACTGTATAAAATTAATTTGTAGTTTGTCTTGCGTTTTTTTTTTCATAGCAAGCAAACTGTAGAATTTGGAAAATACATCATCAACTACGACAATCTTGGTGGACATTAAAGTTGTTAATTAAAAAATACACAAGTACATGTTATAAATATAACGATTACAAAACACACCGGTGCAGAATTACCATATTTGATGATGAGCTACGATTTGTTGCTTTAAACCATTACACAAAATCAAACCGTATAAAAGCTATTTGCAATTTGTCTTGCGTTTTTTTTTTATACCAAGACAAACTGTCCAATTTGGAATATACATCATCAACTACGACAACCTTGGAGGACATTAAAGTTGTTAATTAAAAAATACACAAGTACATCATATAAATATAAAGATTACAAAACACACCAGCGTAGAATTACCATATTTGATGATGAGCTACCATTTGTGGCTTTAAACCACTATACAAGATCAAACTATATAAAAGCAATTTGCAATTTGTCTTGCGTTTTTTTATAGCAAGACAAACGGTAGAATTTGGAAAATACATCATCAACTACGACAATCTTGGACGACATTAAAGTTGTTAATTAAAAAATACACAAGTACATCATATAAATATAACGACTACAAAACACACCAGCGCAGAATTACCATATTTGATGATGAGCTATGATTTGTGGCTTTAAACCACTATATAAAATCAAAGTGTATAAAAGAAAATTGTAATTTGTCTTGCGTTTTTTTTATAGCAAGACAAACTGTAGAATTTGGAAAATACATCATCAACTACGACAATCTTGGAGGACATTAAAGTTGTTAATTAAAAAATACACAGGTACATCATATATCGTGTACAAAACACACCAGCGCAGAATTACCATATTTGATGATAAGCTACGATTTGTTGCTTTAAACTATTATACAAAATCAAACTGTATAAAATTAATTTGTAGTTTGTCTTGCGTTTTTTTTTTCATAGCAAGCAAACTGTAGAATTTGGAAAATACATCATCAACTACGACAATCTTGGTGGACATTAAAGTTGTTAATTAAAAAATACACAAGTACATGTTATAAATATAACGATTACAAAACACACCAGTGCAGAATTACCATATTTGATGATGAGCTACGATTTGTTGCTTTAAACCATTACACAAAAAATACACAGGTACATCATATATCGTGTACAAAACACACCAGCGCAGAATTACCATATTTGATGATGAGCTACGATTTGTTGCTTTAAACTATTATACAAAATCAAACTGTATAAAATTAATTTGTAGTTTATCTTGCGTTTTTTTTTTCATAGCAAGCAAACTGTAGAATTTGGAAAATACATCATCAACTACGACAATCTTGGTGGACATTAAAGTTGTTAATTAAAAAATACACAAGTACATGTTATAAATATAACGATTACAAAACACACCAGTGCAGAATTACCATATTTGATGATGAGCTACGATTTGTTGCTTTAAACCATTACACAAAATCAAACCGTATAAAAGCTATTTGCAATTTGTCTTGCGTTTTTTTTTATACCAAGACAAACTGTACAATTTGGAATATACATCATCAACTACGACAACCTTGGAGGACATTAAAGTTGTTAATTAAAAAATACACAAGTACATCATATAAATATAACGATTACAAAACACATCAGCGCAGAATTACCATATTTGATGATGAGCTACGATTTGTGGCTTTAAACTATTATACAAAATCAAACTGTATAAAAGTAATTTGTAATTTGTCTTGCGTTTTTTTTTTCATAGCAAGCAAACTGTAGAATTTGGAAAATACATCATCAACTACGACAACCTTGGAGGACATTAAAGTTGTTAATTAAAAAATACACAAGTACATCATATAAATATAACGATTACAAAACACATCAGCGCAGAATTACCATATTTGATGATGAGCTATGATTTGTGGCTTTAAACCACTATATAAAATCAAACTGTATAAAAGAAAATTGTAATTTGTCTTGCGTTTTTTTTTTATAGCAAGACAAACTGTAGAATTTGGAAAATACATCATCAACTACGACAATCTTGGAGGACATTAAAGTTGTTAATTAAAAGATACACAAGTACATATTATAAATATAACGATTACAAAACACACCAGCGCAGACTTAGCATATTTGATGATGAGCTATGATTTGTGGGTTTAACCATTATACAAAATCAAACTCTATAAAAGCAATTTGCAATTTGTCTTGCGTTTTTTTTTATAGCACGACAAACTGTAGAATTTGGAAAATACATTATCAACTACGTCAATCTTGGTCGACATTAAAGTTGTTAATTAAAAAATACACAAGTACATCATATTAATATAACGACTACAAAACACACCAGCGCAGAAATACCATATTTGATGATGAGCTATGATTTGTTGCTTTAAAGCACTATACAAAATCTAATTTGCAAAAAGTAATTTGCAATTTGTCTTGCGTTTTTTTTTTTTTTTTTTTCATAGCAAGACAAAGAGTAGAATTTGGAAAATTCAACATCAACTACGACAATCTTGGAGGACATTAAAGTTGTTAATTAAAAGATACACAAGTACATATTATAAATATAACGATTACAAAACACACCAGCGCAGACTTAGCATATTTGATGATGAGCTATGATTTGTGGGTTTAACCATTATACAAAATCAAACTCTATAAAAGCAATTTGCAATTTGTCTTGCGTTTTTTTTTATAGCACGACAAACTGTAGAATTTGGAAAATACATTATCACCTACGTCAATCTTGGTCAACATTAAAGTTGTTAATTAAAAAATACACAAGTACATCATATTAATATAACGACTACAAAACACACCAGCGCAGAATTACCATATTTGATGATGAGCTATGATTTGTTGCTTTAAAGCACTATACAAAATCTAATTTGCAAAAAGTAATTTGCAATTTGTCTTGCGTTTTTTTTTTTTTTTTTCATAGCAAGACAAAGAGTAGAATTTGGAAAATTCATCATCAACTACGACAATCTTGGAGGACATTAAAATTGTTAATTAAAAGATACACAAGTACATATTATAAATATAACGATTACAAAACACACCAGCGCAGACTTAGCATATTTGATGATGAGCTATGATTTGTGGGTTTAAACCACTATTCAAACTCAAACTGTATAAAAGTAATTTGCAATTTGTCTTGCGTTTTTTTTATGGCAAGATAAACTGTAGAATTTGGAAAATACATCATCAACTACGACAATCTTGGATGACATTAAAGTTGTTAATTAAAAAATACACAAGTACATCATATAAATACAACGATTACAAAACACACCAGCGCAGAATTACCAAATTTGATGATGAGCTACGATTTGTTGCTTTAAACCATTATACAAAATCAAACCATATAAAAGCAATTTGCAATTTGTCTTGCGTTTTTTCTTATTGCAAGACAAACTGTAGAATTTGGAAAATACATCATCAACTACGACAATCTTGGACGACATTAAAGTTGTTAATTAAAAAATGCACAAGTACATCATATAAATATAACGATTACAAAACACACCAGCGCAGAATTACCATATTTGATGATGAGCAATGATTTGTGGCTTTAAATTATTATACAAAATCAAACTGTATAAAAGTAATTTGCAATTCGTCTTGCGTTTTTTTTATAGCAAGACAAACTGTAGAATCTGGAAAATACATCATCAACTACGACAATCTTGGAGGACATTAAGGTTGTTAATTAAAAAATACACAAGTACATCATATAAATATAACGATTACAAAACACGCCAGCCCAGAATTACCACATTTGATGATAAGCTACGATTTGTTGCTTTAAACCATTATACAACATCAAACTGTATAAAAGTAATTTGCAATTTGTCTTGCGTTTTTTTTATAGCAAGACAAACTGTAGAATTTGGAAAATACATCATCAACTACGACAATCTTGGAGGACATTAAAGTTGCTAATTAAAAAATACACAAGTACATCATATAAATACAACGATTACAAAACACACTAGCGCAGAATTACCATATTTGATGATGAGCTACGATTTGTTGCTTTAAACCATTATACAAAATAAAACTGTATAAAAGTAATTTGCAATTTGTCTTGCGTTTTTTTTTTCATAGCAAGACAAACTGTAGCTTTTGGAAAATACATCATCAACTACGACAATCTTGGAGGACATTAAAGTTGTTAATTAAAAAATACACAAGTACATGTTATAAATATAACGATTACAAAACACACCAGCGTAAAATTACCATATTTTTGATGAGCTACGATTTGTGGCCTTAAACCACTATACAAAATCAAACTACATAAAAGCAATTTGCAATTTGTCTTGCATTTTTTTTATAGCAGGACAAACTGTAGAATTTGGAAAATACATCATCAACTACGACAATCTTGGACGACATTAAAGTTGTTAATTAAAAAATACACAAGTACATCATATAAATATAACGACTACAAAACACACCAGCGCAGAATTACCATATTTGATGATGAGCTACGATTTGTGGCTTTAAACCACTATACAAAATCAAACTCTACAAAAGCAATTTGCAACTTGTCTTGCGCTTTTTTATAGCAAGACAAACTGTAGAATTTGGAAAGTACATCATCAACTACGACAACCTTGGAGGACATTAAAGTTGTTAGTTAAAAAATACACAAGTAAATCATATAAATATAACGACTACAAAACACACCAGCGCAGAATTACCATATTTGATGATGAGCTACGATTTGTTGCTTTAAACCATTATACAAAATAAAACTGTATAAAAGTAATTTGCAATTTGTCTTGCGTTTTTTTTTTTTCATAGCAAGACAAACTGTAGCGTTTGGAAAATACATCATCAACTATGACAATCTTGGAGGACATTAAAGTTGTTAATTAAAAAATACACAAGTACATGTTATAAATATAACGATTACAAAACACACCAGCGTAGAATTACCATATTTGATGATGAGCTACGATTTGTGGCTTTAAACCACTATACAAGATCAAACTATATAAAAGCAATTTGCAATTTGTCTTGCGTTTTTTTATAGCAAGACAAACTATAGAATTTGGAAAATACATCATCAACTACAACAATCTTGGAGGACATTAAAGTTGCTAATTAAAAAATACACACGTACATCATATAAATACAACGATTACAAAACACACTAGCGCAGAATTACCATATTTGATGATGAGCTACGATTTGTTGCTTTAAACCATTATACAAAATAAAACTGTATAAAAGTAATTTGCAATTTGTCTTGCGTTTTTTTTTCATAGCAAGACAAACTGTAGCTTTTGGAAAATACATCATCAACTACGACAATCTTGGAGGACATTAAAGTTGTTAATTAAAAAATACACAAGTACATGTTATAAATATAACGATTACAAAACACACCAGCGTAGAATTACCATATTTGATGATGAGCTACGATTTATGGCCTTAAACCACTATACAAAATCAAACTATATAAAAGCAATTTGCAATTTGTCTTGCGTTTTTTTTATAGCAGGACAAACTGTAGAATTTGGAAAATACATCATCAACTACGACAATCTTGGACGACATTAAAGTTGTTAATTAAAAAATACACAAATACATCATATAAATACAACGACTACAAAACACACCAGCGCAGAATTACCATATTTGATGATGAGCTACGATTTTTGGCTTTAAATCACTATACAAAATCAAACTCTATAAAAGCAATTTGCAATTTGTCTTGCGTTTTTTTTATAGCAAGACAAACTGTAGAATTTGGAAAATACATCATCAACTACGACAACCTTGGAGGACATTAAAGTTGTTAATTAAAAAATGCACAAGTACATCATATAAATATAACGATCACACAACACACCAGCGCGGAATTACCATAGTTGATGATGAGCTATGATTTGTGGCTTTAAACCACTATATAAAATCGAAGTGTATAAAAGAAAATTGTAATTTTTTTGCGTTTTTTTTTATAGCAAGACAAACTGTAGAATTTGGAAAATACATCATCAACTACGAAAATCTTGGACGACATTATAGTTGTTAATTAAAAAATACACAAGTACATCATATAAATATAACGACTACAAAACACACCAGCGCAGAATTACCATATTTGATGATGAGCTACGATTTGTTGCTTTAAACCATTATACAAAATAAAACTGTATAAAAGTAATTTGCAATTTGTCTTGCGTTTTTTTTTTTCATACCAAGACAAACTGTAGCGTTTGGAAAATACATCATCAGCTACGACAATCTTGGAGGACATTAAAGTTGTTAATTTAAAAATACACAAGTACATGTTATAAATATAAAGATTACAAAACACACCAGCGTAGAATTACCATATTTGATGATGAGCTACCATTTGTGGCTTTAAACCACTATACAAGATCAAACTATATAAAAGCAATTTGCAATTTGTCTTGCGTTTTTTTATAGCAAGACAAACGGTAGAATTTGGAAAATACATCATCAACTACGACAATCTTGGACGACATTAAAGTTATTAATTAAAAAATACACAAGTACATCATATAAATATAACGACTACAAAACACACCAGCGCAGAATTACCATATTTGATGATGAGCTATGATTTGTGGCTTTAAACCACTATATAAAATCAAAGTGTATAAAAGAAAATTGTAATTTGTCTTGCGTTTTTTTTTATAGCAAGACAAACTGTAGAATTTGGAAAATACATCAACTACGACAATCTTGGAGGACATTAAAGTTGTTAATTAAAAAATACACAGGTACATCATATAAATATATCGTGTACAAAACACACCAGCGCAGAATTACCATATTTGATGATGAGCTACGATTTGTTGCTTTAAACTATTATACAAAATCAAACTGTATAAAATTAATTTGTAGTTTGTCTTGCGTTTGTTTTTTTTCATAGCAAGCAAACTGTAGAATTTGGAAAATACATCATCAACTACGACAATCTTGGTGGACATTAAAGTTGTTAATTAAAAAATACACAAGTACATGTTATAAATATAACGATTACAAAACACACCAGTGCAGAATTACCATATTTGATGATGAGCTACGATTTGTTGCTTTAAACCATTACACAAAATCAAACCGTATAAAAGCTATTTGCAATTTGTCTTGCGTTTTTTTTTTATACCAAGACAAACTGTACAATTTGGAATATACATCATCAACTACGACAACCTTGGAGGACATTAAAGTTGTTAATTAAAAAATACACAAGTACATCATATAAATATAACGATTACAAAACACATCAGCGCAGAATTACCATATTTGATGATGAGCTACGATTTGTGGCTTTAAACTATTATACAAAATCAAACTGTATAAAAGTAATTTGTAATTTGTCTTGCGTTTTTTTTTTCATAGCAAGCAAACTGTAGAATTTGGAAAATACATCATCAACTACGACAACCTTGGAGGACATTAAAGTTGTTAATTAAAAAATACACAAGTACATCATATAAATATAACGATTACAAAACACATCAGCGCAGAATTACCATATTTGATGATGAGCTATGATTTGTGGCTTTAAACCACTATATAAAATCAAACTCTATAAAAGAAAATTGTAATTTGTCTTGCGTTTTTTTTTATAGCAAGACAAACTGTAGAATTTGGAAAATACATCATCAACTACGACAATCTTGGAGGACATTAAAGTTGTTAATTAAAAGATACACAAGTACATATTATAAATATAACGATTACAAAACACACCAGCGCAGACTTAGCATATTTGATGATGAGCTATGATTTGTGGGTTTAACCATTATACAAAATCAAACTCTATAAAAGCAATTTGCAATTTGTCTTGCGTTTTTTTTTTATAGCACGACAAACTGTAGAATTTGGAAAATACATTATCAACTACGTCAATCTTGGTCTACATTAAAGTTGTTAATTAAAAAATACACAAGTACATCATATTAATATAACGACTACAAAACACACCAGCGCAGAAATACCATATTTGATGATGAGCTATGATTTGTTGCTTTAAAGCACTATACAAAATCTAATTTGCAAAAAGTAATTTGGAATTTGTCTTGCGTTTTTTTTTTTTTTTTTTTTCATAGCAAGACAAAGAGTAGAATTTGGAAAATTCATCATCAACTACGACAATCTTGGAGGACATTAAAATTGTTAATTAAAAGATACACAAGTACATATTATAAATATAACGATTACAAAACACACCAGCGCAGACTTAGCATATTTGATGATGAGCTATGATTTGTGGGTTTAAACCACTATACAAAATCAAACTGTATAAAAGTAATTTGCAATTTGTCTTGCGTTTTTTTTATGGCAAAATAAACTGTAGAATTTGAAAAATACATCATCAACTACGACAATCTTGGATGACATTAAAGTTGTTAATTAAAAAATACACAAGTACATCATATAAATACAACGATTACAAAACACACCAGCGCAGAATTACCAAATTTGATGATGAGCTACGATTTGTTGCTTTAAATTATTATACAAAATCAAACTGTATAAAAGTAATTTGCAATTCGTCTTGCGTTTTTTTTTATAGCAAGACAAACTGTAGAATCTGGAAAATATATCATCAACTACGACAATCTTGGAGGACATTAAGGTTGTTAATTAAAAAATACACAAGTACATCATATAAATATAACGATTACAAAACACGCCAGCCCAGAATTACCACATTTGATGATGAGCTACGATTTGTTGCTTTAAACCATTATACAACATCAAACTGTATAAAAGTAATTTGCAATTTGCCTTGCGTTTTTTTTTATAGCAAGACAAACTGTAGAATTTGGAAAATACATCATCAACTACGACAATCTTGGAGGACATTAAAGTTGCTAATTAAAAAATACACAAGTACATCATATAAATACAACGATTACAAAACACACTAGCGCAGAATTACTATATTTGATGATGAGCTAAGATTTGTTGCTTTAAACCATTATACAAAATAAAACTGTATAAAAGTAATTTGCAATTTGTCTTGCGTTTTTTTTTTCATAGCAAGACAAACTGTAGCTTTTGGAAAATACATCATCAACTACGACAATCTTGGAGGACATTAAAGTTGTTAATTAAAAAATACACAAGTACATGTTATAAATATAACGATTACAAAACACACCAGCGTAGAATTACCATATTTTTGATGCGCTACGATTTGTGGCCTTAAACCACTATACAAAATCAAACTACATAAAAGCAATTTGCAATTTGTCTTGCGTTTTTTTTTATAGCAGGACAAACTGTAGAATTTGGAAAATACATCATCAACTACGACAATCTTGGACGACATTAAAGTTGTTAATTAAAAAATACACAAGTGCATCATATAAATATAACGACTACAAAACACACCAGCGCAGAATTACCATATTTGATGATGAGCAACGATTTGTGGCTTTAAACCACTATACAAAATCAAACTCTATTAAAGCAATTTGCAACTTGTCTTGCGTTTTTTTTATAGCAAGACAAACTGTAGAATTTGGAAAGTACATCATCAACTACGACAATCTTGGAGGACATTAAAGTTGTTAATTAAAAAATACACAAGTACATGTTATAAATATAACGATTACAAAACACACCAGCGTAGAATTACCATATTTGATGATGAGCTACGATTTGTGGCTTTAAACCACTATACAAGATCAAACTATATAAAAGCAATTTGCAATTTGTCTTGCGTTTTTTTATAGCACGACAAACGGTAGAATTTGGAAAATACATCATCAACTACGACAATCTTGGACGACATTAAAGTTGTTAATTAAAAAATACACAAGTACATCATATAAATATAACGACTACAAAACACACCAGCGCAGAATTACCATATTTGATGATGAGCTATGATTTGTGGCTTTAAACCACTATATAAAATCAAAGTGTATAAAAGAAAATTGTAATTTGTCTTGCGTTTTTTTTTATAGCAAGACAAACTGTAGAATTTGGAAAATACATCATCAACTACGACAATCTTGGAGGACATTAAAGTTGTTAATTAAAAAATACACAGGTACATCATATAAATATATCGTGTACAAAACACACCAGCGCAGCTAAACTATTATACAAAATCAAACTGTATAAAAGTAATTTGTAATTTGTCTTGCGTTTTTTTTTTTTTTCATAGCAAGCAAACTGTAGAATTTGGAACATACATCATCAACTACGACAATCTTGGTGGACATTAAAGTTGTTAATTAAAAAATACACAAGTACATGTTATAAATATAACGATTACAAAACACACGAGTGCAGAATTACCATATTTGATGATGAGCTACGATTTGTTGCTTTAAACCATTATAAAAAATCAAACTGTATAAAAGTAATTTGCAATATGTCTTGCGTTTTTTTTTTATAGCAAGACAAACTGTACAATTTGGAATATACATCATCAACTACGACAACCTTGGAGGACATTAAAGTTGTTAATTCAAAAATACACAAGTACATCATATAAATATAACGATTACAAAACACACCAGCGCAGAATTACCATATTTGATGATGAGCTACGATTTGTGGCTTTAAACTATTATACAAAATCAAAATGCATAAATGTAATTTGCAATTTGTCTTGCGGTTTTTTTATAGCAAGACAAACTGTAGAATTTGGAAAATACATCATTAACTACGACAATCTTGGACGACATTAAAGTTGTTAATTAAAAAATACACAAGTACATCACATAAATATAACGACTACAAAACACACCAGCGCAGAATTACCATATTTGATGATGAGCTATGATTTGTGGCTTTAAACCACTATATAAAATCAAACTGTATAAAAGAAAATTGTAATTAATCTTGCGTTTTTTTTATAGCAAGACAAACTGTAGAATTTGGAAAATACATCATCAACTACGACAATCTTGGAGGACATTAAAGTTGTTAATTAAAAAATGCACAGGTACATCATTTAAATATATCGTGTACAAAACACACCAGCGCAGAATTACCATATTTGATGATGAGCTACGATTTGTTGCTTTAAACTATTATACAAAATCAAACTGTATAAAAGTAATTTGTAATTTGTCTTGCGTTTTCTTTTCTTTTTTTTTTTTTCATAGCAAGACAAACTGTAGAATTTGGAAAATACATCATCAACTACGACAATCTTGGTGGACATTAAAGTTGTTAATTAAAAAATACACAAGTACATGTTATAAATATAACGATTACAAAACACACCAGTGCAGAATTACCATATTTGATGATGAGCTACTATTTGTTGCTTCAAACCATTATACAAAATCAAACTGTATAAAAGTAATTTGCAATTTGTCTTGCGTTTTTTTTTATAGCAAGACAAACTGTAGAATTTGGAAAATACATCATCAACTACGACGACCTTGGAGGACATTAAAGTTGTTAATTAAAAAATACACAAGTACATCATATAAATATAACGATTACAAAACACACCAGCGCAGAATTACCATATTTGATGATGAGCTACGATTTGTGCCTTTAAACCACTATACAAAATCAAACTATATAAAAGCAATTTGCAATTTGTCTTGCGTTTTCTTATAGCAAGACAAACTGTAGAATTTGGAAAATACATCATCAACTACGACAATCTTGGACGACATTAAAGTTGTTAATTAAAAAATACAAAAGTTCATCATATAAATATAACGACTACAAAACACACCAGCGCAGAATTACCATATTTGATGATGTGCTATGATCTGTGGCTTTAAACCACTATATAAAATCAAACTGTATAAAAGGAAATTGTAATTTGTCTTGCGTTTTTTTATAGCAAGACAAGCTGTAGAATTTGGAAAATACATCATCAACTACGACAATCTTGGAGGACATTAAAGTTGTTAATTAAAAAATACACAGGTACATCATATAAATATATCGTGTACAAAACACACCAGCGCAGAATTACCATATTTGATGATGAGCTACGATTTGTTGCTTTAAACTATTACACAAAATCAAACTGTATAAAAGTAATTTGCAATTCGTCTTGCGTTTTTTTTTATAGCAGGACAAACTGTAGAATCTGGAAAATATATCATCAACTACGACAATCTTGGAGGACATTAAGGTTGTTAATTAAAAAATACACAAGTACATCATATAAATATAACGACTACAAAACACAGTAGCGCAGAATTACCATATTTGATGATGAGCTACGATTTGTTGCTTTAAACCATTATACAAAATAAAACTGTATAAAAGTAATTTGCAATTTGTCTTGCGTTTTTTTTTTCATAGCAAGACAAACTGTAGCTTTTGGAAAATACATCATCAACTACGACAATCTTGGAGGACATTAAAGATGTTAATTAAAAAATACACAGGTACATCATATAAATATATCGTGTACAAAACACACCAGCGCAGAATTATCATATTTGATGATGAGCTACGATTTGTTGCTTTAAATTATTATACAAAATCAAACTGTATAAAAGTAATTTGCAATTTGTCCTACATTTTTTTATAGCAAGACAAACTGTAGAATTTGGAAAATACATCATCAACTACGACAATCTTTGAGGACATTAAAGTTGTTAATTAAAAAATACACAAGTACATCATTTACATATAACAATTACAAAACACACCAGCGCAGAATTACCATATTTGATGATGAGCTACGATTTGTGGCTTTAAACCACTATACAAAATCAAACTATATAAAAGCAATTTGCAATTTGTCTTGCGTTTTTTTTATAGCAAGACAAACTGTAGAATTTGGAAAATACATTATCAACTACGACAATCTTGGTCGGCATTAAAGTTGTTAATTAAAAAATACACAAGTACATCATATAAATATAACGACTACAAAACACACCAGCGCAGAATTACCATATTTGATGATGAGCTACGATTTGTTGCTTTAAACCATTATACAAAATCAAACTGTATAAATGTAATTTGCAATTATTCTTGCGTTTTTTTTATAGCAAGATAAACTGTAGAATTTGGAAAATACATCATCAACTACGACAATCTTGGAGGACATTAAAGTTGTTAATTAAAAAATAAACAAGTACATCATTTACATATAACAATTACAAAACACACCAGCGCAGAATTACCATGTTTGATTATGAGCTACGATTTGTGGCTTTAAACCACTATACAAAATTAAATTATATAAAAGCAATTTGCAATTTGTCTTGCGTTTTTTTTATAGCAAGACAAACTGTAGAATTTGGAAATACATTATCAACTACGACAATCTTGGTCGACATTAAAGTTGTTAATTAAAAAATACACAAGTACATCATATAAATATAACGACTACAAAACACACCAACGCAGAATTACCATATTTGATGATGAGCTATGATCTGTGGCTTTAAACCACTATATAAAATCAATCTGTATAAAAGAAAATTGTAATTTGTCTTGCGTTTTTTTTTATAGCGAGACAAACTGTAGAATTTGGAAAATACATCATCAACTACGATAATCTTGGAGGACATTAAAGTTGTTAATTAAGAAATACACAGGTACATCATATAAATATATCGTGTACAAAACACACCAGCGCAGAGTTACCATATTTGATGATGAGCTACGATTTGTTGCTTTAAACTATTATACAAAATCAAACTGTATAAAAGTAATTTGCAATTCGTCTTGCGTTTTTTTCTTTTTTCATAGCAAGACAAACTGTAGAATTTGGAAAATGCATCATCAACTACGACAAACTTGAAGGACATTAAAGTTGTTAATTAAAAAATACACAAGTACATCATATAAATATAACGATTACAAAACACACCACCGCAGTATTACCATATTTGATGATGAGCTACGATTTGTTGCTCTAAACCAATATACAAAATCAAACTGTATAAAAGTAATTTGCAATTTGTCTTGCGTTTTTTATAGCAAGACAAACTGTAGAATTTGGACAATACATCATCAACTACGACAATCTTGGAGGACATTAAAATTGTTAATTAAAAAATACACAAGTACATCATATAAATATAACGATTACAAAACACACCAGCGCAGAATTACCATATTTGATGATGAGCTACGATTTGTTGCTTTAAAGCACTATACAAAATCAAACTGTATAAAAGTAATTTGCAATTTGTCTTGCGTTTTTTTTCCATAGCAAGACAAAGAGTAGAATTTGGAAAATTCATCATCAACTACGACAATCTTGGAGGACATTAAAATTGTTAATTAAAATATACACAAGTACATATTATAAATGTAACGATTACAAAACACACCAGCGCAGACTTAGCATATTTGATGATGAGCTATGATTTGTGGGTTTAAACCACTATACAAAATCAAACTGAATAAAAGTAATTTGCAATTTGTCTTGCGTTTTTTTATGGCAAGACAAACTGTTGAATTTGGAAAATACATCATCAACTACGACAATCTTGGAGGACATTAAAGTTGTTAATTAAAAAATACACAGGTACATCATATAAATATATCGTGTACAAAACACACCAGCGCAGAATTACCATATTTGATGATGAGCTACGATTTGTTGCTTTAAACCACTATACAAAATCAAACTGTATAAAAGTAATTTGCAATTTTTCTTGCGTTTTTTTTATGGCAAGACAAACTGTAGAATTTGGAAAATACATCATCAACGACGACAATCTTGGAGGACATTAAAGTTGTTAATTAATAAATACACAAGTACATCATATAAATATAACGACTACAAAACACACCAGCGCAGAATTACCATATTTGATGATGAGCTATGATCTGTTGCTTTAAAGCACTATACAAAATCAAACTGTATAAAAGTAATTTGCAATTTGTCTTGCGTTTTTATTTTCCATAGCAAGACAAAGAGTAGAATTTGGAAAATTCATCATCAACTACGACAATCTTGGAGGACATTAAAGTTGTTAATTAAAAGATACACAAGTACATATTATAAATATAACGATTACAAAACACATCAGCGCAGACTTAGCATATTTGATGATGAGCTATGATTTGTGGGTTTAAACCACTATACAAAATCAAACTGAATAAAAGTAATTTGCAATTTGTCTTGCGTTTTTTTTATGGCAAGACAAACTGTAGAATTTGGAAAATACATCATCAACTACGACAATCTTGGAGGACATTAAAGTTGTTAATTAAAAAATACACAGGTACATCATATAAATATATCGTGTACAAAACACACCAGCGCAGAATTACCATATTTGATGATGAGCTACGATTTGTTGCTTTAAACCACTATACAAAATCAAACTGTATAAAAGTAATTTGCAATTTGTCTTGCGTTTTTTTATGGCAAGACAAACTGTAGAATTTGGAAAATACAACATCAACTACGACAATCTTGGAGGACATTAAAGTTGTTAATTAAAAAATACACAGGTACATCATATAAATATATCGTGTACAAAACACACCAGCGCAGAATTACCATATTTGATGATGAGCTACGATTTGTTGCTTTAAACTATTATACAAAATCAAACTGTATAAAAGTAATTTGTAATTTGTCTTGCGTTTTTTTTTCTTTTTTTCATAGCAAGCAAACTGTAGAATTTGGAAAATACATCATCAACTACGACAATCTTGGTGGACATTAAAGTTGTTAATTAAAAAATACACAAGTACATGTTATAAATATAACGATTACAAAACACACCGGTGCAGAATTACCATATTTGATGATGAGCTACGATTTGTTGCTTTAAACCATTATGCAAAATCAAACTGTATAAAAGTAATTTGCAATTTGTCTTGCGTTTTTTTGATAGCAAGACAAACTGTAGAATTTGGAAAATACATCATCAACTACGACAATCTTGGAGGACATTAAAGGTTTTAATTAAAAAATACACAAGTACATCATTTAAATATATCGATTACAAAACAGACCAGCGCAGGATTACCATATTTGATGATGAGATACGATTTGTTCCTTTAATATATTTATGATGTTAAAAACTCACAAGTATCATCATATAAATATAACGATTACAAAACACACCAGCCCAGAATTACCATATTTGATGATGAGCTACGATTTGTGGCTTTAAACCACTATACAAAAAAGCTATACAAAAGTAATTTGCAGTTTGTCTTGCGTTTTCTTTTTTTCATAGCAAGACAAACTGTAGATTTTGGAAAATACATCATCAACTACGACGATCGTGGAGGACATTAAAGTTGTTAATTAAAAAATACACAAGTACATCATATAAATATAACGACTACAAAACACACCAGCCCAGAATTGCCACATTTGATGATGAAGTATGATTTGTTGCTTTAAACCACTATACAAAATCAAACTATATAAAAGCAATTTGCAATTTGTCTTGCGTTTTTTTTATAGCAAGACAAACTGTAGAATTTGGAAAATACATTATCAACTACGACAATCTTGGTCGGCATTAAAGTTGTTAATTAAAAAATACACAAGTACATCATATAAATATAACGACTACAAAACACACCAGCGCAGAATTACCATATTTGATGATGAGCTACGATTTGTTGCTTTAAACCATTATACAAAATCAAACTGTATAAATGTAATTTGCAATTATTCTTGCGTTTTTTTTATAGCAAGATAAACTGTAGAATTTGGAAAATACATCATCAACTACGACAATCTTGGAGGACATTAAAGTTGTTAATTAAAAAATAAACAAGTACATCATTTACATATAACAATTACAAAACACACCAGCGCAGAATTACCATGTTTGATTATGAGCTACGATTTGTGGCTTTAAACCACTATACAAAATTAAATTATATAAAAGCAATTTGCAATTTGTCTTGCGTTTTTTTTATAGCAAGACAAACTGTAGAATTTGGAAATACATTATCAACTACGACAATCTTGGTCGACATTAAAGTTGTTAATTAAAAAATACACAAGTACATCATATAAATATAACGACTACAAAACACACCAACGCAGAATTACCATATTTGATGATGAGCTATGATCTGTGGCTTTAAACCACTATATAAAATCAATCTGTATAAAAGAAAATTGTAATTTGTCTTGCGTTTTTTTTTATAGCGAGACAAACTGTAGAATTTGGAAAATACATCATCAACTACGATAATCTTGGAGGACATTAAAGTTGTTAATTAAGAAATACACAGGTACATCATATAAATATATCGTGTACAAAACACACCAGCGCAGAGTTACCATATTTGATGATGAGCTACGATTTGTTGCTTTAAACTATTATACAAAATCAAACTGTATAAAAGTAATTTGCAATTCGTCTTGCGTTTTTTTCTTTTTTCATAGCAAGACAAACTGTAGAATTTGGAAAATGCATCATCAACTACGACAAACTTGAAGGACATTAAAGTTGTTAATTAAAAAATACACAAGTACATCATATAAATATAACGATTACAAAACACACCACCGCAGTATTACCATATTTGATGATGAGCTACGATTTGTTGCTCTAAACCAATATACAAAATCAAACTGTATAAAAGTAATTTGCAATTTGTCTTGCGTTTTTTATAGCAAGACAAACTGTAGAATTTGGACAATACATCATCAACTACGACAATCTTGGAGGACATTAAAATTGTTAATTAAAAAATACACAAGTACATCATATAAATATAACGATTACAAAACACACCAGCGCAGAATTACCATATTTGATGATGAGCTACGATTTGTTGCTTTAAAGCACTATACAAAATCAAACTGTATAAAAGTAATTTGCAATTTGTCTTGCGTTTTTTTTCCATAGCAAGACAAAGAGTAGAATTTGGAAAATTCATCATCAACTACGACAATCTTGGAGGACATTAAAATTGTTAATTAAAATATACACAAGTACATATTATAAATGTAACGATTACAAAACACACCAGCGCAGACTTAGCATATTTGATGATGAGCTATGATTTGTGGGTTTAAACCACTATACAAAATCAAACTGAATAAAAGTAATTTGCAATTTGTCTTGCGTTTTTTTATGGCAAGACAAACTGTTGAATTTGGAAAATACATCATCAACTACGACAATCTTGGAGGACATTAAAGTTGTTAATTAAAAAATACACAGGTACATCATATAAATATATCGTGTACAAAACACACCAGCGCAGAATTACCATATTTGATGATGAGCTACGATTTGTTGCTTTAAACCACTATACAAAATCAAACTGTATAAAAGTAATTTGCAATTTTTCTTGCGTTTTTTTTATGGCAAGACAAACTGTAGAATTTGGAAAATACATCATCAACGACGACAATCTTGGAGGACATTAAAGTTGTTAATTAATAAATACACAAGTACATCATATAAATATAACGACTACAAAACACACCAGCGCAGAATTACCATATTTGATGATGAGCTATGATCTGTTGCTTTAAAGCACTATACAAAATCAAACTGTATAAAAGTAATTTGCAATTTGTCTTGCGTTTTTATTTTCCATAGCAAGACAAAGAGTAGAATTTGGAAAATTCATCATCAACTACGACAATCTTGGAGGACATTAAAGTTGTTAATTAAAAGATACACAAGTACATATTATAAATATAACGATTACAAAACACATCAGCGCAGACTTAGCATATTTGATGATGAGCTATGATTTGTGGGTTTAAACCACTATACAAAATCAAACTGAATAAAAGTAATTTGCAATTTGTCTTGCGTTTTTTTTATGGCAAGACAAACTGTAGAATTTGGAAAATACATCATCAACTACGACAATCTTGGAGGACATTAAAGTTGTTAATTAAAAAATACACAGGTACATCATATAAATATATCGTGTACAAAACACACCAGCGCAGAATTACCATATTTGATGATGAGCTACGATTTGTTGCTTTAAACCACTATACAAAATCAAACTGTATAAAAGTAATTTGCAATTTGTCTTGCGTTTTTTTATGGCAAGACAAACTGTAGAATTTGGAAAATACAACATCAACTACGACAATCTTGGAGGACATTAAAGTTGTTAATTAAAAAATACACAGGTACATCATATAAATATATCGTGTACAAAACACACCAGCGCAGAATTACCATATTTGATGATGAGCTACGATTTGTTGCTTTAAACTATTATACAAAATCAAACTGTATAAAAGTAATTTGTAATTTGTCTTGCGTTTTTTTTTTCTTTTTTTCATAGCAAGCAAACTGTAGAATTTGGAAAATACATCATCAACTACGACAATCTTGGTGGACATTAAAGTTGTTAATTAAAAAATACACAAGTACATGTTATAAATATAACGATTACAAAACACACCGGTGCAGAATTACCATATTTGATGATGAGCTACGATTTGTTGCTTTAAACCATTATGCAAAATCAAACTGTATAAAAGTAATTTGCAATTTGTCTTGCGTTTTTTTGATAGCAAGACAAACTGTAGAATTTGGAAAATACATCATCAACTACGACAATCTTGGAGGACATTAAAGGTTTTAATTAAAAAATACACAAGTACATCATTTAAATATATCGATTACAAAACAGACCAGCGCAGGATTACCATATTTGATGATGAGATACGATTTGTTCCTTTAATATATTTATGATGTTAAAAACTCACAAGTATCATCATATAAATATAACGATTACAAAACACACCAGCCCAGAATTACCATATTTGATGATGAGCTACGATTTGTGGCTTTAAACCACTATACAAAAAAGCTATACAAAAGTAATTTGCAGTTTGTCTTGCGTTTTCTTTTTTTCATAGCAAGACAAACTGTAGATTTTGGAAAATACATCATCAACTACGACGATCGTGGAGGACATTAAAGTTGTTAATTAAAAAATACACAAGTACATCATATAAATATAACGACTACAAAACACACCAGCCCAGAATTGCCACATTTGATGATGAAGTATGATTTGTTGCTTTAAACCATCATACAAAATCAAACTGTATAAAAGTAATTTGCAATTTGTCTTGCGTTTTTTTTTTATAGCAAGACAAACTGTAGAATTTGGAAAACGCATCATCAACTACGACAATCTTGGAGGACATTAAAGTTGTTAATTAAAAAATACACAAGTACATCATATAAATATAACGATTACAAAACATACCAGGGCAGAATTACCATATTTGATGATGAGATACGATTTGTAGCTTTAAACCATTATACAAAATCAAACTGAATAAAAGTAATTTGCAATTTGTCTTGCGTTTTCTTTTTTTTATAGCAAGAGAAACTGTAGAATTTGGAAAATACATCATCAACTACGACAATCTTGGAGGACATTAAAGTTGTTAATTAAAAAATACACAAGTACATCATATAAATATAACGATTACAAAACACACCAGCGCAGAATTACCATATTTGATGATGAGCTACGATTTGTGGCTTTAAACCACTATACAAAAAAACTATACAAAAGTAATTTGCAGTTTGTCTTGCGTTTTCTTTTTTTTATAGCAAGAGAAACTGTAGATTTTGGAAAATACATCATCAACTATGACAACCTTGGAGGACATTAAAGTTGTTAATTAAAAAATACACAGGTACATCATATAAATATAACGATTACAAAACACACCAGCGCAGAATTATCATATTTGATGATAAGCCACGATTTGTGGATTGAAATCACAACACAAAAGCAAACTGTAGAAAAGTAATTTGCAATTTTCCTAAAAATGATCATCAATTACAACAATCCTTGTAAACAATCAAGCATTGGTTGCAAAATACAAAGAAAAGGAAGGAAAGGACCCCTCCCTCCACCCCGCTGTATTGCCTGAAGGGCATTTTTAATACAGCGACATCTTCTTTCCTTCGTTTTTTCTATTATATTTATGATGTTAAAAACTCACAAGTATCATCATATAAATATAACGATTACAAAACACACCAGCCCAGAATTACCATATTTGATGATGACCTACGATTTGTGGCTTTAAACCACTATACAAAAAAACTATACAAAAGTAATTTGCAGTTTGTCTTGCGTTTTCTTTTTTTCATAGCAAGACAAACTGTAGAATTTGGAAAATACATCATCAACTACGACAAACTTGGAAGACATTAAAGTTTTTAATTAAAAAAATACACAAGTTCCTGTTATAAATATAACGATTACAAAACACACCAGCCCAGAATTACCATATTTGATGATGAAGTACGATTTGTGGATTTAAACAACTATACAAAATCAAATTGTATAAAAGTAATTTGCGATTTGTCTTGCATTTTTTTTTCATAGCAAGCCAAACTGTAGATTTTGGAAAATACATCATCAACTACGACGATCGCGGAGGACATTAAAGTTGTTAATTAAAAAATACACAAGTACATCATATAAATATAACGACCACAAAACACACCAGCCCAGAATTGCCACATTTGATGATGAAGTATGATTTGTTGCTTTAAACCATCATACAAAATCAAACTGTATAAAAGTAATTTGCAATTTGTCTTGCGTTTTTTTCTTTTTTCATAGCAAGGCAAACTGTAGAATTTGGAAAATGCATCATCAACTACGACAATCTTGGAGGACATTAAAGTTGTTAATTAAAAAATGCACAAGTACATCATATAAATATAACGATTACAAAACACACCACCGCAGAATTACCATATTTGATGATGAGCTACGATTTGTTGCTCTAAACCAATATACAAAATCAAACAGTATAAAAGTAATTTGCAATTTGTCTTGCGTTTTCTTATAGCAAGACAAACTGTAGAATTTGGACAATACATCATCAACTACGACAATCTTGGAGGACATTAAAGTTGTTAATTAAGAAATACACAAGTACATCAGATAAATATAACGATTACAAAACACACCAGCGCAGAATTACCATATCTGATGATGAGCTACGATTTGTTGCTTTAAAGCACTATACAAAATCAAACTGTATAAAAGTAATTTGCAATTTGTCTTGCGTTTTTTTTTTTTTTTTTTCATAGCAAGACAAAGAGTAGAATTTGGAAAATACATCATCAACTACGACAATCTTGGTGGACATTAAAGTTGTTAATTAAAAAATACACAAGTACATGTTATAAATATAACGATTACAAAACACACCGGTGCAGAGTTACCATATCTGATGATGAGCTACGATTTGTTGCTTTAAACCATTATACAAAATCAAACTGTATAAAAGTAATTTGCAATTTGTCTTGCGTTTTTTTGATAGCAAGACAAACTGTAGAATTTGGAAAATACATCATCAACTACGACAATCTTGGAGGACATTAAAGGTTTTAATTAAAAAATACACAAGTACGTCATTTAAATATATCGATTACAAAACAGACCAGCGCAGGATTACCATATTTGATGATGAGATACGATTTGTTCCTTTAAACCATTATACAAAACCAAACTGTATAAAAGTAATTTGCAATTTGTCTTGCGTTTTTTTTTATAGCAAGACAAACTGTAGAATTTGGAAAACGCATCATCAACTACGACAATCTTGGAGGACATTAAAGTTGTTAATTAAAAAATACACAAGTACATCATATAAATATAACGATTACAAAACACACCAGCGCAGAATTACCATATTTGATGATGAGCTACGATTTGTGGCTTTAAACCACTATACAAAAAAACTATACAAAAGTAATTTGCAGTTTGTCTTGCGTTTTCTTTTTTTTATAGCAAGAGAAACTGTAGATTTTGGAAAATACATCATCAACTATGACAACCTTGGAGGACATTAAAGTTGTTAATTAAAAAATACACAGGTACATCATATAAATATAACGATTACAAAACACACCAGCGCAGAATTATCATATTTGATGATAAGCCACGATTTGTGGATTGAAATCACAACACAAAAGCAAACTGTAGAAAAGTAATTTGCAATTTTCCTAAAAATGATCATCAATTACAACAATCCTTGTAAACAATCAAGCATTGGTTGCAAAATACAAAGAAAAGGAAGGAAAGGACCCCTCCCTCCACCCCGCTGTATTGCCTGAAGGGCATTTTTAATACAGCGACATCTTCTTTCCTTCGTTTTTTCTATTATATTTATGATGTTAAAAACTCACAAGTATCATCATATAAATATAACGATTACAAAACACACCAGCCCAGAATTACCATATTTGATGATGAGCTACGATTTGTGGCTTTAAACCACTATACAAAAAAGCTATTCAAAAGTAATTTGCAGTTTGTCTCGCGTTTTCTTTTTTTCATAGCAAGACAAACTGTAGAATTTGGAAAATACATCATCAACTACGACAATCTTGGAAGACATTAAAGTTTTTAATTAAAAAAATACACAAGTACCTGTTATAAATATAACGATTACAAAACACACCAGCCCAGAATTACCATATTTGATGATGAAGTACGATTTGTGGATTTAAACAACTATACAAAATCAAATTGTATAAAAGTAATTTGCGATTTGTCTTGCGTTTTTTTTTTCATAGCAAGCCAAACTGTAGATTTTGGAAAATACATCATCAACTACGACGATCGTGGAGGACATTAAAGTTGTTAATTAAAAAATACACAGGTACATCATATAAATATATCGTGTACAAAACACACCAGCGCAGAATTACCATATTTGATGATGAGCTACGATTTGTTGCTTTAAACTATTATACAAAATCAAACTGTATAAAAGTAATTTGTAATTTGTCTTGCGTTTTTTTTTTCTTTTTTTCGTAGCAAGCAAACTGTAGAATTTGGAAAATACATCATCAAATACGACAATCTTGGTGGACATTAAAGTTGTTAATTAAAAAATACCTTCCTTCGTTTTTTCTATTATATTTATGATGTTAAAAACTCACAAGTATCATCATATAAATATAACGATTACAAAACACACCAGCCCAGAATTACCATATTTGATGATGACCTACGATTTGTGGCTTTAAACCACTATACAAAAAAACTATACAAAAGTAATTTGCAGTTTGTCTTGCGTTTTCTTTTTTTCATAGCAAGACAAACTGTAGAATTTGGAAAATACATCATCAACTACGACAATCTTGGAAGACACTAAAGTTTTTAATTAAAAAAATACACAAGTACCTGTTATAAATATAACGATTACAAAACACACCAGCCCACAATTACCATATTTGATGATGAAGTACGATTTGTGGATTTAAACAACTATACAAAATCAAATTGTATAAAAGTAATTTGCGATTTGTCTTGCGTTTTTTTTTCATAGCAAGCCAAACTGTAGATTTTGGAAAATACATCATCAACTACGACGATCGCGGAGGACATTAAAGTTGTTAATTAAAAAATACACAAGTACATCATATAAATATAACGACCACAAAACACACCAGCCCAGAATTGCCACATTTGATGATGAAGTATGATTTGTTGCTTTAAACCATCATACAAAATCAAACTGTATAAAAGTAATTTGCAATTTGTCTTGCGTTTTTTTCTTTTTTCATAGCAAGGCAAACTGTAGAATTTGGAAAATGCATCATCAACTACGACAATCTTGGAGGACATTAAAGTTGTTAATTAAAAAATACACAAGTACATCATATAAATATAACGATTACAAAACACACCACCGCAGAATTACCATATTTGATGATGAGCTACGATTTGTTGCTCTAAACCAATATACAAAATCAAACAGTATAAAAGTAATTTGCAATTTGTCTTGCGTTTTCTTATAGCAAGACAAACTGTAGAATTTGGACAATACATCATCAACTACGACAATCTTGGAGGACATTAAAGTTGTTAATTAAGAAATACACAAGTACATCATATAAATATAACGATTACAAAACACACCAGCGCAGAATTACCATATCTGATGATGAGCTACGATTTGTTGCTTTAAAGCACTATACAAAATCAAACTGTATAAAAGTAATTTGCAATTTGTCTTGCGTTTTTTTTTTTTTTTCATAGCAAGACAAAGAGTAGAATTTGGAAAATACATCATCAACTACGACAATCTTGGTGGACATTAAAGTTGTTAATTAAAAAATACACAAGTACATGTTATAAATATAACGATTACAAAACACACCGGTGCAGAGTTACCATATCTGATGATGAGCTACGATTTGTTGCTTTAAACCATTATACAAAATCAAACTGTATAAAAGTAATTTGCAATTTGTCTTGCGTTTTTTTGATAGCAAGACAAACTGTAGAATTTGGAAAATACATCATCAACTACGACAATCTTGGAGGACATTAAAGGTTTTAATTAAAAAATACACAAGTACATCATTTAAATATATCGATTACAAAACAGACCAGCGCAGGATTACCATATTTGATGATGAGATACGATTTGTTCCTTTAAACCATTATACAAAACCAAACTGTATAAAGGTAATTTGCAATTTGTCTTGCGTTTTTTTTATAGCAAGACAAACTGTAGAATTTGGAAAACGCATCATCAACTACGACAATCTTGGAGGACATTAAAGTTGTTAATTAAAAAATACACAAGTACATCATATAAATATAACGATTACAAAACACACCAGCGCAGAATTACCATATTTGATGATGAGCTACGATTTGTGGCTTTAAACCACTATACAAAAAAACTATACAAAAGTAATTTGCAGTTTGTCTTTCGTTTTCTTTTTTTTATAGCAAGAGAAACTGTAGATTTTGGAAAATACATCATCAACTATGACAACCTTGGAGGACATTAAAGTTGTTAATTAAAAAATACACAGGTACATCATATAAATATAACGATTACAAAACACACCAGCGCAGAATTATCATATTTGATGATAAGCCACGATTTGTGGATTGAAATCACAACACAAAAGCAAACTGTAGAAAAGTAATTTGCAATTTTCCTAAAAATGATCATCAATTACAACAATCCTTGTAAACAATCAAGCATTGGTTGCAAAATACAAAGAAAAGGAAGGAAAGGACCCCTCCCTCTACCCCGCTGTATTGCCTGAAGGGCATTTTTAATACAGCGACATCTTCTTTCCTTCGTTTTTTCTATTATATTTATGATGTTAAAAACTCACAAGTATCATCATATAAATATAACGATTACAAAACACACCAGCCCAGAATTACCATATTTGATGATGAGCTACGATTTGTGGCTTTAAACCACTATACAAAAAAGCTATACAAAAGTAATTTGCAGTTTGTCTTGCGTTTTCTTTTTTTCATAGCAAGACAAACTGTAGATTTTGGAAAATACATCATCAACTACGACGATCGTGGAGGACATTAAAGTTGTTAATTAAAAAATACACAAGTACATCATATAAATATAACGACTACAAAACACACCAGCCCAGAATTGCCACATTTGATGATGAAGTATGATTTGTTGCTTTAAACCATCATACAAAATCAAACTGTATAAAAGTAATTTGCAATTTGTCTTGCGTTTTTTTTTCTTTTTTCATAGCAAGGCAAACTGTAGAATTTGGAAAATGCATCATCAACTACGACAATCTTGGAGGACATTAAAGCTGTTAATTAAAAAATACACAAGTACATCATATAAATATAACGATTACAAAACACACCACCGCAGAATTACCATATTTGATGATGAGCTACGATTTGTTGCTCTAAACCAATATACAAAATCAAACAGTATAAAAGTAATTAGCAATTTGTCTTGCGTTTTCTTATAGCAAGACAAACTGTAGAATTTGGACAATACATCATCAACTACGACAATCTTGGAGGACATTAAAGTTGTTAATTAAGAAATACACAAGTACATCATATAAATATAACGATTACAAAACACACCAGCGCAGAATTACCATATCTGATGATGAGCTACGATTTGTTGCTTTAAAGCACTATACAAAATCAAACTGTATAAAAGTAATTTGCAATTTGTCTTGCGTTTTTTTTTTTTTTTTCATAGCAAGACAAAGAGTAGATTTTGGAAAATTCATCATCAACTACGACAATCTTGGAGGACATTAAAATTGTTAATTAAAAGATACACAAGTACATATTATAAATATAACGATTACAAAACACACCAGCGCAGACTTAGCATATTTGATGATGAGCTATGATTTGTGGGTTTAAACCACTATACAAAATCAAACTGAATAAAAGTAATTTGCAATTTGTCTTGCGTTTTTTTATGGCAAGACAAACTGTTGAATTTGGAAAATACATCATCAACTACGACAATCTTGGAGGACATTAAAGTTGTTAATTAAAAAATACACAGGTACATCATATAAATATATCGTGTACAAAACACACCAGCGCAGAATTACCATATTTGATGATGAGCTACGATTTGTTGCTTTAAACCACTATACAAAATCAAACTGTATAAAAGTAATTTGCAATTTGTCTTGCGTTTTTTTTATGGCAAGACAAACTGTAGAATTTGGAAAATACATCATCAACTACGACAATCTTGGAGGACATTAAAGTTGTTAATTAAAAAATACACAAGTACATCATATAAATATAACGACTACAAAACACACCAGCGCAGAATTACCATATTTGATGATGAGCTATGATCTGTTGCTTTAAAGCACTATACAAAATCAAACTGTATAAAAGTAATTTGCAATTTGTCTTGCTTTTTTTATTTTCCATAGCAAGACAAAGAGTAGAATTTGGAAAATTCATCATCAACTACGACAATCTTGGAGGACATTAAAGTTGTTAATTAAAAGATACACAAGTACATGTTATAAATATAACGATTACAAACACATCAGCGCAGACTTAGCATATTTGATGATGAGCTATGATTTGTGGGTTTAAACCACTATACAAAATCAAACTGAATAAAAGTAATTTGCAATTTGTCTTGCGTTTTTTTTATGGCAAGACAAACTGTAGAATTTGGAAAATACATCATCAACTACGACAATCTTGGAGGACATTAAAGTTGTTAATTAAAAAATACACAGGTACATCATATAAATATATCGTGTACAAAACACACCAGCGCAGAATTACCATATTTGATGATGAGCTACGATTTGTTGCTTTAAACCACTATACAAAATCAAACTGTATAAAAGTAATTTGCAATTTGTCTTGCGTTTTTTTTATGGCAAGACAAACTGTAGAATTTGGAAAATACAACATCAACTACGACAATCTTGGAGGACATTAAAGTTGTTAATTAAAAAATACACAGGTACATCATATAAATATATCGTGTACAAAACACACCAGCGCAGAATTACCATATTTGATGATGAGCTACGATTTGTTGCTTTAAACTATTATACAAAATCAAACTGTATAAAAGTAATTTGTAATTTGTCTTGCGTTTTTTTTTTCTTTTTTTCATAGCAAGCAAACTGTAGAATTTGGAAAATACATCATCAACTACGACAATCTTGGTGGACATTAAAGTTGTTAATTAAAAAATACACAAGTACATATTATAAATATAACGATTACAAAACACACCGGTGCAGAGTTACCATATTTGATGATGAGCTACGATTTGTTGCTTTAAACCATTATACAAAATCAAACTGTATAAAAGTAATTTGCAATTTGTCTTGCGTTTTTTTGATAGCAAGACAAACTGTAGAATTTGGAAAATACATCATCAACTACGACAATCTTGGAGGACATTAAAGGTTTTAATTAAAAAATACACAAGTACATCATTTAAATATATCGATTACAAAACAGACCAGCGCAGGATTACCATATTTGATGATGAGATACGATTTGTTCCTTTAAACCATTATACAAAACCAAACTGTATAAAAGTAATTTGCAATTCGTCTTGCGTTTTTTTCTTTTTTCATAGCAAGACAAACTGTAGAATTTGGAAAATGCATCATCAACTACGACAAACTTGGAGGACATTAAAGTTGTTAATTAAAAAATACACAAGTACATCATATAAATATAACGATTACAAAACACACCACCGCAGAATTACCATATTTGATGATGAGCTACGATTTGTTGCTCTAAACCAATATACAAAATCAAACTGTATAAAAGTAATTTGCAATTTGTCTTGCGTTTTTTATAGCAAGACAAACTGTAGAATTTGGACAATACATCATCAACTACGACAATCTTGGAGGACATTAAAGTTGTTAATTAAAAAATACACAAGTACATCATATAAATATAAAGACTACAAAACACACCAGCGCAGAATTACCATATTTGATGATGAGCTATGATCTGTTGCTTTAAAGCACTATACAAAATCAAACTGTATAAAAGTAATTTGCAATTTATCTTGCGTTTTTTATTTTCCATAGCAAGACAAAGAGTAGAATTTGGAAAATTCATCATCAACTACGACAATCTTGGAGGACATTAAAGTTGTTAATTAAAAGATACACAAGTACATATTATAAATATAACGATTACAAAACACATCAGCGCAGACTTAGCATATTTGATGATGAGCTATGATCTGTGGGTTTAAACCACTATACAAAATCAAACTGAATAAAAGTAATTTGCAATTTGTCTTGCGTTTTTTTTTATGGCAAGACAAACTGTAGAATTTGGAAAATACATCATCAACTACGACAATCTTGGAGGACATTAAAGTTGTTAATTAAAAAATACACAGGTACATCATATAAATATATCGTGTACAAAACACACCAGCGCAGAATTACCATATTTGATGATGAGCTACGATTTGTTGCTTTAAACCACTATACAAAATTAAACTGTATAAAAGTAATTTGCAATTTGTCTTGCGTTTTTTTATGGCAAGACGAACTGTAGAATTTGGAAAATACAACATCAACTACGACAATATTGGAGGACATTAAAGTTGTTAATTAAAAAATACACAGGTACATCATATAAATATATCGTGTACAAAACACACCAGCGCAGAATTACCATATTTGATGATGAGCTACGATTTGTTGCTTTAAACTATTATACAAAATCAAACTGTATAAAAGTAATTTGTAATTTGTCTTGCGTTTTTTTTTTTCTTTTTTTCATAGCAAGCAAACTGTAGAATTTGGAAAATACATCATCAACTACGACAATCTTGGTGGACATTAAAGTTGTTAATTAAAAAATACACAAGTACATGTTATAAATATAACGATTACAAAACACACCGGTGCAGAGTTACCATATTTGATGATGAGCTACGATTTGTTGCTCTAAACCAATATACAAAATCAAACTGTATAAAAGTAATTTGCAATTTGTCTTGCGTTTTTTATAGCAAGACAAACTGTAGAATTTGGACAATACATCATCAACTACGACAATCTTGGAGGACATTAAAATTGTTTATTAAAAAATACACAAGTACATCATATAAATATAACGATTACAAAACACACCAGCGCAGAATTACCATATTTGATGATGAGCTACGATTTGTTGCTTTAAACTATTATACAAAATCAAACTGTATAAAAGTAATTTGTAATTTGTCTTGCGTTTTTTTTTTCTTTTTTTCATAGCAAGCAAACTGTAGAATTTGGAAAATACATCATCAACTACGACAATCTTGGTGGACATTAAAGTTGTTAATTAAAAAATACACAAGTACATGTTATAAATATAACGATTACAAAACACACCGGTGCAGAGTTACCATATTTGATGATGAGCTACGATTTGTTGCTTTAAACCATTATACAAAATCAAACTGTATAAAAGTAATTTGCAATTTGTCTTGCGTTTTTTTGATAGCAAGACAAACTGTAGAATTTGGAAAATACATCATCAACTACGACAATCTTGGAGGACATTAAAGGTTTTAATTAAAAAATACACAAGTACATCATTTAAATATATCGATTACAAAACAGACCAGCGCAGGATTACCATATTTGATGATGAGAAACGATTTGTTCCTTTAAACCATTATACAAAACCAAACTGTATAAAAGTAATTTGCAATTTGTCTTGCATTTTTTTTTATAGCAAGACAAACTGTAGAATTTGGAAAACGCATCATCAACTACGACAATCTTGGAGGACATTAAAATTGTTTATTAAAAAATACACAAGTACATCATATAAATATAACGATTACAAAACACACCACCGCAGAATTACCATATTTGATGATGAGCTACGATTTGTTGCTCTAAACCAATATACAAAATCAAACAGTATAAAAGTAATTTGCAATTTGTCTTGCGTTTTCTTATAGCAAGACAAACTGTAGAATTTGGACAATACATCATCAACTACGACAATCTTGGAGGACATTAAAGTTGTTAATTAAGAAATACACAAGTACATCATATAAATATAACGATTACAAAACACACCAGCGCAGAATTACCATATCTGATGATGAGCTACGATTTGTTGCTTTAAAGCACTATACAAAATCAAACTGTATAAAAGTAATTTGCAATTTGTCTTGCGTTTTTTTTTTTTATAGCAAGACAAAGAGTAGAATTTGGAAAATTCATCATCAACTACGACAATCTTGGAGGACATTAAAATTGTTAATTAAAAGATACACAAGTACATATTATAAATATAACGATTACAAAACACACCAGCGCAGACTTACCATATTTGATGATGAGCTACGATTTGTGCCT
The DNA here is from genome assembly GCA_963971325.1 of Aphodius granarius. Taxonomy (NCBI): domain Eukaryota; kingdom Metazoa; phylum Arthropoda; class Insecta; order Coleoptera; family Scarabaeidae; genus Aphodius; species Aphodius granarius. Next base: position 10,145,221 of record OZ020225.1, read on the forward strand.
TTAAACCACTATACAAAATCAAACTATATAAAAGCAATTTGCAATTTGTCTTGCGTTTTCTTATAGCAAGACAAACTGTAGAATTTGGAGAATACATCATCAACTACGACAATCTTGGACGACATTAAAGTTGTTAATTAAAAAATACAAAAGTTCATCATATAAATATAACGACTACAAAACACACCAGCGCAGAATTACTATATTAGATGATGTGCTATGATTTGTGGCTTTAAACCACTATATAAAATCAAACTGTATAAAAGAAAATTGTAATTTGTCTTGCGTTTTTTTTTATAGCAAGAGAAACTGTAGAATTTGGAAAATACATCATCAACTACGACAATCTTGGAGGACATTAAAGTTGTTAATTAAAAAATACACAGGTACATCATATAAATATATCGTGTACAAAACACACCAGCGCAGAATTACCATATTTGATGATGAGCTACGATTTGTTGCTTTAAACCATTATACAAAATCAAACTCTATAAAAGCAATTTGCAATTTGTCTTGCGTTTTTTTTTTTATAGCACGACAAACTGTAGAATTTGGAAAATACATTATCAACTACGTCAATCTTGGTCGACATTAAAGTTGTTAATTAAAAAATACACAAGTACATCATATTAATATAACGACTACAAAACACACCAGCGCAGAATTACCATATTTGATGATGAGCTATGACTTGTTGCTTTAAAGCACTATACAAAATCAAACTATATAAAAGTAATTTGCAATTTGTCTTGCGTTTTTTTTTTTTTTTTCATAGCAAGACAAAGAGTAGAATTTGGAAAATTCATCATCAACTACGACAATCTTGGAGGACATTAAAATTGTTAATTAAAATATACACAAGTACATCATATAAATACAACGATTACAAAACACACCAGCGCAGAATTACCAAATTTGGTGATGAGCTACGATTTGTTGCTTTAAACCATTATACAAAATCAAACTATATAAAAGCAATTTGCAATTTGTCTTGCGTTTTTTCTTATTGCAAGACAAACTGTAGAATTTGGAAAATACATCATCAACTACGACAATCTTGGACGACATTAAAGTTGTTAATTAAAAAATGCACAAGTACATCATATAAATATAACGATTACAAAACACACCAGCGCAGAATTACCATATTTGATGATGAGCAATGATTTGTGGCTTTAAACCACTATATAAAATCAATCTGTATAAAAGAAAATTGTAATTTGTCTTGCGTTTTTTTTATAGCGAGGCAAACTGTAGAATTTGGAAAATACATCATCAACTACGACAATCTTGGAGGACACTAAAGTTGTTAATTAAAAAATACACAGGTACATCATATAAATATATTGTGTACAAAACACACCAGCGCAGAATTATCATATTTGATGATGAGCTACGATTTGTTGCTTTAAATTATTATACAAAATCAAACTGTATAAAAGTAATTTGCAATTCGTCTTGCGTTTTTTTTATAGCAAGACAAACTGTAGAATCTGGAAAATACATCATCAACTACGACAATCTTGGAGGACATTAAGGTTGTTAATTAAAAAATACACAAGAACATCATATAAATATAACGATTACGAAACACGCCAGCCCAGAATTACCACATTTGATGATGAGCTACGATTTGTTGCTTTAAACCATTATACAACATCAAACTGTATAAAAGTAATTTGCAATTTGTCTTGCGTTTTTTTTATAGCAAGACAAACTGTAGAATTTGGAAAATACATCATCAACTACGACAATCTTGGAGGACATTAAAGTTGCTAATTAAAAAATACACAAGTACATCATATAAATACAACGATTACAAAACACACTAGAGCAGAATTACCATATTTGATGATGAGCTACGATTTGTTGCTTTAAACCATTATACAAAATAAACCTGTATAAAAGTAATTTGCAATTTGTCTTGCGTTTTTTTTTTTCATAGCAAGACAAACTGTAGCTTTTGGAAAATACATCATCAACTACGACAATCTTGGAGGACATTAAAGTTGTTAATTAAAAAATACACAAGTACATGTTATAAATATAACGATTACAAAACACACCAGCGTAGAATTACCATATCTTTGTATAAACTGTAGAATTTGGAAAATACATCATCAACTACGACAATCTTGGAGGACATTAAAGTTGTTAATTAAAAAATACACAAGTACATCATTTACATATAACAATTACAAAACACACCAGCGCAGAATTACCATATTTGATGATGAGCTACGATTTGTGGCTTTAAACCACTATACAAAATCAAACTATATAAAAGCAATTTGCAATTTGTCTTGCGTTTTTTTTTATAGCAAGACAAACTGTAGAATTTGGAAAATACATTATCAACTACGACAATCTTGGTCGGCATTAAAGTTGTTAATTAAAAAATACACAAGTACATCATATAAATATAACGACTACAAAACACACCAGCGCAGAATTACCATATTTGATGATGAGCTACGATTTGTTGCTTTAAACTATTATACAAAATCAAACTGTATAAAAGTAATTTGCAATTCGTCTTGCGTTTTTTTTATAGCAGGACAAATTGTAGAATCTGGAAAATATATCATCAACTACGACAGTCTTGGAGGACATTAAAGTTGTTAATTAAAAAATACACAAGTACATCATATAAATATAACGACTACAAAACACAGTAGCGCAGAATTACCATATTTGATGATGAGCAATGATTTGTGGCTTTAAACCACTATATAAAATCAATCTGTATAAAAGAAAATTGTAATTTGTCTTGCGTTTTTTTTTTTCATAGCAAGACAAACTGTAGCTTTTGGAAAATACATCATCAACTACGACAATCTTGGAGGACATTAAAGTTGTTAATTAAAAAATACACAAGTACATGTTATAAATATAACGATTACAAAACACACCAGCGTAGAATTACCATATTTGATGATGAGCTACGATTTGTGGCCTTAAACCACTATACAAAATCAAACTATATAAAAGCAATTTGCAATTTGCCTTGCGTTTTTTTTATAGCAAGACAAACTGTAGAATTTGGAAAATACATCATCAACTACGACAATCTTGGACGACATTAAAGTTGTTAATTAAAAAATACACAAGTACATCATATAAATATAACGACTACATAACACACCAGCGCAGAATTACCATATTTGATGATGAGCTACGATTTGTGGCTTTAAACCACTATACAAAATCAAACTCTATAAAAGCAATTTGCAATTTGTCTTGCGTTTTTTTTTATAGCAAAACAAACTGTAGAATTTGGAAAATACATTATCAACTACGTCAATCTTGGTCGACATTAAAGTTGTTAATTAAAAAATACACAAGTACATCATATAAATATAACGACTACATAACACACCAGCGCAGAATTACCATATTTGATGATGAGCTATGATCTGTGGCTTTAAACCACTATATAAAATCAAACTGTATAAAAGAAATTTGCAATTTGTCTTGCGTTCTTTTTTATAGCAAGACAAACTGTAGAATTTGGAAAATACATCAACAACTACGACAATCTTGGAGGACATTAAAGATGTTAATTAAAAAATACACAGGTACATCATATAAATATATCGTGTACAAAACACACCAGCGCTGAATTATCATATTTGATGATGAGCTACGATTTGTTGCTTTAAACTATTATACAAAATCAAACTGTATAAAAGTAATTTGCAATTTGTCCTGCATTTTTTTTATAGCAAGACAAACTGTAGAATTTGGAAAATACATCATCAACTACGACAATCTTGGAGGACATTAAAGTTGTTAATTAAAAAATACACAAGTACATCATTTACATATAACAATTACAAAACACACCAGCGCAGAATTACCATATTTGATGATGAGCTACGATTTGTGGCTTTAAACCACTATACAAAATCAAACTATATAAAAGCAATTTGCAATTTGTCTTGCGTTTTTTTTTATAGCAAGACAAACTGTAGAATTTGGAAAATACATTATCAACTACGACAATCTTGGTCGGCATTAAAGTTGTTAATTAAAAAATACACAAGTACATCATATAAATATAACGACTACGAAACACACCAGCGCAGAATTACCATATTTGATGATGAGCTACGATTTGTTGCTTTAAACCATTATACAAAATTAAACTGTATAAAAGCAATTTGCAATTTGTCTTGCGTTTTTTTTATAGCAAGACAAACTGTAGAATTTGGAAATACATTATCAACTACGACAATCTTGGTCGACATTAAAGTTGTTAATTAAAAAATACACAAGTACATCATATAAATATAACGACTACAAAACACACCAACGCAGAATTACCATATTTGATGATGAGCTATGATCTGTGGCTTTAAACCACTATATAAAATCAATCTGTATAAAAGAAAATTGTAGTTTGTCTTGCGTTTTTTTTTATAGCGAGACAAACTGTAGAATTTGGAAAATACATCATCAACTACGATAATCTTGGAGGACATTAAAGTTGTTAATTAAGAAATACACAGGTACATCATTTAAATATATCGTGTACAAAACACACCAGCGCAGAGTTACCATATTTGATGATGAGCTACGATTTGTTGCTTTAAACTATTATACAAAATCAAACTGTATAAAAGTAATTTGCAATTCGTCTTGCGTTTTTTTCTTTTTTCATAGCAAGACAAACTGTAGAATTTGGAAAATGCATCATCAACTACGACAATCTTGGAGGACATTAAAGTTGTTAATTAAAAAGTACACAAGTACATCATATAAATATAACGATTACAAAACACACCACCGCAGAATTACCATATTTGATGATGAGCTACGATTTGTTGCTCTAAACCAATATACAAAATCAAACTGTATAAAAGTAATTTGCAATTTGTCTTGCGTTTTTTATAGCAAGACAAACTGTAGAATTTGGACAATACATCATCAACTACGACAATCTTGGAGGACATTAAAATTGTTAATTAAAAAATACACAAGTACATCATATAAATATAACGATTACAAAACACACCAGCGCAGAATTACCATATTTGATGATGAGCTACGATTTGTTGCTTTAAAGCACTATACAAAATCAAACTGTATAAAAGTAATTTGCAATTTGTCTTGCGTTTTTTTTTCCATAGCAAGACAAAGAGTAGAATTTGGAAAATTCATCATCAACTGCGACAATCTTGGAGGACATTAAAATTGTTAATTAAAAGATACACAAGTACATATTATAAATATAACGATTACAAAACACACCAGCGCAGACTTAGCATATTTGATGATGAGCTATGATTTGTGGGTTTAAACCACTATACAAAATCAAACTGAATAAAAGTAATTTGCAATTTGTCTTGCGTTTTTTTATGGCAAGACAAACTGTAGAATTTGGAAAATACATCATCAACTACGACAATCTTGGAGGACATTAAAGTTGTTAATTAAAAAATACACAGGAACATCATATAAATATATCGTGTACAAAACACACCAGCGCAGAATTACCATATTTGATGATGAGCTACGATTTGTTGCTTTAAACCACTATACAAAATCAAACTGTATAAAAGTAATTTGCAATCTGTCTTGCGTTTTTTATTTTCCATAGCAAGACAAAGAATAGAATTTGGAAAATATATAAAAGTAATTTGCAATTTGTCTTGCGTTTTTTTATGGCAAGACAAACTGTAGAATTTGGAAAATACAACATCAACTACGACAATCTTGGAGGACATTAAAGTTGTTAATTAAAAAATACACAGGTACATCATATAAATATATCGTGTACAAAACACACCAGCGCAGAATTACCATATTTGATGATGAGCTACGATTTGTTGCTTTAAACTATTATACAAAATCAAACTGTATAAAAGTAATTTGTAATTTGTCTTGCGTTTTTTTTTCTTTTTTTCATAGCAAGCAAACTGTAGAATTTGGAAAATACATCATCAACTACGACAATCTTGGTGGACATTAAAGTTGTTAATTAAAAAATACACAAGTACATGTTATAAATATAACGATTACAAAACACACCGGTGCAGAGTTACCATATTTGATGATGAGCTACGATTTGTTGCTTTAAACCATTATACAAAATCAAACTGTATAAAAGTAATTTGCAATTTGTCTTGCGTTTTTTTGATAGCAAGACAAACTGTAGAATTTGGAAAATACATCATCAACTACGACAATCTTGGAGGACATTAAAGGTTTTAATTAAAAAATACACAAGTACATCATTTAAATATATCGATTACAAAACAGACCAGCGCAGGATTACCATATTTGATGATGAGATACGATTTGTTCCTTTAAACCATTATACAAAACCAAACTGTATAAAAGTAATTTGCAATTTGTCTTGCGTTTTTTTTTATAGCAAGACAAACTGTAGAATTTGGAAAACGCTTCATCAACTACGACAATCTTGGAGGACATTAAAGTTGTTAATTAAAAAATACACAAGTACAGCATATAAATATAACGATTACAAAACACACCAGCGCAGAATTACCATATTTGATGATGAGATACGATTTGTAGCTTTAAACCATTATACAAAATCAAACTGAATAAAAGTAATTTGCAATTTGTCTTGCGTTTTCTTTTTTTTATAGCAAGAGAAACTGTAGTATTTGGAAAATACATCATCAACTACGACAATCTTGGAGGACATTAAAGTTGTTAATTAAAAAATACACAAGTACATCATATAAATATAACGATTACAAAACACACCAGCGCAGAATTACCATATTTGATGATGAGCTACGATTTGTGGCTTTAAACCACTATACAAAAAAACTATACAAAAGTAATTTGCAGTTTGTCTTGCGTTTTCTTTTTTTTATAGCAAGAGAAACTGTAGATTTTGGAAAATACATCATCAACTATGACAACCTTGGAGGACATTAAAGTTGTTAATTAAAAAATACACAGGTACATCATATAAATATAACGATCACAAAACACACGAGCGCAGAATTATCATATTTGATGATAAGCCACGATTTGTGGATTGAAATCACAACACAAAAGCAAACTGTAGAAAAGTAATTTGCAATTTTCCTAAAAATGATCATCAATTACAACAATCCTTGTAAACAATCAAGCATTGGTTGCAAAATACAAAGAAAAGGAAGGAAAGGACCCCTCCCTCCACCCCGCTGTATTGCCTGAAGGGCATTTTTAATACAGCGACATCTTCTTTCCTTCGTTTTTTCTATTACATTTATGATGTTAAAAACTCACAAGTATCATCATATAAATATAACGATTACAAAACACACCAGCCCAGAATTACCATATTTGATGATGAGCTACGATTTGTGGCTTTAAACCACTATACAAAAAAACTATACAAAAGTAATTTGCAGTTTGTCTTGCGTTTTCTTTTTTTCATAGCAAGACAAACTGTAGAATTTGGAAAATACATCATCAACTACGACAATCTTGGAAGACATTAAAGTTTTTAATTAAAAAAATACACAAGTACCTGTTATAAATATAACGATTACAAAACACACCAGCCCAGAATTACCATATTTGATGATGAAGTACGATTTGTGGATTTAAACAACTATACAAAATCAAATTGTATAAAAGTAATTTGCGATTTGTCTTGCGTTTTTTTTTCATAGCAAGCCAAACTGTAGATTTTGGAAAATACATCATCAACTACGACGATCGTGGAGGACATTAAAGTTGTTAATTAAAAAATACACAAGTACATCATATAAATATAGCGACTACAAAACACACCAGCCCAGAATTGCCACATTTGATGATGAAGTATGATTTGTTGCTTTAAACCATCATACAAAATCAAACTGTATAAAAGTAATTTGCAATTTGTCTTGCGTTTTTTTCTTTTTTCATGGCAAGGCAAACTGTAGAATTTGGAAAATGCATCATCAACTACGACAATCTTGGAGGACATTAAAGTTGTTAATTAAAAAATACACAAGTACATCATATAAATATAACGATTACAAAACACACCACCGCAGAATTACCATATTTGATGATGAGCTACGATTTGTTGCTCTAAACCAATATACAAAATCAAACAGTATAAAAGTAATTTGCAATTTGTCTTGCGTTTTCTTATAGCAAGAAAAACTGTAGAATTTGGACAATACATCATCAACTACGACAATCTTGGAGGACATTAAAGTTGTTAATTAAAAAATACACAAGTACATAATATAAATATAACGATTACAAAACACACCAGCGCAGAATTACCATAGCTGATGATGAGCTACGATTTGTTGCTTTAAAGCACTATACAAAATCAAACTGTATAAAAGTAATTTGCAATTTGTCTTGCGTTTTTTTTTTTTTTTTTATAGCAAGACAAAGAGTAGAATTTGGAAAATTCATCATCAACTACGACAATCTTGGAGGACATTAAAATTGTTAATTAAAAGATACCCAAGTACATATTATAAATATAACGATTACAAAACACACCAGCGCAGACTTAGCATATTTGATGATGAGCTAGGATTTGTGGGTTTAAACCACTATACAAAATCAAACTGTATAAAAGTAATTTGCAATTTGTCTTGCGTTTCTTTTATGGCAAGACAAACTGTAGAATTTGGAAAATACATCATCAACTACGACAATCTTGGAGGACATTAAAGTTGTTAATTAAAAAATACACAGGTACATCATATAAATATATCGTGTACAAAACACACCAGTGCAGAATTACCATATTTGATGTTGAGCTATGATTTGTTGCTTTAAGCTATTATAGAAAATCAAACTGTATAAAAGTAATTTGTAATTTGTCTTGCGTTTTTTTTTTTTTTTTCATAGCAAGCAAACTGTAGAATTTGGAAAATACATCATCAACTACGACAATCTTGGTGGACATTAAAGTTGTTAATTAAAAAATACACAAGTACATGTTATAAATATAACGATTACAAAACACACCAGTGCAGAGTTACCATATTTGATGATGAGCTACGATTTGTTGCTTTAAACCATTATACAAAATCAAACTGTATAAAAGTAATTTGCAATTTGTCTTGCGTTTTTTCTTATTGCAAGACAAACTGTAGAATTTGGAAAATACATCATCAACTACGACAACCTTGGAGGACATTAAAGTTGTTAATTAAAAAATACACAAGTACATCATCTAAATATAACGATTACAAAACACACCAGCGCAGAATTACCATATTTGATGATGAGCTATGATTTGTGGCTTTAAACCTCTATATAAAATCAAACTGTATAAAAGAAAATTGTAATTTGTCTTGCGTTTTTTTTTATAGAAGACAAACTGTAGAATTTGGAAAATACATCATCAACTACGACAATCTTGGACGACATTAAAGTTGTTAATTAAAAAATACACAAGTACATCATATAAATATAACGACTACAAAACACACCAGCGCGGAATTACCATATTTGATGATGAGCTACGATTTGTGGCTTTAAACCACTATACAAAATCAAACTCTATAAAAGCAATTTGCAATTTGTCCTGCGTTTTTTTTTATAGCAAGACAAACTGTAGAATTTGGAAAATTCATCATCAACTACGACAACCTTGGAGGACATTAAAGTTGTTAATTAAAAAATACACAAGTACATCATATAAATATAACGATCACAAAACACACCAGCGCGGAATTACCATATTTGATGGTGAGCTATGATTTGTGGCTTTAAACCACTATATAAAATCAAAGTGTATAAAAGAAAATTGTAATTTGTCTTGCGTTTTTTTTATAGCAAGACAAACTGTAGAATTTGGAAAATACACCATCAACTACGACAATCTTGGACGACATTAAAGTAGTTAATTAAAAAATACACAAGTACATCATATAAATATAACGACTACAAACCACACCAGCGCAGAATTACCATATTTGATGATGAGCTACGATTTGTTGCTTTAAACCATTATACAAAATAAAACTGTATAAAAGTAATTTGCAATTTGTCTTGCGTTTTTTTTTTCATAGGAAAACAAACTGTAGCTTTTGGAAAATACATCATCAACTACGACAATCTTGGAGGACATTAAAGTTGTTAATTAAAAAATACACAAGTACATGTTATAAATATAACGATTACAAAACACACCAGCGCAGACTTAGCATATTTGATGATGAGCTATGATTTGTGGGTTTAAACCACTATACAAAATCAAACTGTATAAAAGTAATTTGCAATTTGTCTTGCGTTTCTTTTATGGCAAGACAAACTGTAGAATTTGGAAAATACATCATCAACTACGACAATCTTGGAGGACATTAAAGTTGTTAATTAAAAAATACACAGGTACATCATATAAATATATCGTGTACAAAACACACCAGTGCAGAATTACCATATTTGATGTTGAGCTATGATTTGTTGCTTTAAGCTATTATAGAAAATCAAACTGTATAAAAGTAATTTGTAATTTGTCTTGCGTTTTTTTTTTTTTTCATAGCAAGCAAACTGTAGAATTTGGAAAATACATCATCAACTACGACAATCTTGGTGGACATTAAAGTTGTTAATTAAAAAATACACAAGTACATGTTATAAATATAACGATTACAAAACACACCAGTGCAGAGTTACCATATTTGATGATGAGCTACGATTTGTTGCTTTAAACCATTATACAAAATCAAACTGTATAAAAGTAATTTGCAATTTGTCTTGCGTTTTTTCTTATTGCAAGACAAACTGTAGAATTTGGAAAATACATCATCAACTACGACAACCTTGGAGGACATTAAAGTTGTTAATTAAAAAATACACAAGTACATCATCTAAATATAACGATTACAAAACACACCAGCGCAGAATTACCATATTTGATGATGAGCTATGATTTGTGGCTTTAAACCTCTATATAAAATCAAACTGTATAAAAGAAAATTGTAATTTGTCTTGCGTTTTTTTTTATAGAAGACAAACTGTAGAATTTGGAAAATACATCATCAACTACGACAATCTTGGAGGACATTAAAGTTGTTAATTAAAAAATACACAAGTACATGTTATAAATATAACGATTACAAAACACGCCAGCCCGGAATTACCACATTTGATGATGAGCTACAATTTGTTGCTTTAAACCATTATAAAACATCAAACTGTATAAAAGTAATTTGCAATTTGTCTTGCGTTTTTTTTATAGCAAGACAAACTGTAGAATTTGGAAAATACATCATTAACTACGACTATCTCGGAGGACATTAAAGTTGTTAATTAAAAAATACACAAGTACATCATATAAATACAACGATTACAAAACACACCCGCGCAGAATTACCAAATTTGATGATGAGCTACGATTTGTTGCTTTAAACCATTATACAAAATCAAACTATATAAAAGCAATTTGCAATTTGTCTTGCGTTTTTTCTTATTGCAAGACAAACTGTAGAATTTGGAAAATACATCATCAACTACGACAATCTTGGACGACATTAAAGTTGTTAATTAAAAAATACACAGGTACATCATATAAATATATCGTGTACAAAACACACCAGCGCAGAATTACCATATTTGATGATGAGCTACGATTTGTTGCTTTAAACTATTATACAAAATCAAACTGTATAAAAGTAATTTGCAATTTGTCTTGCGTTTTTTTTATAGCAAGACAAACTGTAGAATTTGGAAAATACATCATCAACTACGACAATCTTGGAGGACATTAAAGTTGCTAATTAAAAAATACACAAGTACATCATATAAATACAACGATTACAAAACACACTAGCGCAGAATTACCACATTTGATGATGAGCTACGATTTGTTGCTTTAAACCATTATACAAAATAAAACTGTATAAAAGTAATTTGCAATTTGTCTTGCGTTTTTTTTTTCATAGCAAGACAAACTGTAGCTTTTGGAAAATACATCATCAACTACGACAATCTTGGAGGACATTAAAGTTGTTAATTAAAAAATACACAAGTACATGTTATAAATATAACGATTACAAAACACACCAGCGTAGAATTACCATATTTGATGATGAGCTACGATTTGTGGCCTTAAACCACTATACAAAATCAAACTATATAAAAGCAATTTGCAATTTGTCTTGCGTTTTTTTTATAGCAGGACAAACTGGTAGAATTTAGAAAATACATCATCAACTACGACAATCTTGGACGACATTAAAGTTGTTAATTAAAAAATACACAAGTACATCATATAAATATAACGACTACAAAACACACCAGCGCGGAATTACCATATTTGATGATGAGCTACGATTTGTGGCTTTAAACCACTATACAAAATCAAACTCTATAAAAGCAATTTGCAATTTGTCCTGCGTTTTTTTTTATAGCAAGACAAACTGTAGAATTTGGAAAATTCATCATCAACTACGACAACCTTGGAGGACATTAAAGTTGTTAATTAAAAAATACACAAGTACATCATATAAATATAACGATCACAAAACACACCAGCGCGGAATTACCATATTTGATGATGAGCTATGATTTGTGGCTTTAAACCACTATATAAAATCAAAGTGTATAAAAGAAAATTATAATTTGTCTTGCGTTTTTTTTATAGCAAGACAAACTGTAGAATTTGGAAAATACACCATCAACTACGACAATCTTGGACGACATTAAAGTAGTTAATTAAAAAATACACAAGTACATCATATAAATATAACGACTACAAACCACACCAGCGCAGAATTACCATATTTGATGATGAGCTACGATTTGTTGCTTTAAACCATTATACAAAATAAAACTGTATAAAAGTAATTTGCAATTTGTCTTGCGTTTTTTTTTTCATAGGAAAACAAACTGTAGCTTTTGGAAAATACATCATCAACTACGACAATCTTGGAGGACATTAAAGTTATTAATTAAAAAATACACAAGTACATGTTATAAATATAACGATTACAAAACACACCAGCGTAGAGTTACCACATTTGATGATGAGCTACGATTTGTGGCTTTAAACCACTATACAAGATCAAACTATATAAAAGCAATTTGCAATTTGTCTTGCGTTTTTTATAGCAAGACAAACGGTAGAATTTGGAAAATACATCATCAACTACGACAATCTTGGACGACATTAAAGTTGTTAATTAAAAAATAGACAAGTACATCATATAAATATAACGACTACAAAACACACCAGCGCAGAACTACCATATTTGATGATGAGCTATGATTTGTGGCTTTAAACCACTATATAAAATCAAAGTGTATAAAAGAAAATTGTAATTTGTCTTGCGTTTTTTTTTATAGCAAGACAAACTGTAGAATTTGGAAAATACATCATCAACTACGACAATCTTGGAGGACATTAAAGTTGTTGATTAAAAAATACACAGGTACATCATATAAATATATCGTGTACAAAACACACCAGCGCAGAATTACCATATTTGATGATGTGCTACGATTTGTTGCTTTAAACCATTATACAAAACCAAACTGTATAAAAGTAATTTGCAATTTGTCTTGCGTTTTTTTTTTATAGCAAGACAAACTGTAGAATTTGGAAAACGCATCATCAACTACGACAATCTTGGAGGACATTAAAGTTGTTAATTAAAAAATACACAAGTACATCATATAAATATAACGATTACAAAACACACCAGCGCAGAATTACCATATTTGATGATGAGATACGATTTGTAGCTTTAAACCATTATACAAAATCAAACTGAATAAAAGTAATTTGCAATTTGTCTTGCGTTTTTTTTTTATAGCAAGACAAACTGTAGAATTTGGAAAATACATCATCAACTACGACAATCTTGGAGGACATTAAAGTTGTTGATTAAAAAATACACAGGTACATCATATAAATATATCGTGTACAAAACACACCAGCGTAGAGTTACCACACTTGATGATGAGCTACGATTTGTGGCTTTAAACCACTATACAAGATCAAACTATATAAAAGCAATTTGCAATTTGTCTTGCGTTTTTTATAGCAAGACAAACGGTAGAATTTGGAAAATACATCATCAACTACGACAATCTTGGACGACATTAAGGTTGTTAATTAAAAAATAGACAAGTACATCATATAAATATAACGACTACAAAACACACCAGCGCAGAACTACCATATTTGATGATGAGCTATGATTTGTGGCTTTAAACCACTATATAAAATCAAAGTGTATAAAAGAAAATTGTAATTTGTCTTGCGCTTTTTTTATAGCAAGACAAACTGTAGAATTTGGAAAATACATCATCAACTACGACAATCTTGGAGGACATTAAAGTTGTTGATTAAAAAATACACAGGTACATCATATAAATATATCGTGTACAAAACACACCAGCGCAGAATTTCCATATTTGATGATGTGCTACGATTTGTTGCTTTAAACCATTATACAAAACCAAACTGTATAAAAGTAATTTGCAATTTGTCTTGCGTTTTTTTTTTATAGCAAGACAAACTGTAGAATTTGGAAAACGCATCATCAACTACGACAATCTTGGAGGACATTAAAGTTGTTAATTAAAAAATACACAAGTACATCATATAAATATAACCATTACAAAACACACCAGCGCAGAATTACCATATTTGATGATGAGCTACGATTTGTGGCTTTAAGCCACTATACAAAAAAACTATACAAAAGTAATTTGCAGTTTGTCTTGCGTTTTCTTTTTTTTATAGCAAGAGAAACTGTAGATTTTGGAAAATACATCATCAACTATGACAACCTTGGAGGACATTAAAGTTGTTAATTAAAAAATACACAGGTACATCATATAAATATAACGATTACAAAACACACCAGCGCAGAATTATCATATTTGATGATAAGCCACGATTTGTGGATTGAAATCACAACACAAAAGCAAACTGTAGAAAAGTAATTTGAAATTTTCCTAAAAATGATCATCAATTACAACAATCCTTGTAAACAATCAAGCATTGGTTGCAAAATACAAAGAAAAGGAAGGAAAGGACTCCTCCCTCCACCCCGCTGTATTGCCTGAAGGGCATTTTTAATACAGCGACATCTTCTTTCCTTCGTTTTTTCTATTACATTTATGATGTTAAAAACTCACAAGTATCATCATATAAATATAACGATTACAAAACACACCAGCCCAGAATTACCATATTTGATGATGAGCTACGATTTGTGGCTTTAAACCACTATACAAAAAAACTATACAAAAGTAATTTGCAGTTTGTCTTGCGTTTTCTTTTTTTCATAGCAAGACAAACTGTAGAATTTGGAAAATACATCATCAACTACGACAATCTTGGAAGACATTAAAGTTTTTAATTAAAAAAATACACAAGTACCTGTTATAAATATAACGATTACAAAACACACCAGCCAAGAATTACCATATTTGATGATGAAGTACGATTTGTGGATTTAAACAACTATACAAAATCAAATTGTATAAAAGTAATTTGCGATTTGTCTTGCGTTTTTTTTTTTTTCATAGCAAGCCAAACTGTAGATTTTGGAAAATACATCATCAACTACGACGATCGTGGAGGACATTAAAGTTGTTAATTAAAAAATACACAAGTACATCATATAAATATAACGACTACAACACACACCAGCCCAGAATTGCCACATTTGATGATGAAGTATGATTTGTTGCTTTAAACCATCATACAAAATCAAACTGTATAAAAGTAATTTGCAATTTGTCTTGCGTTTTTTTCTTTTTTCATAGCAAGGCAAACGGTAGAATTTGGAAAATGCATCATCAACTACGACAATCTTGGAGGACATTAAAGTTGTTAATTAAAAAATACACAAGTACATCATATAAATATAACGATTACAAAACACACCACCGCAGAATTACCATATTTGATGATGAGTTACGATTTGTTGCTCTAAACCAATATACAAAATCAAACAGTATAAAAGTAATTTGCAATTTGTCTTGCGTTTTCTTATAGCAAGACAAACTGTAGAATTTGGACAATACATCATCAACTACGACAATCTTGGAGGACATTAAAGTTGTTAATTAAAAAATACACAAGTACATCATATAAATATAACGATTACAAAACACACCAGCGCAGAATTACCATATCTGATGATGAGCTACGATTTGTTGCTTTAAAGCACTATACAAAATCAAACTGTATAAAAGTAATTTGCAATTTGTCTTGCGTTTTTTTTTTTTCATAGCAAGACAAAGAGTAGAATTTGGAAAATTCATCATCAACTACGACAATCTTGGAGGACATTAAAATTGTTAATTAAAAGATACACAAGTACATATTATAAATATAACGATTACAAAACACACCAGCGCAGACTTAGCATATTTGATGATGAGCTATGATTTGTGGGTTTAAACCACTATACAAAATCAAACTGTATAAAAGTAATTTGCAATTTGTCTTGCGTTTCTTTTATGGCAAGACAAACTGTAGAATTTGGAAAATACATCATCAACTACGACAATCTTGGAGGACATTAAAGTTGTTAATTAAAAAATACACAGGTACATCATATAAATATATCGTGTACAAAACACACCAGCGCAGAATTACCATATTTGATGATGAGCTACGATTTGTTGCTTTAAACCACTATACAAAATCAAACTGTATAAAAGTAATTTGCAATTTGTCTTGCTTTTTTTTTATAGCAAGACAAACGGTAGAATTTGGAAAATACATCATCAACTACGACAATCTTGGACGACATTAAAGTTGTTAATTAAAAAATAGACAAGTACATCATATAAATATAACGACTACAAAACACACCAGCGCAGAACTACCATATTTGATGATGAGCTATGATTTGTGGCTTTAAACCACTATATAAAATCAAAGTGTATAAAAGAAAATTGTAATTTGTCTTGCGTTTTTTTTATAGCAAGACAAACTGTAGAATTTGGAAAATACATCATCAACTGCGACAATCTTGGAGGACATTAAAGTTGTTGATTAAGAAATACACAGGTACATCATATAAATATATCGTGTACAAAACACACCAGCGCAGAATTACCATATTTGATGATGAGCTACGATTTGTTGCTTTAAACCATTATACAAAACTAAACTGTATAAAAGTAATTTGAAATTTGTCTTGCGTTTTTTTTTATAGCAAGACAAACTGTAGAATTTGGAAAACGCATCATCAACTACGACAATCTTGGAGGACATTAAAGTTGTTAATTAAAAAATACACAAGTACATCATATAAATATAACGATTATAAAACACACCAGCGCAGAATTACCATATTTGATGATGAGATACGATTTGTAGCTTTAAACCATTATACAAAATCAAACTGAATAAAAGTAATTTGCAATTTGTCTTGCGTTTTCTTTTTTTTTATAGCAAGAGAAACTGTAGAATTTGGAAAGTACATCATCAACTACGACAATCTTGGAGGACATTAAAGTTGTTAATTAAAAAATACACAAGTACATCATATAAATATAACGATTACAAAACACACCAGCGCAGAATTACCATATTTGATGATGAGCTACGATTTGTGGATTTAAACCACTATACAAAAAAACTATACAAAAGTAATTTGCAGTTTGTCTTGCGTTTTCTTTTCTTTATAGCAAGAGAAACTGTAAATTTTGGAAAATACATCATCAACTATGACAACCTTGGAGGACATTAAAGTTGTTAATTAAAAAATACACAGGTACATCATATAAATATAACGATTACAAAACACACCAGCGCAGAATTATCATATTTGATGATAAGCCACGATTTGTGGATTGAAATCACAACACAAAAGCAAACTGTAGGAAAGTAATTTGCAATTTTCCTAAAAATGATCATCAATTACAACAATCCTTGTAAACAATCAAGCATTGGTTGCAAAATACAAAGAAAAGGAAGGAAAGGACCCCTCCCTCCACCCCGCTGTATTGCCTGAAGGGCATTTTTAATACAGCGACATCTTCTTTCCTTCGTTTTTTCTATTACATTTATGAAGTTAAAAACTCACAAGTATCATCATATAAATATAACGATTACAAAACACACCAGCCCAGAATTACCATATTTGATGATGAGCTACGATTTGTGGCTTTAAACCACTATACAAAAAAACTATACAAAAGTAATTTGCAGTTTGTCTTGCGTTTTCTTTTTTTCATAGCAAGACAAACTGTAGAATTTGGAAAATACATCATCAACTACGACAATCTTGGAAGACATTAAAGTTTTTAATTAAAAAAATACACAAGTACCTGTTATAAATATAACGATTACAAAACACACCAGCCCAGAATTACCATATTTGATGATGAAGTACGATTTGTGGATTTAAACAACTATACAAAATCAAATTGTATAAAAGTAATTTGCGATTTGTCTTGCGTTTTTTTTTTTTCATAGCAAGCCAAACTGTAGATTTTGGAAAATACATCATCAACTACGACGATCGTGGAGGACATTAAAGTTGTTAATTAAAAAATACACAAGTACATCATATAAATATAACGACTACAAAACACACCAGCCCAGAATTGCCACATTTGATGATGAAGTATGATTTGTTGCTTTAAACCATCATACAAAATCAAACTGTATAAAAGTAATTTGCAATTTGCCTTGCGTTTTTTTCTTTTTTCATAGCAAGGCAAACTGTAGAATTTGGAAAATGCATCATCAACTACGACAATCTTGGAGGACATTAAAGTTGTTAATTAAAAAATACACAAGTACATCATATAAATATAACGATTACAAAACACACCACCGCAGAATTACCATATTTGATGATGAGCTACGATTTGTTGCTCTAAACCAATATACAAAATCAAACAGTATAAAAGTAATTTGCAATTTGTCTTGCGTTTTCTTATAGCAAGACAAACTGTAGAATTTGGACAATACATCATCAACTACGACAATCTTGGAGGACATTAAAGTTGTTAATTAAAAAATACACAAGTACATCATATAAATATAACGATTACAAAACACACCAGCGCAGAATTACCATATCTGATGATGAGCGACGATTTGTTGCTTTAAAGCACTATACAAAATCAAACTGTATAAAAGTAATTTGCAATTTGTCTTGCGTTTTTTTTTTTTTTCATAGCA
Source organism: Aphodius granarius (assembly GCA_963971325.1). NCBI lineage: Eukaryota > Metazoa > Arthropoda > Insecta > Coleoptera > Scarabaeidae > Aphodius > Aphodius granarius. The sequence goes on from OZ020225.1 coordinate 10,164,317, forward strand.
AGACAAAGAGTAGAATTTGGAAAATTCATCATCAACTACGACAATCTTGGAGGACATTAAAATTGTTAATTAAAGATACACAAGTACATATTATAAATATAACGATTACAAAACACACCAGCGCAGACTTAGCATATTTGATGATGAGCTTTGATTTGTGGGTTTAAACCACTATACAAAATCAAACTGTATAAAAGTAATTTGCAATTTGTCTTGCGTTTCTTTTATGGCAAGACAAGCTGTAGAATTTGGAAAATACATCATCAACTACGACAATCTTGGAGGGCATTAAAGTTGTTAATTAAAAAATACACAGGTACATCATATAAATATATCGTGTACAAAACACACCAGCGCAGAATTACCGTATTTGATGATGAGCTACGATTTGTTGCTTTAAACCACTATACAAAATCAAACTGTATAAAAGTAATTTGCAATTTGTCTTGCTTTTTTTTATAGCAAGACAAACGGTAGAATTTGGAAAATACATCATCAACTACGACAATCTTGGACGACATTAAAGTTGTTAATTATAAAATAGACAAGTACATCATATAAATATAACGACTACAAAACACACCAGCGCAGAACTACCATATTTGATAATAAGCTATGATTTGTGGCTTTAAACCACTATATAAAATCAAAGTGTATAAAAGAAAATTGTAATTTCTCTTGCGTTTTTTTTTTATAGCAGGACAAACTGTAGAATTTGGAAAATACATCATCAACTACGACAATCTTGGAGGACATTAAAGTTGTTGATTAAAAAATACACAGGTACATCATATAAATATATCGTGTACAAAACACACCAGCGCAGAATTACCATATTTGATGATGAGCTACGATTTGTTGCTTTAAACCATTATACAAAACCAAACTGTATAAAAGTAATTTGCAATTTGTCTTGCGTTTTTTTTTTATAGCAAGACAAACTGTAGAATTTGGAAAACGCATCATCAACTACGACAATCTTGGAGGACATTAAAGTTGTTAATTAAAAAATACACAAGTACATCATATAAATATAACGATTACAAAACACACCAGCGCAGAATTACCATATTTGATGATGAGATACGATTTGTAGCTTTAAACCATTATACAAAATCAAACTGAATAAAAGTAATTTGCAATTTGTCTTGCGTTTTCTTTTTTTTTTATAGCAAGAGAAACTGTAGAATTTGGAAAATACATCATCAACTACGACAATCTTGGAGGACATTAAAGTTGTTAATTAAAAAATACACAAGTACATCATATAAATATAACGATTACAAAACACACCAGCGCAGAATTACCATATTTGATGATGAGCTACGATTTGTGGCTTTAAACCACTATACAAAAAAACTATACAAAAGTAATTTGCAGTTTGTCTTGCGTTTTCTTTTTTTTATAGCAAGAGAAACTGTAGATTTTGGAAAATACATCATCAACTATGACAACCTTGGAGGACATTAAAGTTGTTAATTAAAAAATACACAGGTACATCATATAAATATAACGATTACAAAACACACCAGCGCAGAATTATCATATTTGATGATAAGCCACGATTTGTGGATTGAAATCACAACACAAAAGCAAACTGTAGAAAAGTAATTTGCAATTTTCCTAAAAATGATCATCAATTACAACAATCCTTGTAAACAATCAAGCATTGGTTGCAAAATACAAAGAAAAGGAAGGAAAGGACCCCTCCCTCCACCCCGCTGTATTGCCTGAAGGGCATTTTTAATACAGCGACATCTTCTTTCCTTCGTTTTTTCTATTACATTTATGATGTTAAAAACTCACAAGTATCATCATATAAATATAACGATTACAAAACACACCAGCCCAGAATTACCATATTTGATGATGAGCTACGATTTGTGGCTTTAAACCACTATACAAAAAAACTATACAAAAGTAATTTGCAGTTTGTCTTGCGTTTTCTTTTTTTCATAGCAAGACAAACTGTAGAATTTGGAAAATACATCATCAACTACGACAATCTTGGAAGACATTAAAGTTTTTAATTAAAAAAATACACAAGTACCTGTTATAAATATAACGATTACAAAACACACCAGCCCAGAATTACCATATTTGATGATGAAGTACGATTTGTGGATTTAAACAACTATACAAAATCAAATTGTATAAAAGTAATTTGCGATTTGTCTTGCGTTTTTTTTTTCATAGCAAGCCAAACTGTAGATTTTGGAAAATACATCATCAACTACGACGATCGTGGAGGACATTAAAGTTGTTAATGAAAAAATACACAAGTACATCATATAAATATAACGACTACAAAACACACCAGCCCAGAATTGCCACATTTGATGATGAAGTATGATTTGTTGCTTTAAACCATCGTACAAAATCAAACTGTATAAAAGTAATTTGCAATTTGTCTTGCGTTTTTTTCTTTTTTCACAGCAAGGCAAACTGTAGAATTTGGAAAATGCATCATCAACTACGACAATCTTGGAGGACATTAAAGTTGTTAATTAAAAAATACACAAGTACATCATATAAATATAACGATTACAAAACACACCACCGCAGAATTACCATATTTGATGATGAGCTACGATTTGTTGCTCTAAACCAATATACAAAAACAAACAGTATAAAAGTAATTTGCAATTTGTCTTGCGTTTTCTTATAGCAAGACAAACTGTAGAATTTGGACAATACATCATCAACTACGACAATCTTGGAGGACATTAAAGTTGTTAATTAAAAAATACACAAGTACATCATATAAATATAACGATTACAAAACACACCAGCGCAGAATTACCATATCTGATGATGAGCTACGATTTGTTGCTTTAAAGCACTATACAAAATCAAACTGTATAAAAGTAATTTGCAATTTGTCTTGCGGTTTTTTTTTTCATAGCAAGACAAAGAGTAGAATTTGGAAAATTCATCATCAACTACGACAACCTTGGAGGACATTAAAATTGTTAATTAAAAGATACACAAGTACATATTATAAATATAACGATTACAAAACACACCAGCGCAGACTTAGCATATTTGATGATGAGCTATGATTTGTGGGTTTAAACCACTATACAAAATCAAACTGTATAAAAGTAATTTGCAATTTGTCTTGCGTTTCTTTTATGGCAAGACAAACTGTAGAATTTGGAAAATACATCATCAACTACGACAATCTTGGAGGACATTAAAGTTGTTAATTAAAAAATACACAGGTACATCATATAAATATATCGTGTACAAAACACACCAGCGCAGAATTACCATATTTGATGATGAGCTACGATTTGTTGCTTTAAACCACTATACAAAATCAAACTGTATAAAAGTAATTTGCAATTTGTCTTGCTTTTTTTTATGGCAAGACAAACTGTAGAATTTGGAAAACACATCATCAACTACGACAATCTTGGAGGACATTAAAGTTGTTAATTAAAAAATACACAGGTACATCATATAAATATATCGTGTACAAAACACACCAGCGCAGAATTACCATATTTGATGTTGAGCTACGATTTGTTGCTTTAAACTATTATACAAAATCAAACTGTATAAAAGTAATTTGTAATTTGTCTTGCGTTTTTTTTTTCATAGCAAGCAAACTGTAGAATTTGGAAAATACATCATCAACTACGACAATCTTGGTGGACATTAAAGTTGTTAATTAAAAAATACACAAGTACATGTTATAAATATAACGATTACAAAACACACCAGTGCAGAGTTACCATATTTGATGATGAGCTACGATTTGTTGCTTTAAACCATTATACAAAATCAAACTGTATAAAAGTAATTTGCAATTTGTCTTGCGTTTTTTTTATAGCAAGACAAACTGTAGAATTTGGAAAATACATCATCAACTACGACAACCTTGGAGGACATTAAAGTTGTTAATTAAAAAATACACAAGTACATCATATAAATATAACGATTACAAAACACACCAGCGCAGAATTACCATATTTGATGATGAGCTATGATTTGTGGCTTTAAACCACTATATAAAATCAGACTGTATAAAAGAAAATTGTAATTTGTCTTGCGTTTTTTTTTATAGAAGACAAACTGTAGAATTTGGAAAATACATCATCAACTACGACAATCTTGGAGGACATTAAAGTTGTTAATTAAAAAATACACAAGTACATGTTATAAATATAACGATTACAAAACACGCCAGCCCAGAATTACCACATTTGATGATGAGCTACAATTTGCTGCTTTAAACCATTATACAACATCAAACTGTATAAAAGTAATTTGCAATTTGTCTTGCGTTTTTTTTTTATAGCAAGACAAACTGTAGAATTTGGAAAATACATCATTAACTACGACTATCTCGGAGGACATTAAAGTTGTTAATTAAAAAATACACAAGTACATCATATAAATACAACGATTACAAAACACACCAGCGCAGAATTACCAAATTTGATGATGAGCTACGATTTGTTGCTTTAAGCCATTATACAAAATCAAACTATATAAAAGCAATTTGCAATTTGTCTTGCGTTTTTTCTAATTGCAAGACAAATGTAGAATTTGGAAAATACATCATCAACTACGACAATCTTGGACGACATTAAAGTTGTTAATTAAAAAATACACAGGTACATCATATAAATATATCGTGTACAAAACACACCAGCGCAGAATTACCATATTTGATGATGAGCTACGATTTGTTGCTTTAAACTATTATACAAAATCAAACTGTATAAAAGTAATTTGCAATTTGTCTTGCGTTTTTTTTTATAGCAAGACAAACTGTAGAATTTGGAAAATACATCATCAACTACGACAATCTTGGAGGACATTAAAGTTGCTAATTAAAAAAAACACAAGTACATCATATAAATACAACGATTACAAAACACACTAGCGCAGAATTACCACATTTGATGATGAGCTACGATTTGTTGCTTTAAACCATTATACAAAATAAAACTGTTTAAAAGTAATTTGCAATTTGTCTTGCGTTTTTTTTTCATAGCAAGACAAACTGTAGCTTTTGGAAAATACATCATCAACTACGGCAATCTTGGAGGACATTAAAGTTGTTAATTAAAAAATACACAAGTACATGTTATAAATATAACGACTACAAAACACACCAGCGTAGAATTACCATATTTGATGATGAGCTACGATTTGTGGCCTTAAACCACTATACAAAATCAAACTATATAAAAGCAATTTGTAATTTGTCTTGCGTTTTTTTTTATAGCAGGACAAACTGGTAGAATTTGGAAAATACATCATCAACTACGAAAATCTTGGACGACATTAAAGTTGTTAATTAAAAAATACACAAGTACATCATATAAATATAACGACTACAAAACACACCAGCGCAGAATTACCATATTTGATGATGAGCTACGATTTGTGGCTTTAAACCACTATACAAAATCAAACTCTATAAAAGCAATTTGCAATTTGTCCTGCGTTTTTTTTTATAGCAAGACAAACTGTAGAATTTGGAAAATACATCATCAACTACGACAACCTTGGAGGACATTAAAGTTGTTAATTAAAAAATACACAAGTACATCATATAAATATAACGATCACAAAACACACCAGCGCGGAATTACCATATTTGATGATGAGCTATGATTTGTGGCTTTAAACCACTATATAAAATCAAAGTGTATAAAAGAAAATTGTAATTTGTCTTGCGTTTTTTTTTATAGCAAGACAAACTGTAGAATTTGGAAAATACATCATCAACTACGACAATCTTGGACGACATTAAAGTTGTTAATTAAAAAATGCACAAGCACATCATATAAATATAACGACTACAAACCACACCAGCGCAGAATTACCATATTTGATGATGAGCTACGATTTGTTGCTTTAAACCATTATACAAAATAAAACTGTATAAAAATAATTTGCAACTTGTCTTGCGTTTTTTTTTTTTTTTTTTTTTTTTTTTTTTTTTCATAGCAAGACAAACTGTAGAATTTGGAAAATACATCATCAAGTACGACAATCTTGGTGGACATTAAAGTTGTTAATTAAAAAATACACAAGTACATGTTATAAATATAACGATTACAAAACACACCAGTGCAGAATTACCATATTTGATGATGATCTACGATTTGTTGCTTCAAACCATTATACAAAATCAAACTGTATAAAAGTAATTTGCAATTTGTCTTGCGTTTTTTTTTTATAGCAAGACAAACTGTAGAATTTGGAAAATACATCATCAACTACGACGACCTTGGAGGACATTAAAGTTGTTAATTAAAAAATACACAAGTACATCATATAAATATAACGATTACAAAACACACCAGCGTAGAATTACCATATTTGATGATGAGCTACGATTTGTGGCCTTATACCACTATGCAAAATCAAACTATATAAAAGCAATTTGCAATTTGTCTTGCGTTTTTTTTTATAGCAAGACAAACTGTAGAATTTGGAAAATACATTATCAACTACGTCAATCTTGGTCGACATTAAAGTTGTTAATTAAAAAATACACAAGTACATCATATAAATATAACGGCTACAAAACACACCAGCGCAGAATTACCATATTTGATGATGAGCTATGATCTGTGGCTTTAAACCACTATATAAAATCAAACTGTATAAAAGAAATTTGCAATTTGTCTTGCGTTTTTTTTTTATAGCAAGACAAACTGTAGAATTTGGAAAATACATCAACAACTACGACAATCGTGGTGGACATTAAAGATGTTAATTAAAAAATACACAGGTACATCATATAAATATATCGTGTACAAAACACACCAGCGCAGAATTATCATATTTGATGATGAGCTACGATTTGTTGCTTTAAACTATTATACAAAATGAAACTGTATAAAAGTAATTTGCAATTTGTCCTGCATTTTTTTTATAGCAAGACAAACTGTAGAATTGGGAAAATACATTATCAACTACGACAATCTTGGAGGACATTAAAGTTGTTAATTAAAAAGTACACAAGTACATCATTTACACATAACAATTACAAAACACACCAGCGCAGAATTACCATATTTGATGATGAGCTACGGTTTGTGGCTTTAAACCACTATACAAAATCAAACTATATAAAAGCAATTTGCAATTTGTCTTGCGTTTTTTTTATAGCACGACAAACTGTAGAATTTGGAAAATACATTATCAACTACGACAATCTTGGTCGACATTAAAGTTGTTAATTAAAAAATACACAAGTACATCATATAAATATAACGACTACAAAACACACCAGCGCAGAATTACCATATTTGATGATGAGCTACGATTTGTTGCTTTAAACCATTATACAAAATCAAACTGTATAAAAGTAATTTGCAATATTTCTTGCGTTTTTTTATAGCAAGATAAACTGTAGAATTTGGAAAATACATCATCAACTACGACAATCTTGGAGGACATTAAAGTTGTTAATTAAAAAATAAACAAGTACATCATTTACATATAACAATTACAAAACACACCAGCGCAGAATTACCATGTTTGATGATGAGCTACGATTTGTGGCTTTAAACCACTATACAAAATTAAACTATATAAAAGCAATTTGCAATTTGTCTTGCGTTTTTTTTATAGCAAGACAAACTGTAGAATTTGGAAATACATTATCAACTACGAAAATCTTGGTCGACATTAAAGTTGTTAATTAAAAAATACACAAGTACATCATATAAATACAACGACTACAAAACACACCAGCGCAGAATTACCATATTTGATGATGAGCTATGATCTGTGGCTTTAAACCACTATATAAAATCAATCTGTATAAAACAAAATTGTAATTTGTCTTGGGTTTTTTTTATAGCGAGACAAACTGTAGAATTTGGAAAATACATCATCAACTACGACAATCTTGGAGGACATTAAAGTTGTTAATTAAAAAATACACAGGTACATCATATAAATATATCGTGTACAAAACACACCAGCGCAGAATTACCATATTTGATGATGAGCTACGATTTGTTGCTTTAAACTATTATACAAAATCAAACTTTATAAAAGTAATTTGCAATTCGTCTTGCGTTTTTTTTTATAGCAAGACAAACTGTAGAATCTGGAAAATACACCATCAACTACGACAATCTTGGAGGACATTAAGGTTGTTAATTAAAAAATACACAAGTACATCATATAAACATAACGACTACAAAACACACTAGCCCAGAATTACCATATTTGATGATGAGCTACGATTTGTTGCTTCAAACCATTATACAAAATAAAACTGTATAAAAGTAATTTGCAATTTGTCTTGCGTTTTTTTTTTTCATAGCAAGACAAACTGTAGCTTTTGGAAAATACATCATCAACTACGACAATCTTGGAGGACATTAAAGTTGTTAATTAAAAAATACACAAGTACATGTTATAAATATAACGATTACAAAACACACCAGCATATAATTACCATATTTGACGATGAGCTACGATTTGTGGCCTTAAACCACTATACAAAATCAAACTATATAAAAGCAATTTGCAATTTGTCTTGCGTTTTTTTTATAGCAAGACAAACTGTAGAATTTGGAAAATACATCATCAACTACGACAATCTTGGACGACATTAAAGTTGTTAATTAAAAAATACACAAGTACATCATATAAATATAACGACTACAAAACACACCAGCGCAGAATTACCATATTTGATGATGAGCTACGATTTGTGCCTTTAAACCACTATATAAAATGAAACTCTATAAAAGCAATTTGCAATTTGTCTTGCGTTTTTTTATAGCAAGACAAACTGTAGAATTTGGAAAATACATTATCAACTACGACAATCTTGGTCGACATTGAAGTTGTTAATTAAAAAATACACAAGTGCATCATATAAATATAACGACTACAAAACACACCAGCGCAGAATTACCATATTTGATGATGAGCTACGATTTGTGGCCTTAAACCACTATACAAAATCAAACTATATAAAAGCAATTTGCAATTTGTCTTGCGTTTTTTTTTATAGCAAGACAAACTGTAGAATTTGGAAAATACATCATCAACTACGACAATCTTGGACGACATTAAAGTTGTTAATTAAAAAATACACAAGTACATCATATAAATATAACGACTACAAAACACACCAGCGCAGAATTACCATATTTGATGATGAGCTACGATTTGTGCCTTTAAACCACTATATAAAATCAAACTCTATAAAAGCAATTTGCAATTTGTCTTGCGTTTTTTTTATAGCAAGACAAACTGTGGAATTTGGAAAATACATTATCAACTACGACAATCTTGGTCGACATTGAAGTTGTTAATTAAAAAATACACAAGTACATCATATAAATATAACGACTACAAAACACACCAGCGCAGAATTACCATATTTGATGATGAGCTACGATTTGTGGCTTTAAACCACTATACAAAATCAAACTATATAAAAGCAATTTGCAATTTGTCTTGCGTTTTTTTTTATAGCAAGACAAACTGTTGAATTTGGAAAATACATCAACAACTACGACGATCTTGGAGGACATTAAAGATGTTAATTAGAAAATACACAAGTACATCATATAAATATAACGACTACAAAACACACCAGCGCAGAATTACCATATTTGATGATGAGCTACGATTTGTGGCTTTAAACCACTATACAAAATCAAACTATATAAAAGCAATTTGCAATTTGTCTTGCGTTTTTTTTTTATAGCAAGACAAACTGTTGAATTTGGAAAATACATCAACAACTACGACGATCTTGGAGGACATTAAAGATGTTAATTAGAAAATACACAAGTACATCATATAAATATAACGACTACAAAACACACCAGCGCAGAATTACCATATTTGATGATGAGCTACGATTTGTGGCTTTAAACCACTATACAAAATCAAACTATATAGAAGTAATTTGCATTTTGTCTTGCGTGTTTTTTTGTAGCAAGACAAACTGTAGAATTTGGAAAATACATCATCAACGACGACAATCTTGGACGACATTAAAGTTGTTAATTGAAAAATACACAAGTATATCATATAAATATAACGACTACAAAACACACCAGCGCAGAATTACCATATTTGATGATGAGCTACGATTTGTGGCTTTAAACCACTATACAAAATCAAACTATATAAAAGCAATTTGCAATTTGTCTTGCGTGTTTTTTTGTAGCAAGACAAACTGTAGAATTTGGAAAATACATCATCAACGACGACAATCTTGGACGACATTAAAGTTGTTAATTAAAAAATACACAAGTACATCATATAAATATAACGACTACAAAACACACCAGCGCAGAATTACCATATTTGATGATGAGCTACGATTTGTTGCTTTAAACTATTATACAAAATCAAACTGTATAAAAGTAATTTGCAATTTGTCTTGCGTTTTTTTTATAGCAAGACAAACTGTAGAATTTGGAAAATACATCATCAACTACGACAATCTTGGAGGACATTAAAGTTGTTACTTAAAAAATACACAGGTACATCATATAAATACAACGATTACAAAACACACCAGCGCAGAATTACCATATTTGATGATAAGCTACGATTTGTTGCTTTAAACCATTGTACAAAATCAAACTGTATAAAAGTAATTTGCAATTTGTCTTGCGTTTTTTTTTTTCATGGCAAGACAAACTGTACAATTTGGAAAGTACATCATCAACTACGACAATCTTGGAGGACATTAAAGTTGTTAATTAAAAAATACACAAGTACATCATATATATATAAAGATTACAAAATACACCAGTGCAGAATTACCATATTTGATGATGAGCTACGATTTGTTGCTTTAAACCATTATACAAAATCAAACTGTATAAAAGTAATTTGCAATTTGTCTTGCGTTTTTTTTTTATAGTAAGATAAACTGTAGGATTTGGAAAATACATCATCAACTACGACAATCTTGGAGGACATTAAAGTTGTTAATTAAAAAATAAACAAGTACATCATTTACATATAACAATTACAAAACAGACCAGCGCAGAATTACCATATTTGATGATGAGCTACGATTTGTGGCTTTAAACCACTATACAAAATCAAACTATATAAAAGCAATTTGCAATTTGTCTTGCGTTTTTTTTATAGCAAGACAAACTGTAGAATTTGGAAATACATTATCAACTACGACAATCTTGGTCGACATTAAAGTTGTTAATTAAAAAATACACAAGTACATCATATAAATATAACGACTACAAAACACACCAGCGCAGAATTACCATATTTGGTGATGAGCTATGATCTGTGGCTTTAAACCACTATATAAAATCAATCTGTATAAAAGAAAATTGTAATTTGTCTTGCGTTTTTTTTATAGCGAGACAAACTGTAGAATTTGGAAAATACATCATCAACTACGACAATCTTGGAGGACATTAAAGTTGTTAATTAAAAAATAAACAGGTACATCATTTACATATAACAATTACAAAACAGACCAGCGCAGAATTACCATATTTGATGATGAGCTACGATTTGTTGCTTTAAACTATTATACAAAATCAAACTGTATAAAAGTAATTTGCAATTCGTCTTGCGTTTTTTTTATAGCAAGACAAACTGTAGAATCTGGAAAATACACCATCAACTACGACAATCTTGGTCGACATTGAAGTTGTTAATTAAAAAATACACAAGTGCATCATATAAATATAACGACTACAAAACACACCAGCGCAGAATTACCATATTTGATGATGAGCTACGATTTGTGGCCTTAAACCACTATACAAAATCAAACTATATAAAAGCAATTTGCAATTTGTCTTGCGTTTTTTTTTATAGCAAGACAAACTGTAGAATTTGGAAAATACATCATCAACTACGACAATCTTGGACGACATTAAAGTTGTTAATTAAAAAATACACAAGTACATCATATAAATATAACGACTACAAAACACACCAGCGCAGAATTACCATATTTGATGATGAGCTACGATTTGTGCCTTTAAACCACTATATAAAATCAAACTCTATAAAAGCAATTTGCAATTTGTCTTGCGTTTTTTTTATAGCAAGACAAACTGTGGAATTTGGAAAATACATTATCAACTACGACAATCTTGGTCGACATTGAAGTTGTTAATTAAAAAATACACAAGTACATCATATAAATATAACGACTACAAAACACACCAGCGCAGAATTACCATATTTGATGATGAGCTACGATTTGTGGCTTTAAACCACTATACAAAATCAAACTATATAAAAGCAATTTGCAATTTGTCTTGCGTTTTTTTTTATAGCAAGACAAACTGTTGAATTTGGAAAATACATCAACAACTACGACGATCTTGGAGGACATTAAAGATGTTAATTAGAAAATACACAGGTACATCATATAAATATATCGTGTACAAAACACACCAGCGCAGAATTATCATATTTGATGATGAGCTACCATTTGTTGCTTTAAACTATTATACAAAATCAAACTGTATAAAGGTAATTTGCAATTTGTCCTGCGTTTTTTTCATAGCAAGACAAACTGTAGAATTTGGAAAATACATCATCAACTACGACAATCTTGGAGGACATTAAAGTTGTTAATTAAAAAATACACAAGTACATCATATAAGTATAACGATTACAAAATACACCAGCGCAGAATTACCATATTTGATGATGAGCTATGATTTGTGGCTTTAAACCACTATACAAAATCAAACTATATAAAAGCAATTTGCAATTTGTCATGCGTGTTTTTTTGTAGCAAGGCAAACTGTAGAATTTGGAAAATACATCATCAACGACGACATTCTTGGACGACATTAAAGTTGTTAATTAAAAAATACACAAGTACATCATATAAATATAACGACTACAAAACACACCAGGGCAGAATTACCATATTTGATGATGAGCTACGATTTGTTGCTTTAAACTATTATACAAAATCAAACTGTATAAAAGTAATTTGCAATTTGTCTTGCGTTTTTTTTTATAGCAAGACAAACTGTAGAATTTGGAAAATACATCATCAACTACGACAATCTTGGAGGACATTAAAGTTGTTAATTAAAAAATACACAGGTACATCATATAAATAATAATAATAATAATAATAATAATAATAATAATAATAATAATAATAATAATAATAATAAATGTCTTTATTGACTACAGAAAAAAAAACAAATACATTTAACGAAAGTAATATATATTTTCTGTAGGCAAGAGGTGCAGATTCAAGTTGTCATTGACATGACAACTTGATCTTCCATCTGTACCTGGAAGCAAATGAAATTTCTAAAAAAAGAGTATTATCGTGACAACAGTCTCACATCTCTCAGAAAAGGAAGAAGCAAATATTGAAGAAGAAAATGAAACAGTACCCACCTTCAAAATAAAAGAAAAACAAACATCGTCTTGAACTTGCTCACCTCGCACATTCAGTCGCTGAGCGCACCCATGTCAAAGCCCGCCCCCTAAATGCCCCATAACCAAGCGTCGTCATATCCAAGGGAAGCGAATTCCAAACATTCACCATCCGATAACTAAATGATTTTTTAAAGTTTGCCGTTCGATGTACTGGTATTTGCAGCTTGCCCCGATGTCTTAAGTTAAGATGGTGAATGTCTGTTCTGTAAGATATTTTATTGGCGAGATATTGCGGTATTCCATGACGTATTATCCTATAGAACAGTAGCAGCTGAGCTAACCGCCGCCTGTACGCCATCGAAAGCCAACCCGAATCACACAACCTAGAAGAAACAGACGAATACCTCCGCACACCATAAATAAAACGCAAACAAGCATTCTGTACTCTCTGAATGCGGTTCTGATGAATCACATCCAGACACGGGCCGTACACAGACGAACAGAAATTAAAGTGACTTAACACAAGCAGATCACACAAAAGTCGCTTGGATTTTATGTCTAGGAACTGCTTGGCGGAGTAGAGACGCTTAAGATTAGCGAACGCGATCTGCACCTTTTTGGTCACATGATCTTGAAATTTTAGTTCAGAGTCCATTAGCAATCCCAAACTTTTAGCTGTGGTAACTAGAGGAAGTTCAACGCCATTAATGGTCAACTTAAAGCCATCAACGGCTCCCAACAACATCCTGCTTCCCAACAGCATAACGCACGACTTGGATGGGTTAAGAAAAAGACAGTGGTCCCTCGACGCCGCGCACAAATCTTCAAGATCGTGATTCATACGGTCGCGAGCCTCACCCAGATGTTCGGGAGGAAAAGACAGATACAATTGACTATCATCCACGTAAAAATGCGATTTGCAGCTTTTTATATGTTGTCGAAGCCGCGATGTGTAGATTGAGAAGAGCAATGGACCACAAATGCTTCCCTGTGCAACACCGCTCTTAAGCAATCTGGATTTCGAAATGACGCCATTCAGTCTTACTCTCTGCGTTCTCCCCATCATGTAACTTCTAAAGAAACTGATTGCAACCTCACCAAACCCTACATAGTGCAACAGTGCCAAGAGAAGATCATGATTCAGGGTGTCAAATGCTTTGGTGTAGTCGAGCAATGTCAGCGCGGTTACCTGGCGGTGATCCGTTGCTGCAAATATATCATCAGTTAAGTCTAAGAGTGCTGTTTCGCAACCGTATCCCTGTCTATAACCTGACTGTTTCTCTGGCAGAATGTTATTAGCACTAATATATTCAGAAATTTGTGACACAACAATCTTCTCCAAAATCTTCGACATTGATGGCAGGACACTTATAGGGCGCAAATCCCCATAGCCAGTTGGATTTGTCACCTTTGGTAAGGGTGTTACAAGTGCCTCTTTCCAACACACCGGAAAAACGCCATCGAGCAGACAAGAATTCACAATATTGGTCAAAGCTGGCAGAATCTGGGGACAACACAGTTTCAAGAAAGAAGCGCCTATCCCATCATGACCCACTGCATCTGATTTTATGTTGTTCAAGACCTTCAAGACTTCATCCTCCGAGACAGAGGTGAATTCAAACTTTAATGAGTTAGGAAACATGCAGTTGTTTGTATAGAATGCAAGGAGGTTTGGTTCGGGCATCAAAGAAGCCACACCATCCACGAAGTGGTTGTTGATATCGTCAGGGTTCGATAGGGGCAAAGGCACCGTACCACGACCACGTCCACCACCGGTCAACCTCGAAAACTTCTGCCAGGACGCAGCAGCTCTGTCACCCTGAAAGGTAAATGAAAAATAAGCTTTTTTTTTTCACGCTTTATTGCACCATTGACATAATTTCGGAGCTGTCTGTAGAAGGCTCTATCAGCATCATCACCCGTTCGTCGATACTTGGCAAGTGCTCTATTTCGGGTTTTCATCATTTCACGGATAGTTGGAGTGATCCATGGCGCTTTGGGGCGAGTGATTCTGACGGTTTTCTCGGGAATATGCTTGTCTAGCAGTCTCAATAACTGACCGTTGATGAATTCTACTTTTTCATTTATATCACCACAGTACACTACATCCCGCCACGCCACAGAAACCAAGTCTTGTCGAAATAAATCGGCATTAAATCCACTGTAATCTCTACAAGTGCGCAGCAAGGGATAACCGGCAGCAACCGGAAAGCCGAGACTGCAGTACACCATACAATGATCAAACGGAGGGCCCACATCAACCACACCAGCGTCAACACTATTTTCATCCATAGAAACAATTATATGATCAACAAGAGTGGCCGAGACATCTGTAACACGAGTGGGAGCATTCACAACCTGAGTTAAATTATAGGTCCTTAACAACGATAATAACCTTACTGCTTCTGGACCCTGCAGTTGCAACAAATTTATATTTAAATCACCCAGAAGAATAAGATCGTCATGTGTAAGAAGAAGATCGGTGATCGTATCCTCAATGACGCTCAGAAACTCGCTACAATCCGTTGTTGGTGATCTGTAGACAGACTCCTGCCCCCCAGAACCACTGAAACCCAAGTCTGCTCAACAAGATGACTCACAGGCAGAACAGTAAAACGCAGTGAGTCCCGTATGTACATACCGGCACCACCCCCACGACCGCCTCTGTCATCCCGAACAAAATTGTAACTCCCTATTGTAAGTATATCCGAGGGAATCCGCTCCGTCAGCCATGTTTCAGTCAGAGCAAAAATATGGTAAGGTGTCTCCGCAAGCACATCAGTAACATCACCGAGATGAAGCAAAAGCGACCGAACATTAAGGTAAGCAAGTGAAAAATTGTGGAGTGACATCACTAAAACAATAGAGAAACAAAAAAAGGAGAATCAAGTGAAACTGTTTGTCTTACAAAAAAAAGAAAAAGCTATACTAATTTGTATGCACCCACCTGTTATCTACAGTTCTGTATGTATCGCACCAGTTTTGCAAAAAAAAACTATATATTATTAATCAAAGTAGCAATCGCGAGAACTACCAGTATACTAAGCACAATTTATATCAAATGCTAAGGCAACTATTCTAACGGATGCAACGAACTGCAACAATACACTCACGTCAAACAGGCACAGCCAAGAGAAGAAAAAAAAACACTTATTTGCCAATAAGAAGAAAAAACAAAATCAAAGGCATTGAGCAAAGGCTAAACCATGTTATAGGTGTAGTAAATTTACAATAAAAATATAAAAAGTAAAAAAGCAACATAATTAACAGCTGAGATTGACGCATATTGTGAGTGTAGTAAAATTTACCATGTAAGTATGAAGCGTCAAGAAAAACACATAATGTATGCAGACTTAAAAAAAATATCAATTACAAAAAAATATTCCAGTCAGCACACATCTTATCCACTTACTTCACGCAAAAGTTGTTGCAAATCGAGATCACTTCTAATTTTATGTCGTTTGTTATCCACTCGGCAATGAATAATTCCGTCCCAGGTCCAAACGTCCTTGCCCACAAGAGCAGCTTTAACCGATTTCAGCAATCTATATCTAATGCGCGTAAGATCTTCGACCGCGGCGACATTACCTTTTTCACGTAGCGTCTTTTTATTCAACATCATGTGTCTACGGTAGCGATAGCTCACAAATTTCACCAAGACGTCTTGCTTACCATCCTTTCGGGGAGGGCCCACTGCATGGCATCGATCTATGTGCTCCAGTTGCACCTTATAATCTGTTGACTGATTGATGATAGTAATCACTTCCTTTTCAAGCATAGCAGGAGCAACCGTCGGGATCCCCAGTAATCGGACGTTATTCCGGCGAGTGTATTGTTCTAGGGCATCAGCTTCTTCTGCACTTCGCGAGATGCATTTTTCAAACTCTTCGGCGGTCCTCGAAGCTTGGATATTGTATTTTTCAAGCTTTTCCACTTTCAAGATGAGCTCTGCGTTGGTTTTCTCCAAGTGTTCAATTCTTGCGCCCAGCTGTTCATGTTTTTCGTTGAAATGCACCTCGACCGCATTGGTAATTCTTTTTGTGAGTTCGGCTATAAACTGGTCGTCTTTCAGTATTTCGGATACGCAATCTTTAACTAACTTTTTCTCTGCTGCCGTTGATCTGGTACTACTGCCCATGATGTCACCAAGGGAGATTAGACTTAGCTTCCGAACAAGGCAAAGCTCGACAAAAACAACGCGATGTAACCACTTGTAAATCAACTTTTACTGGAGCGACTTTACAGTGTCAACTAACACGTGCACATATCAATACAATATATAACGATTACAAAACACACCAGCCCAGAATTACCACATTTGATGATGAGCTACGATTTATTGCTTTAAACCATTATACAACATCAAACTGTATAAAAGTAATTTGCAATTTGTCTTGCGCTTTTTTTATAGCAAGACAAACTGTAGAATTTGGAAAATACATCATCAACTACGACAATCTTGGGGGACATTAAAGTGGTTAATTAAAAAATACACATGTACATCATATAAATACAACGATTACAAAACACACCAGCGCAGAATTACCATATTTGATGATGAGCTACGATTTGTTGCTTTAAACCATTATACAAAATCAAACTGTATAAAAGTAATTTGCAATTTGTCTTGCGTTTTTTTTATAGCAAGATAAACTGTAGAATTTGAAAAATACATCATCAACTACGACAATCTTGGAGGACATTAAAGTTGTTAATTAAAAAATAAACAAGTACATCATTTACATATAACAATTACAAAACAGACCAGCGCAGAATTACCATATTTGATGATCAGCTACGATTTGTGGCTTTAAACCACTATACAAAATCAAACTATATAAAAGCAATTTGCAATTTGTCTTGCGTTTTTTTTATAGCAAGACAAACTGTAGAATTTGGAAATACATTATCAACTACGACAATCTTGGTCGACATTAAAGTTGTTAATTAAAAAATACACAAGTACATCATATAAATATAACGACTACAAAACACACCAGCGCAGAATTACCATACTTGATGATGAGCTATGATCTGTGGCTTTAAACCACTATATAAAATCAATCTGTATAAAAGAAAATTGTAATTTGTCTTGCGTTTTTTTTTATAGCAAGACAAACTGTAGAATTTGGAAAATACATCATCAACTACGACAATCTTGGAGGACATTAAAGTTGTTAATTAAAAAATACACAGGTACATCATATAAATATATCGTGTACAAAACACACCAGCGCAGAATTACCATATTTGATGATGAGCTACGATTTGTTGCTTTAAACTATTATACAAAATCAAACTGTATAAAAGTAATTTGCAATTCGTCTTGCGTTTTTTTTTATAGCAAGACAAACTGTAGAATCTGGAAAATACACCATCAACTACGACAATCTTGGAGGACATTAAGGTTGTTAATTAAAAAATACACAAGTACATCATATAAATATAACGACTACAAAACACACTAGCGCAGAATTACCATATTTGATGATGAGCTACGATTTGTTGCTTCAAACCATTATACAAAATAAAACTGTACAAAAGTAATTTGCAATTTGTCTTGCGTTTTTTTTTATAGCAAGACAAACTGTAGAATTTGGAAAATACATCAACAACTACGATAATCTTGGAGGACATTAAAGATGTTAATTAGAAAATACACATGTACATCATATAAATATATCGTGTACAAAACACACCAGCGCAGAATTATCATATTTGATGATAAGCTACGATTTGTTGCTTTAAACTATTATACAAAATCAAACTGTATAAAAGTAATTTGCAATTTGTTCTGCGTTTTTTTTTTTTTTTTTCATGGCAAGACAAACTGTAGAATTTGGAAAATACATCATCAACTACGACAATCTTGGAGGACATTAAAGTTGTTAATTAAAAAATACACAAGTACATCATATAAATATAACGATTACAAAATACACCAGCGCAGAATTACCATATTTGATGATGAGCTACGATTTGTGGCTTTAAACCACTATACAAAATCAAACTATATAAAAGCAATTTGCAATTTGTCTTGCGTGTTTTTTTGTAGCAAGACAAACTGTAGAATTTGGAAAATACATCATCAACGACGACAATCTTGGACGACATTAAAGTTGTTAATTAAAAAATACACAAGTACATCATATAAATATAACGACTACAAAACACACCAGCGCAGAATTACCATATTTGATGATGAGCTACGATTTGTGGCTTTAAACCACTATACAAAATCAAACTATATAAAAGCAATTTGCAATTTGTCTTGCGTGTTTTTTTGTAGCAAGACAAACTGTAGAATTTGCAAAATACATCATCAACGACGACAATCTTGGACGACATTAAAGTTGTTAATTAAAAAATACACAAGTACATCATATAAATATAACGACTACAAAACACACCAGCGCAGAATTACCATATTTGATGATGAGCTACGATTTGTTGCTTTAAATTATTATACAAAATCAAACTGTATAAAAGTAATTTGCAATTTGTCTTGCGTTTTTTTTTATAGCAAGACAAACTGTAGAATTTGGAAAATACATCATCAACTACGACAATCTTGGAGGACATTAAAGTTGTTAATTAAAAAATACACAGGTACATCATATAAATATAACGATTACAAAACACACCAGCCCAGAATTACCACATTTGATGATGAGCCACGATTTGTTGCTTTAAACCATTATACAACATCAAACTGTATAAAAGTAATTTGCAATTTGTCTTGCGTTTTTTTTTTATAACAAGACAAACTGTAGAATTTGGAAAATACATCATCAACTACGACAATCTTGGAGGACATTAAAGTGGTTAATTAAAAAATACACATGTACATCATATAAATACAACGATTACAAAACACACCAGCGCAGAATTACCATATTTGATGGTGAGCTACGATTTGTTGCTTTAAACCATTATACAAAATCAAACTGTATAAAAGTAATTTGCAATTTGTCTTGCGTTTTTTTTTTTTCATAGCAAGACAAACTGCACAATTTGGAAAATACATCATCAACTACGACAATCTTGGAGGACGTTAAAGTTGTTAATTAAAAAATACACAAGTACATCATATATATATAAATATTACAAAATACACCAGCGCAGAATTACCATATTTAATGATGAGCTACGATTTGTTGCTTTAAACCATTATACAAAATCAAACTGTATAAAAGTAATTTGCAATTTGTCTTGCGTTTTTTTTTATAGCAAGATAAACTGTAGAATTTGGAAAATACATCATCAACTACGACAACCTTGGAGGACATTAAAGTTGTTAATTAAAAAATAAACAAGTACATCATTTACATATAACAATTACAAAACAGACCAGCGCAGAATTACCATATTTGATGATGAGCTACGATTTGTGGCTCTAAACCACTATACAAAATCAAACTATATAAAAGCAATTTGCAATTTGTCTTGCGTTTTTTTTATAGCAAGACAAACTGTAGAATTTGGAAATACATTATCAACTACGACAATCTTGGTCGACATTAAAGTTGTTAATTAAAAAATACACAAGTACATCATATAAATATAACGACTACAAAACACACCAGCGCAGAATTACCATATTTGATGATGAGCTATGATCTGTGGCTTTAAACCACTAGATAAAATCAATCTGTATAAAAGAAAATTGTAATTTGTCTTGCGTTTTTTTTATAGCGAGACAAACTGTAGAATTTGGAAAATACATCATCAACTACGACAATCTTGGAGGACATTAAAGTTGTTAATTAAAAAATACACAGGTACATCATATAAATATATCGTGTACAAAACACACCAGCGCAGAATTACCATATTTGATGATGAGCTACGATTTGTTGCTTTAAACTATTATACAAAATCAAACTGTATAAAAGTAATTTGCAATTCGTCTTGCGTTTTTTTTATAGCAAGACAAACTGTAGAATCTGGAAAATACACCATCAACTACGACAATCTTGGAGGACATTAAGGTTGTTAATTAAAAAATACACAAGTACATCATATAAATATAACGACTACAAAACACACTAGCGCAGAATTACCATATTTGATGATGAGCTACGATTTGTTGCTTCAAACCATTATACAAAATAAAACTGTATAAAAGAAATTTGCAATTTGTCTTGCGTTTTTTTTTTCATAGCAAGACAAACTGTAGCTTTTTGGAAAATACATCATCAACTACGACAATCTTGGAGGACATTAAAGTTGTTAATTAAAAAATACACAAGTACATGTTATAAATATAACGATTACAAAACACACCGGCGTAGAATTACCATATTTCATGATGAGCTACGATTTGTGGCCTTAAACCACTATACAAAATCAAACTATATAAAAGCAATTTGCAATTTGTCTTGCGTTTTTTTTATAGCAAGACAAACTGTAGAATTTGGAAAATACATCATCAACTACGACAATTTTGGACGACATTAAAGTTGTTAATTAAAAAATACACAAGTACATCATATAAATATAACGACTACAAAACACACTAGCGCAGAATTACCATATTTGATGATGAGCTACGATTTGTTGCTTCAAACCATTATACAAAATAAAACTGTATAAAAGTAATTTGGAATTTGTCTTGCGTTTTTTTTATAGCAAGACAAACTGTAGAATTTGGAAAATACATCAACAACTACGACAATCTTGGAGGACATTAAAGATGTTAATTAGAAAATACACATGTACCTCATATAAATATATCGTGTACAAAACACACCAGCGCAGAATTATCATATTTGATGATGAGCTACGATTTGTTGCTTTAAACTATTATACAAAATCAAACTGTATAAAAGTAATTTGCAATTTGTCCTGCGTTTTTTTTCATAGCAAGACAAACTGTAGAATTTGGAAAATACATCATCAACTACGACAATCTTGGAGGACATTAAAGTTGTTAATTAAAAAATACACAAGTACATCATATAAATATAACGATTACAAAATACACCAGCGCAGAATTACCATATTTGATGATGAGCTACGATTTGTGGCTTTAAACCACTATACAAAATCAAACTATATAAAAGCAATTTGCAATTTGTCTTGCGTGTTTTTTTGTAGCAAGACAAACTGTAGAATTTGGAAAATACATCATGAACGACGACAATCTTGGACGACATTAAAGTTGTTAATTAAAAAATACACAAGTACATCATATAAATATAACGACTACAAAACACACCAGCGCAGAATTACCATATTTGATGATGAGCTACGATTTGTGGCTTTAAACCACTATACAAAATCAAACTATATAAAACCAATTTGCAATTTGGTTTGCGTGTTTTTTTGTAGCAAGACAAACTGTAGAATTTGCAAAATACATCATCAACGACGACAATCTTGGACGACATTAAAGTTGTTAATTAAAAAATACACAATTACATCATATAAATATAACGACTACAAAACACACCAGCGCAGAATTACCATATTTGATGATGAGCTACGATTTGTTGCTTTAAATTATTATACAAAATCAAACTGTATAAAAGTAATTTGCAATTTGTCTTGCGTTTTTTTTTATAGCAAGACAAACTGTAGAATTTGGAAAATACATCATCAACTACGACAATCTTGGAGGACATTAAAGTTGTTAATTAAAAAATACACAGGTACATCATATAAATATAACGATTACAAAACACACCAGCCCAGAATTACCACATTTGATGATGAGCCACGATTTGTTGCTTTAAACCATTATACAACATCAAACTGTATAAAAGTAATTTGCAATTTGTCTTGCGTTTTTTTTATAGCAAGACGAACTGTAGAATTTGGAAAATACATCATCAACTACGACAATCTTGGACGACATTAAAGTTGTTAATTAAAAAATACACAAGTACATCATATAAATATAACGACTACAAAACACACTAGCGCAGAATTACCATATTTGATGATGAGCTACGATTTGTTGCTTCAAACCATTATACAAAATAAAACTGTATAAAAGTAATTTGGAATTTGTCTTGCGTTTTTTTTATAGCAAGACAAACTGTAGAATTTGGAAAATACATCAACAACTACGACAATCTTGGAGGACATTAAAGATGTTAATTAGAAAATACACATGTACATCATATAAATATATCGTGTACAAAACACACCAGCGCAGAATTATCATATTTGATGATGAGCTACGATTTGTTGCTTTAAACTATTATACAAAATCAAACTGTATAAAAGTAATTTGCAATTTGTCCTGCGTTTTTTTTTTTCATAGCAAGACAAACTGTAGAATTTGGAAAATACATCATCAACTACGACAATCTTGGAGGACATTAAAGTTGTTAATTAAAAAATACACAAGTACATCATATAAATATAACGATTACAAAATACACCAGCGCAGAATTACCATATTTGATGATGAGCTACGATTTGTGGCTTTAAACCACTATACAAAATCAAACTATATAAAAGCAATTTGCAATTTGTCTTGCGTGTTTTTTTGTAGCAAGACAAACTGTAGAATTTGGAAAATACATCATGAACGACAACAATCTTGGACGACATTAAAGTTGTTAATTAAAAAATACACAAGTACATCATATAAATATAACGACTACAAAACACACCAGCGCAGAATTACCATATTTGATGATGAGCTACGATTTGTGGCTTTAAACCACTATACAAAATCAAACTATATAAAACCAATTTGCAATTTGTCTTGCGTGTTTTTTTGTAGCAAGACAAACTGTAGAATTTGCAAAATACATCATCAACGACGACAATCTTGGACGACATTAAAGTTGTTAATTAAAAAATACACAATTACATCATATAAATATAACGACTACAAAACACACCAGCGCAGAATTACCATATTTGATGATGAGCTATGATCTGTGGCTTTAAACCACTAGATAAAATCAATCTGTATAAAAGAAAATTGTAATTTGTCTTGCGTTTTTTTTATAGCGAGACAAACTGTAGAATTTGGAAAATACATCATCAACTACGACAATCTTGGAGGACATTAAAGTTGTTAATTAAAAAATACACAGGTACATCATATAAATATATCGTGTACAAAACACACCAGCGCAGAATTACCATATTTGATGATGAGCTACGATTTGTTGCTTTAAACTATTATACAAAATCAAACTGTATAAAAGTAATTTGCAATTCGTCTTGCGTTTTTTTTTATAGCAAGACAAACTGTAGAATCTGGAAAATACACCAGCAACTACGACAATCTTGGAGGACATTAAGGTTGTTAATTAAAAAATACACAAGTACATCATATAAATATAACGACTACAAAACACACCAGCGTAGAATTACCATATTTCATGATGAGCTACGATTTGTGGCCTTAAACCACTATACAAAATCAAACTATATAAAAGCAATTTGCAATCTTGGAGGACATTAAAGTTGTTAATTAAAAAATACACAGGTACATCATATAAATATAACGATTACAAAACACACCAGCCCAGAATTACCACATTTGATGATGAGCCACGATTTGTTGCTTTAAACCATTATACAACATCAAACTGTATAAAAGTAATTTGCAATTTGTCTTGCGTTTTTTTTATAGCAAGACAAACTGTAGAATTTGGAAAATACATCATCAACTACGACAATCTTGGACGACATTAAAGTTGTTAATTAAAAAATACACAAGTACATCATATAAATATAACGACTACAAAACACACTAGCGCAGAATTACCATATTTGATGATGAGCTACGATTTGTTGCTTCAAACCACTATACAAAATAAAACTGTATAAAAGTAATTTGGAATTTGTCTTGCGTTTTTTTTATAGCAAGACCAACTGTAGAATTTGGAAAATACATCAACAACTACGACAATCTTGGAGGACATTAAAGATGTTAATTAGAAAATACACATGTACATCATATAAATATATCGTGTACAAAACACACCAGCGCAGAATTATCATATTTGATGATGAGCTACGATTTGTTGCTTTAAACTATTATACAAAATCAAACTGTATAAAAGTAATTTGCAATTTGTCCTGCGTTTTTTTTTCATAGCAAGACAAACTGTAGAATTTGGAAAATACATCATCAACTACGACAATCTTGGAGGACATTAAAGTTGTTAATTAAAAAATACACAAGTACATCATATAAATATAACGATTACAAAATACACCAGCGCAGAATTACCATATTTGATGATGAGCTACGATTTGTTGCTTTAAATTATTATACAAAATCAAACTGTATAAAAGTAATTTGCAATTTGTCTTGCGTTTTTTTTTTATAGCAAGACAAACTGTAGAATTTGGAAAATACATCATCAACTACGACAATCTTGGAGGACATTAAAGTTGTTAATTAAAAAATACACAGGTACATCATATAAATATAACGATTACAAAACACACCAGCCCAGAATTACCACATTTGATGATGAGCCACGATTTGTTGCTTTAAACCATTATACAACATCAAACTGTATAAAAGTAATTAGCAATTTGTCTTGCGTTTTTTTTATAGCAAGACAAACTGTAGAATTTGGAAAATACATCATCAACTACGACAATCTTGGACGACATTAAAGTTGTTAATTAAAAAATACACAAGTCCATCATATAAATATAACGACTACAAAACACACTAGCGCAGAATTACCATATTTGATGATGAGCTACGATTTGTTGCTTCAAACCATTATACAAAATAAAACTGTATAAAAGTAATTTGGAATTTGTCTTGCGTTTTTTTTATAGCCAGACAAACTGTAGAATTTGGAAAATACATCAACAACTACGACAATCTTGGAGGACATTAAAGATGTTAATTAGAAAATACACATGTACATCATATAAATATATCGTGTACAAAACACACCAGCGCAGAATTATCATATTTGATGATGAGCTACGATTTGTTGCTTTAAACTATTATACAAAATCAAACTGTATAAAAGTAATTTGCAATTTGTCCTGCGTTTTTTTTTCATAGCAAGACCAACTGTTGAATTTGGAAAATACATCATCAACTACGACAATCTTGGAGGACATTAAAGTTGTTAATTAAAAAATACACAAGTACATCATATAAATATAACGATTACAAAATACACCAGCGCAGAATTACCATATTTGATGATGAGCTACGATTTGTGGCTTTAAACCACTATACAAAATCAAACTATATAAAAGCAATTTGCAATTTGTCTTGCGTGTTTTTTTGTAGCAAGACAAACTGTAGAATTTGGAAAATACATCATGAACGACGACAATCTTGGACGACATTAAAGTTGTTAATTAAAAAATACACAAGTACATCATATAAATATAACGACTACAAAACACACCAGCGCAGAATTACCATATTTGATGATGAGCTACGATTTGTGGCTTTAAACCACTATACAAAATCAAACTATATAAAACCAATTTGCAATTTGTCTTGCGTGTTTTTTTGTAGCAAGACAAACTGCAGAATTTGCAAAATACATCATCAACGACGACAATCTTGGACGACATTAAAGTTGTTAATTAAAAAATACACAATTACATCATATAAATATAACGACTACAAAACACACCAGCGCAGAATTACCATATTTGATGATGAGCTACGATTTGTTACTTTAAATTATTATACAAAATCAAACTGTATAAAAGTAATTTGCAATTTGTCTTGCGTTTTTTTTTATAGCAAGACAAACTGTAGAATTTGGAAAATACATCATCAACTACGACAATCTTGGAGGACATTAAAGTTGTTAATTAAAAAATACACAGGTACATCATATAAATATAACGATTACAAAACACACCAGCCCAGAATTACCACATTTGATGATGAGCCACGATTTGTTGCTTTAAACCATTATACAACATCAAACTGTATAAAAGTAATTTGCAATTTGTCTTGCGTTTTTTTTTATAACAAGACAAACTGTAGAATTTGGAAAATACATCATCAACTACGACAATCTTGGAGGACATTAAAGTGGTTAATTAAAAAATACACATGTACATCATATAAATACAACGATTAGAAAACACACCAGCGCAGAATTACCATATTTGATGGTGAGCTACGATTTGTTGCTTTAAACCATTATACAAAATCAAACTGTATAAAAGTAGTTTGCAATTTGTCTTGCGTTTTTTTTTTTCATAGCAAGACAAACTGTACAATTTGGAAAATACATCATCAACTACGACAATCTTGGAGGACGTTAAAGTTGTTAATTAAAAAATACACAAGTACATCATATATATATAAATATTACAAAATACACCAGCGCAGAATTACCATATTTGATGATGAGCTACGATTTGTTGCTTTAAACCATTATACAAAATCAAACTGTATAAAAGTAATTTGCAATCTGTCTTGCGTTTTTTTTATAGCAAGATAAACTGTAGAATTTGGAAAATACATCATCAACTACGACAATCTTGGAGGACATTAAAGTTGTTAATTAAAAAATAAACAAGTACATCATTTACATATAACAATTACAAAACAGACCAGCGCAGAATTACCATATTTGATGATGAGCTACGATTTGTGGCTTTAAACCACTATACAAAATCAAACTATATAAAAGCAATTTGCAATTTGTCTTGCGTTTTTTTTATAGCAAGACAAACTGTAGAATTTGGAAATACATTATCAACTACGACAATCTTGGTCGACATTAAAGTTGTTAATTAGAAAATACACAAGTACATCATATAAATATAACGACTACAAAACACACCAGCGCAGAATTACCATATTTGATGATGAGCTATGATCTGTGGCTTTAAACCACTAGATAAAATCAATCTGTATAAAAAAAAATTGTAATTTGTCTTGCGTTTTTTTTATAGCGAGACAAACTGTAGAATTTGGAAAATACATCATCAACTACGACAATCTTGGAGGACATTAAAGTTGTTAATTAAAAAATACACAGGTACATCATATAAATATATCGTGTACAAAACACACCAGCGCAGAATTACCATATTTGATGATGAGCTACGATTTGTTGCTTTAAACTATTATACAAAATCAAACAGTATAAAAGTAATTTGCAATTCGTCTTGCGTTTTTTTTATAGCAAGACAAACTGTAGAATCTGGAAAATACACCATCAACTACGACAATCTTGGAGGACATTAAGGTTGTTAATTAAAAAATACACAAGTACATCATATAAATATAACGACTACAAAACACACTAGCGCAGAATTACCATACTTGATGATGAGCTACGATTTGTTGCTTCAAACCATTATACAAAATAAAACTGTATAAAAGTAATTTGCAATTTGTCTTGCGTTTTTTTTTTCATACCAAGACAAACTGTAGCTTTTGGAAAATACATCATCAACTACGACAATCTTGGAGGACATTAAAGTTGTTAATTAAAAAATACACAAGTACATATTATAAATATAACGATTACAAAACACACCAGCGTAGAATTACCATATTTCATGATGAGCTACGATTTGTGGCCTTAAACCACTATACAAAATCAAACTATATAAAAGCAATTTGCAATTTGTCTTGCGTTTTTTTCATAGCAAGACAAACTGTAGAATTTGGAAAATACATCATCAACTACGACAATTTTGGACGACATTAAAGTTGTTAATTAAAAAATACACAAGTACATCATATAAATATAACGACTACAAAACACACCAGCGCAGAATTACCATATTTGATGATGAGCTACGATTTGTGGCTTTAAACCACAATACAAAATCAAACTCTATAAAAGCAATTTGCAATTTGTCTTGCGTTTTTTTTTATAGCAAGACAAACTGTTGAATTTGGAAAATACATTATCAACTACGACAATCTTGGTCGACATTAAAGTTGTTAATTAAAAAATACACATGTACATCATATAAATATAACGACTACAAAACACACCAGCGCAGAATTACCATATTTGATGATGAGCTATGATCTGTGGCTTTAAACCACTATATAAAATCAAACTGTATAAAAGAAATTTGCAATTTGTCTTGCGTTTTTTTTTTTATAGCAAGACAAACTGTAGAATTTGGAAAATACATCAACAACTACGACAATCTTGGAGGACATTAATGATGTTAATTAGAAAA
Organism: Aphodius granarius; assembly: GCA_963971325.1. Classification (NCBI taxonomy): domain Eukaryota; kingdom Metazoa; phylum Arthropoda; class Insecta; order Coleoptera; family Scarabaeidae; genus Aphodius; species Aphodius granarius. The sequence continues at coordinate 10,193,801 of OZ020225.1, forward strand.
TACACTGGTACATCATATAAATATATCGTGTACAAAACACACCAGCGCAGAATTATCATATTTGATGATGAGCTACGATTTGTTGCTTTAAACTATTATACAAAATCAAACTATATAAAAGTAATTTGCAATTTGTCCTGCGTTTTTTTTTTCATAGCAAGACAAACTGTAGAATTTGGAAAATACATCATCAACTACGACAATCTTGGAGGACATTAAAGTTGTTAATTAAAAAATACACAAGTACATCATATAAGTATAACGATTACAAAATACACCAGCGCAGAATTACCATATTTGGTGATGAGCTACGATTTGTGGCTTTAAGCTACTATACAAAATCAAACTATATAAAAGCAATTTGCAATTTGTCTTGCGTGTTTTTTTTTGTAGCAAGACAAACTGTAGAATTTGGAAAATACATCATCAACGACGACAATCTTGGAGGACATTAAAGTTGTTAATTAAAAAATACACAAGTACATCATATAAATATAACGACTTCAAAACACACCAGAGCAGAATTACCATAATTGATGATGAGCAACGATTTGTGGCTTTAAACCACTATACAAAATCAAACTGTATAAAAGTAATTTGCAATTTGTCTTGCGTTTTTTTTTTATAGCAAGACAAACTGTAGAATTTGGAAAATACATCATCAACTACGACCATCTTGGAGGACATTAAAGTGGTTAATTAAAAAATACACATGTACATCATATAAATACAACGATTACAAAACACACCAGCGCAGAATTACCATATTTGATGATGAGCTACGATTTGTTTCTTTAAACCATTATACAAAATCAAACTGTATAAAAGTAATTTGCAATTTGTCTTGCGTTTTTTTTTCATAGCAAGACAAACTGTACAATTTGGAAAATACATCATCAACTACGACAATCTTGGAGGACATTAAAGTTGTTAATTAAAAAATACACAAGTACATCATATATATATAAAGATTACAAAATACACCAGCGCAGAATTACCATATTTGATGATGAGCTACGATTTGTTGCTTTAAACCAATATTCAAAATCAAACTGTATAAAAGTAAATTGCAATTTGTCTTGCGTTTTTTTTTATAGCAAGATAAACTGTAGAATTTGGAAAATACATCATCAACTACGACAATCTTGGAGGACATTAAAGTTGTTAATTAAAATATAAACAAGTACATCATTTACATATAAAAATTACAAAACAGACCAGCGCAGAATTACCATATTTGATGATGAGCTACGATTTGTGGCTTTAAACCACTATACAAAATCAAACTATATAAAACAATTTGCAATTTGTCTTGCGTTTTTTTTTATAGCAAGACAAACTATAGAATTTGGAAAATACATTATCAACTACGACAATCTTGGTCGACATTAAAGTTGTTAATTAAAAAGTACACAGGTACATCATATAAATATATCGTGTACAAAACACACCAGCCCAGAATTATCATATTTGATGATGAGCTACAATTTGTTGCATTAAACTATTATACTAAATCAAACTGTATAAAAGTAATTTGCAATTTGTCTTGCGTTTTTTTATAGCAAGACAAACTGTAGAATTTGGAAAATACATCATCAACGACGACAATCTTGGAGGACATTAAAGTTGTTAATTAAAAAATACACAAGTACATCATATAAATATAACGACTACAAAACACACCAGCGCAGAATTACCATATTTGATGATGAGCTACGATTTGTTGCTTAAAACTATTATACAAAATCAAACTGTATAAAAGAAATTTGTAATTTGTCTTGCGTTTTTTTTTATAGTAAGACAAACTGTAGAATTTGGAAAATACATCATCAACTGCGACAATCTTGGAGGACATTAAAGTTGTTAATTAAAAAATACACAACTACATCATATAAATATAACGATTACAAAACACACCAGCGCAGAATTACCTTATTTGATGATAAACTACGATTTGTTGCTTTAAATTATTATACAAAACCAAACTGTATAAAAGTAATTTGCAATTTGTCTTGCGTTTTTTTTTTATAGCAAGATAAACTGTAGAATTTGGAAAATACATCATCAACTACGACAATCTTGGTCGACATTAAAGTTGTTAATTAAAAAATACACAAGTACATCATATAAATATAACGACTACAAAACACACCAGCGCAGAATTACCATATTTGATGATGAGCTACGATTTGTTGTTTTAAACCATTATACAACATCAAACTGTATAAAGGTAATTTGCAATTTGTCTTGCGTTTTTTTTATAGCAAGACAAACTGTAGAATTTGGAAAATACATCATCAACTACGACAATCTTGGAGGACATTAAAGTGGTTAATTAAAAAATACACATGTACATCATATAAATATAACGATTACAAAACACACCAGCGCAGAATTACCTTATTTGATGATAAACTACGATTTGTTGCTTTAAATTATTATACAAAACCAAACTGTATAAAAGTAATTTGCAATTTGTCTTGCGTTTTTTTTATAGCAAGATAAACTGTAGAATTTGGAAAATACATCATCAACTACGACAATCTTGGTCGACATTAAAGTTGTTAATTAAAAAATACACAAGTACATCATATAAATATAACGACTACAAAACACACCAGCGCAGAATTACCATATTTGATGATGAGCTATGATTTGTTGCATTAAACTATTATACTAAATCAAACTGTATAAAAGTAATTTGCAATTTGTCTTGCGTTTTTTTTATAGCAACACAAACTGTAGAATTTGGAAAATACATCATCAACGACGACAATCTTGGAGGACATTAAAGTTGTTAATTAAAAAATACACAAGTACATCATATAAATATAACGACTACAAAACACACCAGCGCAGAATTACCATATTTGATGATGAGCTACGATTTGTTGCTTAAAACTATTATACAAAATCAAACTGTATAACAGAAATTTGTAATTTGTCTTGCGTTTTTTTTTTATAGTAAGACAAACTGTAGAATTTGGAAAATACATCATCAACTACGACAATCTTGGAGGACATTAAAGTTGTTAATTAAAAAATACACAAGTTCATCATATAAATATATCGATTACAAAACACACCAGCGCAGAATTACCATATTTGATGATGAGCTACTATTTGTTGCTTTAAACCATTATACAAAACCAAACTGTATAAAAGTAATTTGCAATTTGTCTTGCGTTTCTTTTTTTTATAGCAAGACAAACTGTAGAATTTGGAAAATACATCTTCAACTACGACAATCTTGGAGGACATTAAAGTTGTTAATTAAAAAATGCACAAGTACATCATATAAATATAACGATTACAAAACACACCAGCGCAGAATTACCATATTTGATGATGAGATACGATTTGTTGCTTTAAACCATTATACAAAATCAAACTGAATAAAAGTAATTTGCAATTTGTCTTGCGTTTTCTTGTTTTTTATAGCAAGAGAAACTGTAGAATTTGAAAAATACATCAACAACCACGACAATCTTGGAGGGCATTAAAGTTGTTAATTAAAAAATACACAAGTACATCATATAAATATAACGATTACAAAATACACCAGCGCAGAATTACCATATTTGATGATGAGCTACGATTTGTGGCTCTAAACCACTATACAAAAAAACTATACAAAAGTAATTTGCATTTTGTCTTGCGTTTTTTTTTATAGCAAGACAAACTGCAGAATTTGGAAAATACATCATTAACTGCGACAATCTTGGAGGACATTAACGTTGTTAATTAAAAAATACACAAGTACATCATATAAATATAACGACTACAAAACACACCAGCCCAGAATTGCCACATTTGATGATGAAGTACGAATTGTGGATTTATACCACTATACAAAATCAAATTGTATAAAAGTAATTTGCAATTTGTCTTGCGTTTTTTGTTTTTTTCATAGCAAGACAAACTGTAGAATTTAGAAAATACATCATCAACTACGACAATCTTGGAGGACATTAAAGTTGTTAATTAAAAAATACACAAGTACATCATATAAATATATCGATTACAATACACACCAGCGCAGAATTACCATAATTGATGATGAGCTACGATTTGTTGCTTTAAAGCATTATACAAAATCAAACTGCATAAAAGTAATTTGCAATTTGTCTTGCGTTTTTTTTATAGCAAGACAAACTGTAGAATTTGGAAAACACATCATCAACTACGACAATCTTGGACGACATTAAAGTTGTTAATTAAAAAATACACAAGTACATCATACAAATATAACGATTACAAAACACACCAGCGCAGAATTACCATATTTGATGATGAGCTACGATTTGTTGCTTTAAAACCATTATAAAAAATCAAGCTGTATAAAAGTAATTTGCAATTTCTCTTGCGTTTTTGTTTGTAGCAAGACAAACTGTAGAATTTGGAAAATATATCATCAACTACGTCAATCTTGGAGGATGTTAATTAAAAAATTCACAGGTATATGTTATAAATATAACAATTACAAAACACACCAGCCCAGAATTGCCACATTTGATGATGAAGTACGTTTTGTGGCTTTAAACCACTATACAAAATCAAATTGTATAAAAGTAATTTGCAATTTGTCTTGCGTTTTTTTTATAGCAAGACAAACTGTAGAATTTGGAAAATACATCATCAACTACGACAATCTTGGAGGACATTAAAGTTGTTAATTAAAAAATACACAAGTACATGTTATAAATATAACGACTACAAAACACACCAGCCCAGAATTGCCACATTTGATGATGAAGTACGTTTTGTGGATTTAAACCACTATACAAAATCAAACTGTATAAAAGTAATTTGCAATTTGTCTTGCGTTTTTTTTTTTTTTTTATGGCAAGACAAGCTGTAGAATTTGGAAAATACATCATCAACTACGACAATCTTGTAGGACATTAAAGTTGTTAATTAAAAAATACACAAGTACATGATATAAATATAACGACTACAAAACACACCAACCCAGAATTACCACATTTGATGATGAGCTACGATTTGTTGCTTTAAACCATCATACAAAATCAAACTGTATAAAAGTAATTTGCAATTTGTCTTGCGTTTCTTTTTTTTATAGCAAGACAAACTGTAGAATTTGGAAAATACATCTTCAACTACAACAATCTTGGAGGACATTAAAGTTGTTAATTAAAAAATGCACAAGTACATCATATAAATATAACGATTACAAAACACACCAGCGCAGAATTACCATATTTGATGATGAGATACGACTTGTTGCTTTAAACCATTATACAAAATCAAACTGAATAAAAGTAATTTGCAATTTGTCTTGCGTTTTCTTGTTTTTTTATAGCAAGAGAAACTGTAGAATTTGGAAAATACATTAACAACTACGACAATCTTGGAGGGCATTAAAGTTGTTAATTAAAAAATACACAAGTACATCATATAAATATAACGATTGCAAAACACACCAGCGCAGAATTACCATATTTGATGATGAGCTACGATTTGTGGCTCTAAACCACTATACAAAAAAACTATACAAAAGTAATTTGCATTTTGTCTTGCGTTTTTTTTTATAGCAAGACAAACTGCAGAATTTGGAAAATACATCATCAACTGCGACAATCTTAGAGGACATTAACGTTGTTAATTAAAAAATACACAAGTACATCATATAAATATAACGACTACAAAACACACCAGCCCAGAATTGCCACATTTGATGATGAAGTACGAAATGTGGATTTAAACCACTATACAAAATCAAATTGTATAAAAGTAATTTGCAATTTGTCTTGCGTTTTTTGTTTTTTTCATAGCAAGACAAACTGTAGAATTTAGAAAATACATCATCAACTACGACAATCTTGGAGGACATTAAAGTTGTTAATTAAAAAATACACAAGTGCATCATATAAATATAACGATTACAAAATACACCAGCGCAAAATTACCATATTTATTTATGAGCTACCATTTGTGGGTTTAAACCACTATACAAAATCAAATTGTATAAAATTAATTTGCAATTTGTCCTGCGTTTTTTTTTTTTTTTTTTTTCATAGCAAGACAAACTGTAGAATTTGGAAAATTCATCATCAACTACGACAATCTTGGAGGACATTAAAGTTGTTAATTAAAAAATACACAAGTACATCATATAAATATATCGATTACAAAACACACCAGCGCAGAGTTACCATAATTGATGATGAGCTACGATTTGTTTCTTTAAAGCATTATACAAAATCAAACTGTATAAAAGTAATTTGCAATTTGTCTTGCGTTTTTTTTATAGCAAGACAAACTGTAGAATTTGGAAAATATATCATCATCTACGACAATCTTGGAGGATATTAAAGTTGTTAATTAAAAAATTCACAGGTATATGTTATAAATATAACAATTACAAAACACACCAGCGCAGAATTGCCACATTTGATGATGAAGTACTTTTTGTGGCTTTAAACCACTATACAGAATCAAATTGTATAAAAGTAATTTGCAATTTGTCTTGCGTTTTTTTTTATAGCAAGACAAACTGTAGAATTTGGAAAATACATCATCAACTACGACAATCTTGGAGGACATTAAAGTTGTTAATTAAAAAATACACAAGTACATGTTATAAATATAACGACTGCAAAACACACCAGCCCAGAATTGCCACATTTGATGATGAAGTACGTTTTGTAGATTTAAACCACCATACAAAATCAAACTGTATAAAAGTAATTTGCAATTTGTCTTGCGTTTTTTTTTTCATAGCAAGACAAGCTGTAGAATTTGGAAAATACATCATCAACTACGACAATCTTGTAGGACATTAAAGTTGTTAATTAAAAAATACACAAGTACATCATATAAATATAACGACTGCAAAACACACCAGCCCAGAATTACCACATTTGATGAAGAGCTACGATTTGTTGCTTTAAACCATCATACAAAATCAAACTGTATAAAAGTAATTTGCAATTTGTCTTGCGTTTTTGATTTTTTTTTGCACAGCAAGACAAACTGTAGAATTTGGAAAATACATCATCAACTACGACAATCTTGGAGGACATTAAAGTTGCTAATTAAAAATTACACAAGTACATCATATAAATATAACGATTACAAAACACACCAGCGCTGAATTACTATATTTGATGATGAGCTACGATTTGCTGCTTTAAACCATTATACAAACTCAAACTGTATAAAAGTAATTTGCAGTTTGTATTGCGTTTTTTTATAGCAAGACAAACTGTAGAATTTGGACAATACATCATCAACTACGACAATCTTGGAGGACATTAAAGTTGTTAATTAAAAAATACACAAGTGCATCATATAAATATAACGATTACAAAATACACCAGCGCAGAATTACCATATTTATTTATGAGCTACCATTTGTGGGTTTAAACCACTATACAAAATCAAATTGTATAAAATTAATTTGCAATTTGTCCTGCGGTTTTTTTTTTCATAGCAAGACAAACTGTAGAATTTGGAAAATTCATCATCAACTACGACAATCTTGGAGGACATTAAAGTTGTTAATTAAAAAATACACAAGTACATCATATAAATATATCGATTACAAAACACACCAGCGCAGAGTTACCATAATTGATGATGAGCTACGATTTGTTTCTTTAAAGCATTATACAAAATCAAACTGTATAAAAGTAATTTGCAATTTGTCTTGCGTTTTTTTTTATAGCAAGACAAACTGTAGAATTTGGAAAATATATCATCAACTACGACAATCTTGGAGGATATTAAAGTTGTTAATTAAAAAATTCACAGGTATATGTTATAAATATAACAATTACAAAACACACCAGCCCAGAATTGCCACATTTGATGATGAAGTACGTTTTGTGGCTTTAAACCACTATACAGAATCAAATTGTATAAAATTAATTTGCAGTTTGTCTTGCGTTTTTTTTTATAGCAAGACAAACTGTAGAATTTGGAAAATACATCATCAACTACGACAATCTTGGAGGACATTAAAGTTGTTAATTAAAAAATACACAAGTACATGTTATAAATATAGCGACTGCAAAACACACCAGCCCAGAATTGCCACATTTGATGATGAAGTACGTTTTGTGGATTTAAACCACTATACAAAATCAAACTGTATAAAAGTAATTTGCAATTTGTCTTGCGTTTTTTTTTTCATAGCAAGACAAGCTGTAGAATTTGGAAAATACATCATCAACTACGACAATCTTGTAGGACATTAAAGTTGTTAATTAAAAAATACACAAGTACATCATATAAATATAACGACTACAAAACACACCAGCCTAGAATTACCACATTTGATGATGAGCTACGATTTGTTGCTTTAAACCATCATACAAAATCAAACTGTATAAAAGTAATGTGCAATTTGTCTTGCGTTTTTGATTTTTTTTTTTCACAGCAAGACAAACTGTAGAATTTGGAAAATACATCATCAACTACGACAATCTTGGAGGACATTAAAGTTGCTAATTAAAAATTACACAAGTACATCATATAAATATAACGATTACAAAACACACCAGCGCAGAATTACTATATTTGATGATGAGCTACGATTTGTTGCTTTAAACCATTATACAAACTCAATCTGTATAAAAGTAATTTGCAGTTTGTATTGCGTTTTTTTATAGCAAGACAAACTGTAGAATTTGGACAATACATCATCAACTACGACAATCTTGGAGGACATTAAAGTTGTTAATTAAAAAATACACAAGTGCATCATATAAATATAACGATTACAAAATACACCAGCGCAGAATTACCATATTTATTTATGAGCTACCATTTGTGGGTTTAAACCACTATTCAAAATCAAATTGTATAAAATTAATTTGCAATTTGTCCTGCGTTTTTTTTTTTTTTTTTTTCATAGCAAGACAAACTGTAGAATTTGGAAAATTCATCATCAACTACGACAATCTTGGAGGACATTAAAGTTGTTAATTAAAAAATACACAAGCACATCATATAAATATAACGACTACAAAACACACCAGCCCAGAATTGCCACATTTGATGATGAAGTACGAATTGTGGATTTAAACCACTATACAAAATCAAACTGTATAAAAGGAATTTGCAATTTGTCTTGCGTTTTTTTTTATAGCAAGACAAACTGTAGAATCTGGAAAATACATCATCAACTACGACAATCTTGGAGGACATTAAAGTTGTTAATTAAAAAATACACATCTACGTTATATAAATATGACGCCTACAAAACACCAGCGAAGAATTATCATATTTGATGATGAGCCACGATTTGTGGATTGAAATCACAACACAAAAGCAAACTGTAGAAAAGTAATTTGCAATTATCCTAAAAATGATCATCAATTACAACAATCCTTGTAAACAATCAAGCGTTGGTTAGCGATTACAAAACACACCAGCCCAGAATTACCATATTTTATGATGAGATACGATCTGTTGCTTTAAACCATTATACAAAATCAAACTGAATAAAAGTAATTTGCAATTTGTCTTGCGTTTTCTTGTTTTTTTATAGCAAGAGAAACTGTAGAATTTGGAAAATACATCAACAACTACGACAATCTTGGAGGGCATTAAAGTTATTAATTAAAAAATTCACAAGTACATCATATAAATATAACGATTACAAAACACACCAGCGCAGAATTACCATATTTGATGATGAGCTACGATTTGTGGCTCTAAACCACTATACAAATAAACTATACAAAAGTAATTTGCATTTTGTCTTGCGTTTTTCTTATAGCAAGACAAACTGCAGAATTTGGAAAATACATCATCAACTGCGACAATCTTGGAGGACATTAACGTTGTTAATTAAAAAATACACAAGTACATCATATAAATATAACGACTACAAAACACACCAGCCCAGAATTGCCACATTTGATGATGAAGTACGAATTGTGGATTTAAGCCACTATACAAAATCAAATTGTATAAAAGTAACTTGCAATTTGTCTTGCGTTTTTTGTTTTTTTCATAGCAAGACAAACTGTAGAATTTGGAAAATACATCATCAACTACGACAATCTTGGAGGACATTAAAGTTGTTAATTAAAAAATACACAAGTACATGTTATAAATATAACGATTACAAAACACACCAACCCAGAATTGCCACATTTGATGATGAAGTACGATTTGTGGATTTAAACCACTATACAAAACCAAATTGTATTAAAATAATTTGCAATTTGTCTTGCGTTTTTTTTTTTCATAGCAAGACAAACTGTAGAATTGGGAAAATACATCATCAACTACGACAATCTTGGACGACATTAAAGTTGTTAATTAAAAAATACACACGTACATCATATAAATATAACGACTACAAAACACACCAGCCCAGAATTACCACATTTGATGATGAGCTACGATTTGTTGCTTTAAACCATTATACAAAATCAAACTGTATAAAAGTAATTTGCAATTTGTCTTGCGTGTTTTTTTTTTTTTTTTTCATAGCAAGACAAACTGTAGAATTTGGACAATACATCATCAAATACGACAATCTTGGAGGACATTAAAGTTGTTAATTAAAAAATACACAAGTACATCATATAAATATAACGATTACAAAACACACCAGCGCAGAATTACCATAATTGATGATGAGCTACGATTTGTTGCTTTAAAGCATTATACAAAATCAAACTGTATAAAAGTAATTTGCAATTTGTCTTGCGTTTTTTTTTATAGCAAGACAAACTGTAGAATTTGGAAAATATATCATCAACTACGACAATCTTGGAGGATATTAAAGTTGTTAATTAAAAAATTCACAGGTATATGTTATAAATATAACAATTACAAAACACACCAGCCCAGAATTGCCACATTTGATGATGAAGTACGTTTTGTGGCCTTAAACCACTATACAAAATCAAATTGTATAAAAGTAATTTGCAATTTGTCTTGCGTTTTTTTTATAGCAAGACAAACTGTAGAATTTGGAAAATACATCATCAACTACGACAATCTTGGAGGACATTAAAGTTGTTAATTAAAAAATACACAGGTACATGTTATAAATATAACGACTTCAAAACACACCAGCCCAGAATTGCCACATTTGATGATGAAGTACGTATTGTGGATTTAAACCACTATACAAAATCAAACTGTATAAAAGTAATTTGCAATTTGTCTTGCGTTTTTTTTTTTTTTTCATAGCAAGACAAGCTGTAGAATTTGGAAAATACTTCATCAACTACGACAATCTTGTAGGACATTAAAGTTGTTTATTAAAAAATACACAAGTACATCATACAAATATAACGACTACAAAACACACCAGCCCAGAATTACCACATTTGATGATGAGCTACGATTTGTTGCTTTAAACCATCATACAAAATCAAACTGTATAAAAGTAATTTGCAATTTGTCTTGCGTTTTTGATTTTTTTTTTCACAGCAAGACAAACTGTAGAATTTGGAAAATACATCATCAACTACGACAATCTTGGAGGACATTAAAGTTGTTAAGTAACAAATACACAGGTACATCATACAAATATAACGATTACAAAACACACCAGCGCAGAATTACCATATTTGATGATGAGCTACGATTTGTTGCTTTAAACCATTATACAAACTCAAACTGTATAAAAGTAATTTGCAGTTTGTATTGCGTTTTTTTATAGCAAGACAAACTGTAGAATTTGGACAATACATCATCAACTACGACAATCTTGGAGGACATTAAAGTTGTTAATTAAAAAATACACAAGTGCATCATATAAATATAACGATTACAAAATACTACACCAGCGCAGAATTACCATATTTATTTATGAGCTACGATTTGTGGGTTTAAACCACTATACAAAATCAAATTGCATAAAATTAATTTGCAATTTGTCCTGCGTTTTTTTTTTTTTTTTTTTTTTTCATAGCAAGACAAACTGTAGAATTTGGAAAATTCATCATCAACTACGACAATCTTGGAGGACATTAAAGTTGTTAAGTAACAAATACACAGGTACATCATACAAATATAACGATTACAAAACACACCAGCGCTGAATTACCATATTTGATGATGAGCTACAATTTGTTGCTTTAAAACTATTATAAAAAAATCAAACTTTATAAAAGTAATTTGCAATTTCTCTTGCGTTTTTGTTTGTTGCAAGACAAACTGTAAAATTTGGAAAATATACCATCATATACGACAATCTTGGAGGATATTAAAGTTGTTAATTAAAAAATTCACAGGTACATGTTATAAATATAACAATTACAAAACACACCAGCCCAGAATTGCCACATTTGATGATGAAGTACGTCTTGTGGCTTTAAACCACTATACAAAATCAAATTGTATAAAAGTAATTTGCAATTTGTCTTGCGTTTTTTTTTTTTTTTTCATAGCAAGACAAACTGTAGAATTTGGAAAATACATCATCAACTACGACAATCTTAGAGGACATTAAAGTTGCTAATTAAAAATTACACAAGTACATCATATAAATATAACGATTACAAAACACACCAGCGCAGAATTGCCACATTTGATGATGAAGTACGATTTGTGGATTTAAACCACTATACAAAATCAGGTATAAAATTAATTTGCAATTTGTCTTGCGTTTTTTTTATAGCAAGACAAACTGTAGAATTTGGACAATACATCATCAACTACGACAATCTTGGAGGACATTAAAGTTGTTAATTAAAAAATACAAAAGTGCATCATATAAATATAACGATTACAAAATACACCAGCGCAGCATTACCATATTTATTTATGAGCTACCATTTGTGGGTTTAAACCACTATACAAAATCAAATTGTATAAAATTAATTTGCAATTTGTCCTGCGTTTTTTTTTTTTTTTTTTTTTCATAGCAAGACAAACTGTAGAATTTGGAAAATTCATCATCAACTACGACAATCTTGGAGGACATTAAAGTTGTTAATTAAAAAATACACAAGTACATGTTATTAATATAACGATTACAAAACACACCAGCCCAGAATTGCCACATTTGATGATGGAGTACGATTTGTGGATTTAAACCACTATACAAAATCAAATTGTATAAAAGTAATTTGCAATTTGTCTTGCGTTTTTTTTTATAGCAAGACAAACTGTAGAATCTGGAAAATACATCATCAACTACGACAATCTCGGAGGACATTAAAGTTGTTAATTAAAAAATACACATCTACGTTATATAAATATGACGCCTACAAAACACCAGCGCAGAATTATCATATTTGATGATGAGCCACGATTTGTGGATTGAAATCACAACACAAAAGCAAACTGTAGAAAAGTAATTTGCAATTATCCTAAAACTGATCATCAATTACAACAATCCTTGTAAACAATCAAGCGTTGGTTAGCGATTACAAAACACACCAGCCCAGAATTACCATATTTTATGATGAGATACGATTTGTTGCTTTAAACCATTATACAAAATCAAACTGAATAAAAGTAATTTGCAATTTGTCTTGCGTTTTCTTGTTTTTTTATAGCAAGAGAAACTGTAGAATTTGGAAAATACATCAACAACTACGACAATGTTGGAGGGCATTAAAGTTATTAATTAAAAAATTCACAAGTACATCATATAAATATAACGATTACAAAACACACCAGCGCAGAATTACCATATTTGATGATGAGCTACGATTTGTGGCTCTAAACCACTATACAAATAAACTATACAAAAGTAATTTGCATTTTGTCTTGCGTTTTCCTTATAGCAAGAAAAACTGCAGAATTTGGAAAATACATCATCAACTGCGACAATCTTGGAGGACATTAACGTTGTTAATTAAAAAATACACAAGTACATCATATAAATATAACGACTACAAAACACACCAGCCCAGAATTGCCACATTTGATGATGAAGTACGAATTGTGGATTTAAGCCACTATACAAAATCAAATTGTATAAAAGTAATTTGCAATTTGTCTTGCGTTTTTTGTTTTTTTCATAGCAAGACAAACTGTAGAATTTGAAAAATACATCATCAACTACGACAATCTTGGAGGACATTAAAGTTGTTAATTAAAAAATACACAAGTACATGTTATAAATATAACGATTACAAAACACACCAACCCAGAATTGCCACATTTGATGATGAAGTACGATTTGTGGATTTAAACCACTATACAAAACCAAATTGTATTAAAATAATTTGCAATTTGTCTTGCGTTTTTTTTTTCATAGCAAGACAAACTGTAGAATTGGGAAAATACATCATCAACTACGACAATCTTGGACGACATTAAATTTGTTAATTAAAAAATACACACGTACATCATATAAATATAACGACTACAAAACACACCAGCCCAGAATTACCACATTTGATGATGAGCTACGATTTGTTGCTTTAAACCATTATACAAAATCAAACTGTATAAAAGTAATTTGCAATTTGTCTTGCGTGTTTTTTTTTCATAGCAAGACAAACTGTAGAATCTGGACAATACATCATCAACTACGACAATCTTGGAGGACATTAAAGTTGTTAATTAAAAAATACACAAGTACTTCATATAAATATAACGATTACAAAACACACCAGCGCGGAATTACCATATTTATTTATGAGCTACGATTTGTGGCTTTAAACCACTATACAAAATCAAATTGTATAAAATTAGTTTGCAATTTGTCCTGCGTTTTTTTTTTCTTTTTTCATAGCAAGACAAACTGTAGAATTTAGAAAATACATCATCAACTACGACAATCTTGGAGGACATTAAAGTTGTTAATTAAAAAGTACACAAGTACATCATATAAATATATCGATTATAAAACACACCAGCGCAGAATTACCATAATTGATGATGAGCTACGATTTGTTGCTTTAAAGCATTATACAAAATCAAACTGTATAAAAGTAATTTGCAATTTGTCTTGCGTTTTTTTTTTATAGCAAGACAAACTGTAGAATTTGGAAAATATATCATCAACTACGACAATCTTGGAGGATATTAAAGTTGTTAATTAAAAAATTCACAGGTATATGTTATAAATATAACAATTACAAAACACACCAGCCCAGAATTGCCACATTTGATGATGAAGTACGTTTTGTGGCCTTAAACCACTATACAAAATCAAATTGTATAAAAGTAATTTGCAATTTGTCTTGCGTTTTTTTTATAGCAAGACAAACTGTAGAATTTGGAAAATACATCATCAACTACGACAATCTTGGAGGACATTAAAGTTGTTAATTAAAAAATACACAAGTATATGTTATAAATATAACGACTTCAAAACACACCAGCCCAGAATTGCCACATTTGATGATGAAGTACGTTTTGTGGATTTAAACCACTATACAAAATCAAACTGTATAAAAGTAATTTGCAATTTGTCTTGCGTTTTTTTTTTTTCATAGCAAGACAAGCTGTAGAATTTGGAAAATACTTCATCAACTACGACAATCTTGTAGGACATTAATGTTGTTAATTAAAAAATACACAAGTACATCATATAAATATAACGACCACAAAACACACCAGCCCAGAATTACCACATTTGATGATGAGCTACGATTTGTTGCTTTAAACCATCATACAAAATCAAACTGTATAAAAGTAATTTGCAATTTGTCTTGCGTTTTTGATTTTTTTTTTCACAGCAAGACAAACTGTAGAATTTGGAAAATACATCATCAACTACGACAATCTTGGAGGACATTAAAGTTGTTAAGTAACAAATACACAGGTACATCATACAAATATAACGATTACAAAACACACCAGCGCAGAATTACCATATTTGATGATGAGCTACGATTTGTTGCTTTAAACCATTATACAAACTCAAACTGTATAACAGTAATTTGCAGTTTGTATTGCGTTTTTTTATAGCAAGACAAACTGTAGAATTTGGACAATACATCATCAACTACGACAATCTTGGAGGACATTAAAGTTGTTAATTAAAAAATACACAAGTGCATCATATAAATATAACGATTACAAAATACTACACCAGCGCAGAATTACCATATTTATTTATGAGCTACGATTTGTGGGTTTAAACCACTATACAAAATCAAATTGCATAAAATTAATTTGCAATTTGTCCTGCGTTTTTTTTTTTTTCATAGCAAGACAAACTGTAGAATTTGGAAAATTCATCATCAACTACGACAATCTTGGAGGACATTAAAGTTGTTAAGTAACAAATACATAGGTAAATCATACAAATATAACGATTACAAAACACACCAGCGCTGAATTACCATATTTGATGATGAGCTACAATTTGTTGCTTTAAAACTATTATAAAAAATCAAACTTTATAAAAGTAATTTGCAATTTCTCTTGCGTTTTTGTTTGTAGCAAGACAAACTGTAGAATTTGGAAAATATACCATCATATACGACAATCTTGGAGGATATTAAAGTTGTTAATTAAAAAATTCACAGGTACATGTTATAAATATAACAATTACAAAACACACCAGCCCAGAATTGCCGCATTTGATGATGAAGTGCGTCTTGTGGCTTTAAACCACTATACAAAGTCAAATTGTATAAAAGTAATTTGCAATTTGGCTTGCGTTTTTTTTTTCATAGCAAGACAAACTGTAGAATTTGGAAAATACATCATCAACTACGACAATCTTGGAGGACATTAAAGTTGCTAATTAAAAATTACACAAGTACATCATATAAATATAACGATTACAAAACACACCAGCGCAAAATTGCCACATTTGATGATGAAGTACGATTTGTGGATTTAAACCACTATACAAAATCAGGTATAAAATTAATTTGCAATTTGTCTTGCGTTTTTTTTATAGCAAGACAAACTGTAGAATTTGGAAAATACATCATCAACTACGACAATCTTGGACGACATTAAATTTGTTAATTAAAAAATACACACGTACATCATATAAATATAACGACTACAAAACACACCAGCCCAGAATTACCACATTTGATGATGAGCTACGATTTGTTGCTTTAAACCATTATACAAAATCAAACTGTATAAAAGTAATTTGCAATTTGTCTTGCGTGTTTTTTTTTCATAGCAAGACAAACTGTAGAATCTGGACAATACATCATCAACTACGACAATCTTGGAGGACATTAAAGTTGTTAATTAAAAAATACACAAGTACTTCATATAAATATAACGATTACAAAACACACCAGCGCGGAATTACCATATTTATTTATGAGCTACGATTTGTGGCTTTAAACCACTATACAAAATCAAATTGTATAAAATTAGTTTGCAATTTGTCCTGCGTTTTTTTTTTCTTTTTTCATAGCAAGACAAACTGTAGAATTTAGAAAATACATCATCAACTACGACAATCTTGGAGGACATTAAAGTTGTTAATTAAAAAGTACACAAGTACATCATATAAATATATCGATTATAAAACACACCAGCGCAGAATTACCATAATTGATGATGAGCTACGATTTGTTGCTTTAAAGCATTATACAAAATCAAACTGTATAAAAGTAATTTGCAATTTGTCTTGCGTTTTTTTTTTATAGCAAGACAAACTGTAGAATTTGGAAAATATATCATCAACTACGACAATCTTGGAGGATATTAAAGTTGTTAATTAAAAAATTCACAGGTATATGTTATAAATATAACAATTACAAAACACACCAGCCCAGAATTGCCACATTTGATGATGAAGTACGTTTTGTGGCCTTAAACCACTATACAAAATCAAATTGTATAAAAGTAATTTGCAATTTGTCTTGCGTTTTTTTTATAGCAAGACAAACTGTAGAATTTGGAAAATACATCATCAACTACGACAATCTTGGAGGACATTAAAGTTGTTAATTAAAAAATACACAAGTATATGTTATAAATATAACGACTTCAAAACACACCAGCCCAGAATTGCCACATTTGATGATGAAGTACGTTTTGTGGATTTAAACCACTATACAAAATCAAACTGTATAAAAGTAATTTGCAATTTGTCTTGCGTTTTTTTTTTTTCATAGCAAGACAAGCTGTAGAATTTGGAAAATACTTCATCAACTACGACAATCTTGTAGGACATTAATGTTGTTAATTAAAAAATACACAAGTACATCATATAAATATAACGACTACAAAACACACCAGCCCAGAATTACCACATTTGATGATGAGCTACGATTTGTTGCTTTAAACCATCATACAAAATCAAACTGTATAAAAGTAATTTGCAATTTGTCTTGCGTTTTTGATTTTTTTTTTCACAGCAAGACAAACTGTAGAATTTGGAAAATACATCATCAACTACGACAATCTTGGAGGACATTAAAGTTGTTAAGTAACAAATACACAGGTACATCATACAAATATAACGATTACAAAACACACCAGCGCAGAATTACCATATTTGATGATGAGCTACGATTTGTTGCTTTAAACCATTATACAAACTCAAACTGTATAACAGTAATTTGCAGTTTGTATTGCGTTTTTTTATAGCAAGACAAACTGTAGAATTTGGACAATACATCATCAACTACGACAATCTTGGAGGACATTAAAGTTGTTAATTAAAAAATACACAAGTGCATCATATAAATATAACGATTACAAAATACTACACCAGCGCAGAATTACCATATTTATTTATGAGCTACGATTTGTGGGTTTAAACCACTATACAAAATCAAATTGCATAAAATTAATTTGCAATTTGTCCTGCGTTTTTTTTTTTTTCATAGCAAGACAAACTGTAGAATTTGGAAAATTCATCATCAACTACGACAATCTTGGAGGACATTAAAGTTGTTAAGTAACAAATACATAGGTAAATCATACAAATATAACGATTACAAAACACACCAGCGCTGAATTACCATATTTGATGATGAGCTACAATTTGTTGCTTTAAAACTATTATAAAAAATCAAACTTTATAAAAGTAATTTGCAATTTCTCTTGCGTTTTTGTTTGTAGCAAGACAAACTGTAGAATTTGGAAAATATACCATCATATACGACAATCTTGGAGGATATTAAAGTTGTTAATTAAAAAATTCACAGGTACATGTTATAAATATAACAATTACAAAACACACCAGCCCAGAATTGCCGCATTTGATGATGAAGTGCGTCTTGTGGCTTTAAACCACTATACAAAGTCAAATTGTATAAAAGTAATTTGCAATTTGGCTTGCGTTTTTTTTTTCATAGCAAGACAAACTGTAGAATTTGGAAAATACATCATCAACTACGACAATCTTGGAGGACATTAAAGTTGCTAATTAAAAATTACACAAGTACATCATATAAATATAACGATTACAAAACACACCAGCGCAAAATTGCCACATTTGATGATGAAGTACGATTTGTGGATTTAAACCACTATACAAAATCAGGTATAAAATTAATTTGCAATTTGTCTTGCGTTTTTTTTATAGCAAGACAAACTGTAGAATTTGGACAATACATCATCAACTACGACAATCTTGGAGGACATTAAAGTTGTTAATTAAAAAATACACAAGTGCATCATATAAATATAACGATTACAAAATACACCAGCGCAGAATTACCATATTTATTTATGAGCTACCATTTGTGGGTTTAAACCACTATACAAAATCAAATTGTATAAAATTAATTTGCAATTTGTCCTGCGTTTTTTTTTTCATAGCAAGACAAACTGTAGAATTGGGAAAATACATCATCAACTACGACAATCTTGGACGACATTAAATTTGTTAATTAAAAAATACACACGTACATCATATAAATATAACGACTACAAAACACACCAGCCCAGAATTACCACATTTGATGATGAGCTACGATTTGTTGCTTTAAACCATACAAAATCAAATTGTATAAAATTAGTTTGCAATTTGTCCTGCGTTTTTTTTTTCTTTTTTCATAGCAAGACAAACTGTAGAATTTAGAAAATACATCATCAACTACGACAAACTTGGAGGACATTAAAGTTGTTAATTAAAAAGTACACAAGTACATCATATAAATATATCGATTACAAAACACACCAGCGCAGAATTACCATAATTGATGATGAGCTACGATTTGTTGCTTTAAAGCATTATACAAAATCAAACTGTATAAAAGTAATTTGCAATTTGTCTTGCGTTTTTTTTTATAGCAAGACAAACTGTAGAATTTGGAAAATATATCATCAACTACGACAATCTTGGAGGATATTAAAGTTGTTAATTAAAAAATTCAGAGGTATATGTTATAAATATAACAATTACAAAACAAACCAGCCCAGAATTGCCACATTTGATGATGAAGTACGTTTTGTGGCCTTAAACCACTATACAAAATCAAATTGTATAAAAGTAATTTGCAATTTGTCTTGCGTTTTTTTTATAGCAAGACAAACTGTAGAATTTGGAAAATACATCATCAACTACGACAATCTTGGAGGACATTAAAGTTGTTAATTAAAAAATACACAAGTACATGTTATAAATATAACGACTTCAAAACACACCAGCCCAGAATTGCCACATTTGATGATGAAGTACGTTTTGTGGATTTAAACCACTATACAAAATCAAACTGTATAAAAGTAATTTGCAATTTGTCTTGCGTTTTTTTTTTTCATAGCAAGACAAGCTGTAGAATTTGGAAAATTCATCATCAACTACGACAATCTTGGAGGACATTAAAGTTGTTAATTAAAAAATACACAAGTACATGTTATTAATATAACGATTACAAAACACACCAGCCCAGAATTGCCACATTTGATGATGGAGTACGATTTGTGGATTTAAACCACTATACAAAATCAAATTGTATAAAAGTAATTTGCAATTTGTCTTGCGTTTTTTTTATAGCAAGACAAACTGTAGAATCTGGAAAATACATCATCAACTACGACAATCTCGGAGGACATTAAAGTTGTTAATTAAAAAATACACATCTACGTTATATAAATATGACGCCTACAAAACACCAGCGCAGAATTATCATATTTGATGATGAGCCACGATTTGTGGATTGAAATCACAACACAAAAGCAAACTGTAGAAAAGTAATTTGCAATTATCCTAAAAATGATCATCAATTACAACAATCCTTGTAAACAATCAAGCGTTGGTTAGCGATTACAAAACACACCAGCCCAGAATTACCATATTTTATGATGAGATACGATTTGTTGCTTTAAACCATTATACAAAATCAAACTGAATAAAAGTAATTTGCAATTTGTCTTGCGTTTTCTTGTTTTTTATAGCAAGAGAAACTGTAGAATTTGGAAAATACATCAACAACTACGACAATCTTGGAGGGCATTAAAGTTATTAATTAAAAAATTCACAAGTACATCATATAAATATAACGATTACAAAACACACCAGCGCAGAATTACCATATTTGATGATGAGCTACGATTTGTGGCTCTAAACCACTATACAAATAAACTATACAAAAGTAATTTGCATTTTGTCTTGCGTTTTTCTTATAGCAAGAAAAACTGCAGAATTTGGAAAATACATCATCAACTGCGACAATCTTGGAGGACATTAACGTTGTTAATTAAAAAATACACAAGTACATCATATAAATATAACGACTACAAAACACACCAGCCCAGAATTGCCACATTTGATGATGAAGTACGATTTGTGGATTTAAACCACTATACAAAACCAAATTGTATTAAAATAATTTGCAATTTGTCTTGCGTTTTTTTTTTCATAGCAAGACAAACTGTAGAATTGGGAAAATACATCATCAACTACGACAATCTTGGACGACATTAAATTTGTTAATTAAAAAATACACACGTACATCATATAAATATAACGACTACAAAACACACCAGCCCAGAATTACCACATTTGATGATGAGCTACGATTTGTTGCTTTAAAGCATTATACAAAATCAAACTGTATAAAAGTAATTTGCAATTTGTCTTGCGTGTTTTTTTTTTTTCATAGCAAGACAAACTGTAGAATTTGGACAATACATCATCAACTACGACAATCTTGGAGGACATTAAAGTTGTTAATTAAAAAATACACAAGTACTTCATATAAATATAACGATTACAAAACACACCAGCGCAGAATTACCATATTTATTTATGAGCTACGATTTGTGGCTTTAAACCACTATACAAAATCAAATTGTATAAAATTAGTTTGCAATTTGTCCTGCGTTTTTTTTTTCTTTTTTCATAGCAAGACAAACTGTAGAATTTAGAAAATACATCATCAACTACGACAATCTTGGAGGACATTAAAGTTGTTAACTAAAAAGTACACAAGTACATCATATAAATATATCGATTACAAAACACACCAGCGCAGAATTACCATAATTGATGATGAGCTACGATTTGTTGCTTTAAAGCATTATACAAAATCAAACTGTATAAAAGTAATTTGCAATTTGTCTTGCGTTTTTTTTTATAGCAAGAGAAACTGTAGAATTTGGAAAATATATCATCAACTACGACAATCTTGGAGGACATTAAAGTTGTTAATTAAAAAATACACAAGTACATGTTATAAATATAACGACTTCAAAACACACCAGCCCAGAATTGCCACATTTGATGATGAAGTACGTTTTGTGGATTTAAACCACTATACAAAATCAAACTGTATAAAAGTAATTTGCAATTTGTCTTGCGTTTTTTTTTTTCATAGCAAGACAAGCTGTAGAATTTGGAAAATACTTCATCAACTACGACAATCTTGTAGGACATTAAAGTTGTTAATTAAAAAATACACAAGTACATCATATAAATATAACGACTACAAAACACACCAGCCCAGAATTACCACATTTGATGATGAGCTACGATTTGTTGCTTTAAACCATCATACAAAATCAAACTGTATAAAAGTAATTTGCAATTTGTCTTGCGTTTTTGATTTTTTTTTTCACAGCAAGACAAACTGTAGAATTTGGAAAATACATCATCAACTACGACAATCTTGGAGGACATTAAAGTTGTTAAGTAACAAATACACAGGTACATCATACAAATATAACGATTACAAAACACACCAGCGCAGAATTACCATATTTGATGATGAGCTACGATTTGTTGCTTTAAACCATTATACAAACTCAAACTGTATAAAAGTAATTTGCAGTTTGTATTGCGTTTTTTTATAGCAAGACAAACTGTAGAATTTGGACAATACATCATCAACTACGACAATCTTGGAGGACATTAAAGTTGTTAATTAAAAAATACACAAGTGCATCATATAAATATAACGATTACAAAATACTACACCAGCGCAGAATTACCATATTTATTTATGAGCTACGATTTGTGGGTTTAAACCACTATACAAAATCAAATTGCATAAAATTAATTTGCAATTTGTCCTGCGTTTTTTTTTTTTTTCATAGCAAGACAAACTGTAGAATTTGGAAAATTCATCATCAACTACGACAATCTTGGAGGACATTAAAGTTGTTAAGTAACAAATACACAGGTACATCATACAAATATAACGATTACAAAACACACCAGCGCTGAATTACCATATTTGATGATGAGCTACAATTTGTTGCTTTAAAACTATTATAAAAAATCAAACTTTATAAAAGTAATTTGCAATTTCTCTTGCGTTTTTGTTTGTAGCAAGACAAACTGTAGAATTTGGAAAATATACCATCATATACGACAATCTTGGAGGATATTAAAGTTGTTAATTAAAAAATTCACAGGTACATGTTATAAATATAACAATTACAAAACACACCAGCCCAGAATTGCCACATTTGATGATGAAGTACGTCTTGTGGCTTTAAACCACTATACAAAATCAAATTGTATAAAAGTAATTTGCAATTTGTCTTGCGTTTTTTTTTTTCATAGCAAGACAAACTGTAGAATTTGGAAAATACATCATCAACTACGACAATCTTGGAGGACATTAAAGTTGCTAATTAAAAATTACACAAGTACATCATATAAATATAACGATTACAAAACACACCAGCGCAGAATTGCCACATTTGATGATGAAGTACGATTTGTGGATTTAAACCACTATACAAAATCAGGTATAAAATTAATTTGCAATTTGTCTTGCGTTTTTTTTATAGCAAGACAAACTGTAGAATTTGGAAAATATATCATCAACTACGACAATCTTGGAGGATATTAAAGTTGTTAATTAAAAAATTCACAGGTATATGTTATAAATATAACAATTACAAAACACACCAGCCCAGAATTGCCACATTTGATGATGAAGTACGTTTTGTGGCTTTAAACCACTATACAAAATCAAATTGTATAAAAGTAATTTGCAATTTGTCTTGCGATTTTTTTTATAGCAAGACAATCTGTAGAATTTGGAAAATACATCATCAACTACGACAATCTTGGAGGACATTAAAGTTGTTAATTAAAAAATACACAAGTACATGTTATAAATATAACGACTTCAAAACACACCAGCCCAGAATTGCCACATTTGATGATGAAGTACGTTTTGTGGATTTAAACCACTATACAAAATCAAACTGTATAAAAGTAATTTGCAATTTGTCTTGCGTTTTTTTTTTCATAGCAAGACAAGCTGTAGAATTTGGAAAATACATCATCAACTACGACAATCTTGTAGGACATTAAAGTTGTTAATTAAAAAATACACAAGTACATCATATAAATATAACGACTACAAAACACACCAGCCCAGAATTACCACATTTGATGATGAGCTACGATTTGTTGCTTTAAACCATCATACAAAATCAAGCTGTATAAAAGTAATTTGCAATTTGTCTTGCGTTTTTGTTTTTTTTTTCACAGCAAGACAAACTGTAGAATTTGGAAAATACATCATCAACTACGACAATCTTGGAGGACATTAAAGTTGCTAATTAAAAATTACACAAGTACATCATATAAATATAACGATTACAAAACACACCAGCGCAGAATTACCATATTTGATGATGAGCTACGATTTGTTGCTTTAAACCATTATACAAACTCAAACTGTATAAAAGTAATTTGCAGTTTGTATTGCGTTTTTTTATAGCAAGACAAACTGTAGAATTTGGACAATACATCATCAACTACGACAATCTTGGGGGACATTAAAGTTGTTAATTAAAAAATACACAAGTGCATCATATAAATATAACGATTACAAAATACTACACCAGCGCAGAATTACCATATTTATTTATGAGCTACGATTTGTGGGTTTAAACCGCTATACAAAATCAAATTGCATAAAAGTAATTTGCAATTTGTCTTGCGTTTTTTTTTATAGCAAGACTAACTGTAGAATCTGGAAAATACATCATCAACTACGACAATCTTGGAGGACATTAAGGTTGTTAATTAAAAAATACACATATACGTTATATAAATATGACGACTACAAAACACCAGCGCAGAATTATCATATTTGATGATAAGCCACGATTTGTGGATTGAAATCACAACACAAAAGCAAACTGTAGAAAGGTAATTTGCAATTATCCTAAAAATGATCATCAATTACAACAATCCTTGTAAACAATCAAGCGTTGGTTAGCGATTACAAAACACACCAGCCCAGAATTACCATATTTGATGATGAGATACGATTTGTTGCTTTAAACCATTATACAAAATCAAACGGAATAAAAGTAATTTGCAATTTGTCTTGCGTTTTCTTGTTTTTTATAGCAAGAGAAACTGTAGAATTTGGAAAATACATCAACAACTACGACAATCTTGGGGGGCATTAAAGTTGTTAATTAAAAAATACACAAGTACATCATATAAATATAACGATTACAAAACACACCAGCGCAGAATTACCATATTTGATGATGAGCTACGATTTGTGGCTCTAAACCACTATACAAATAAACTATACAAAAGTAATTTGCATTTTGTCTTGCGTTTTTCTTATAGCAAGACAAACTGCAGAATTTGGAAAATACAACATCAACTCCGACAATCTTGGAGGACATTAACGTTGTTAATTAAAAAATACACAAGTACATCATATAAATATAACGACTACAAAACACACCAGCCCAGAATTGCCACATTTGATGATGAAGTACGAATTGTGGATTTAAGCCACTATACAAAATCAAATTGTATAAAAGTAATTTGCAATTTGTCTTGCGTTTTTTGTTTTTTCTTTCATAGCAAGACAAACTGTAGAATTTGGAAAAAACATCATCAACTACGACAATCTTGGAGGACATTAATGTTGTTAATTAAAAAATACACAAGTACATCATATAAATATATCGATTACAAAACACACAGTTTGTATTGCGTTTTTTTATAGCAAGACAAACTGTAGAATTTGGACAATACATCATCAACTACGACAATCTTGGAGGACATTAAAGTTGTTAATTAAAAAATACACAAGTACATCATATAAATATAACGATTACAAAACACACCAGCGCAGAATTACCATATTTATTTATGAGCTACGATTTGTGGCTTTAAACCACTATACAAAATCAAATTGTATAAAATTAATTTGCAATTTGTCCTGCGTTTTCTTTTCTTTTTTCATAGCAAGACAAACTGTAGAATTTGGAAAATTCATCATCAATTACGACAATCTTGGAGGACATTAAAGTTGTTAATTAAAAAATACACAAGTACATGTTATAAATATAACGATTACAAAACACACCAGCCCAGAATTGCCACATTTGATGATGTAGTACGATTTGTGGATTTAAACCACTATACAAAATCAAATTGTATAAAAGTAATTTGCAATTTGTCTTGCGTTTTTTTTATAGCAAGACAAACTGTAGAATTTGGAAAATACATCATCAACTACGACAACCTTGGAGGACATTAAAGTTGTTAATTAAAAAATACACAAGTACGTCATATAAATATGACGACTACAAAACACCAGCGCAGAATTATCATATTTGATGATAAGCCACGATTTGTGGATTGAAATCACAACACAAAAGCAAACTGTAGAAAAGTAATTTGTAATTTTCCTAAAAATGATCATCAACAACAATCCTTGTAAACAATCAATCGTTGGCTAATGATTACAAAACACACCAGCCCAGAATTACCATATTTGATGATGAGCTACGACTTGTGGCCTTAAACCACAATACAAAATCAAATTGTATAAAAGTAATTTGCAATTTGTCTTGCGTTTTTTTTTTTTCATAGCAAGACAAACTGTAGAATTTGGAAAATACATCATCAACTACGACAGTCTTGGAGGACATTAAAGTTGTTAATTAAAAAATACGCAAGTACATGTTATAAATATAACGACTACAAAACACACCAGCCCAGAATTACCACATTTGATGATGAGCTACGATTTGTTGCTTTAAACCAATATACAAAATCAAACTGTATAAAAGTAATTTGCAATTTGTCTTGCGTTTTTTTATAGCAAGACAAACTGTAGAATTTGGACAATACATCATCAACTACGACAATCTTGGAGGACATTACAGTTGTTAATTAAAAATTACACAAGTACATCATATAAATATAAGGATTACAAAACACACCAGCGCAGAATTACAATATTTGATGACGAGCTACGATTTGTTGCTTTAAACCACTATACAAAATCAAATTGTATAAAAGTAATTAGCAATTTGTCTTGGGTTTTTTTTTGCATAGCAAGACAAACTGTAGAATTTGGAAAATACATCATCAACTACGACAATCTTGGAGGACATTAAAGTTGTTAATTAAAAAATACACAAGTACATCATATAAATATAACGATTACAAAACACACCAGCGCAGAATTACCATATTTGATGATGAGCTACGATTTGTGGCTCTAAACCACTATACAAAAAAACTATACAAAAGTAATTTGCAATTTGTCTTGCGTTTTTTTTTTTTTTTTTTTTCATAGCAAGACAAACTGTAGAATTTGGAAAATTCATCATCAACTACGACAATCTTGGAGGACATTAAAGTTGTTAATTAAAAAATACACAAGTACATGTTATAAATATAACGATTACAAAACACACCAGCCCAGAATTGCCACATCTGATGATGAAGCACGATTTGTGGATTTAAACCACTATACAAAATCAAATTGTATAAAAGTAATTTGCAATTTGTCTTGCGTTTTTTTTATAGCAAGACAAACTGTAGAAGTTGGAAAATACATCATCAACTACCACAATCTTGGAGGACATTAAAGTTGTTAATTAAAAAATACACAAGTACAATATATAAATATAACGATTACAAAACACACCAGCGCAGAATTACCATATTTATTTATGAGCTACGATTTGTGGCTTTAAACCACTATACAAAATCAAATTGTATAAAATTAATTTGCAATTTGTCCTGCGTTTTTTTTTTTTTTTTTTCTTTTTTCATAGCAAGACAAACTGTAGAATTTGGAAAATTCATCATCAATTACGACAATCTTGGAGGACATTAAAGTTGTTAATTAAAAAATACACAAGTACATGTTATAAATATAACGATTACAAAACACACCAACCCAGAATTGCCACATTTGATGATGAAGTACGATTTGTGGATTTAAACCACTATACAAAATCAAATTGTATAAAAGTAATTTGCAATTTGTCTTGCGTTTTTTTTTTTTTATAGCAAGACAAACTGTAGTATTTGGAAAATACATCATCAACTACGACAATCTTGGAGGACATTAAATTTGTTAATTAAAAAACACACAAGTACGCAAGTAAACACACCAGCGCAGAATTACAATATTTGATGACGAGCTACGATTTGTTGCTTTAAACCACTATACAAAATCAAATTGTATAAAAGTAATTTGCAATTTGTCTTGGGTTTTTTTTGCATAGCAAGAGAAACTGTAGAATTTGGAAAATACATCATCAACTACGACAATCTTGGAGGACATTAAAGTTGTTAATTAAAGAATACACAAGTACATCATATAAATATAACGATTACAAAACACACCAGCGCAGAATTACCATATTTGATGATGAGCTACGATTTACCACTATACAAAAAAACTATACAAAAGTAATTTGCAATTTGTCTTGCGTTTTGTTTTTTTTTCATAGCAAGACAAACTGTAGAATTTGGAAAATTCATCATCAACTACGACAATCTTGGAGGACACTAAAGTTGTTAATTAAAAAATACACAAGTACATGTTATAAATATAACGATTACAAAACACACCAGCCCAGAATTGCCACATTTGATGATGAAGTACGGTTTGTGGATTTAAACCACTATACAAAATCAAATTGTATAAAAGTAATTTGCAATTTGTCTTGCGTTTTTTTTTTATAGCAAGATAAACTGTAGAATTTGGAAAATACATCATCAACTACGACAATCTTGGAGGACATTAAAGTTGTTAATTAAAAAATACACAAGTACATGTTGTAAATATAACGATTACAAAACACACCAGCGCAGAATTACCATATTTGATGATGAGCTATGATTTGTGGGTTTAAACCACTATACAAAATCAAACTGTATAAAAGTAATTTGCAATTTGTCTTGCGTTTTTTTTTGCATAGCAAAACAAACTGTAGAATTTGGAAAATACATCATCAACTACGACAATCTTGGAGGACATTAAAGTTGTTAATTAAAAAAACACAAGTATATCATATAAACATTACGACTACAAAACACCAGCGCAGAATTATCATATTTGATGATAAGCCACGATTTGTGGATTGATCACAATACAAAAGCAAACTGTAGAAAAGTAATTTGCAATTTGCCTAAAAATGGTCATTAATTACAACAGTCCTTGTAAACAATCAAGCGTTGGTTGCAAAATACAAAAGAAATCGAAGGAAAGGACCCCTCGTTCCACCCCGCTGTATTGCCTGAAGGGCATTTTGAATACAGCTACATCTTCTTTCCTTCGTTTTTTCTATTACATTTATGATCTTAAAAACTCACAAGTATCATCATATAAATATAACGATTACAAAACACACCAGCGCAGAATTACCATATTTGATGATGAGCTACGGTTTGTTGCTTTAAACCATTATAAAAAATCAAACTGTATAAAAGTAATTTGCAATTTGTCTTGCGTTTTTTTTTATAGCAAGACAAACTGTAGAATTTGGAAAATACATCATCAACTACGACAATCTTGGAAGACATTAAAGTTGTTAATTAAAAAATACACAAGTACATGTTATAAATATAACGATTACAAAACACACCAACTCAGAATTGCCACATTTGATGATGAAGTACGATTTGTGGATTTAAACCACTATACAAAACCAAATTGTATTAAAATAATTTGCAATTTGTCTTGCGTTTTTTTTTTCATAGCAAGACAAACTGTAGAATTCTGAAAATACATCATCAACTACGACAATCTTGGACGACATTAAAGTTGTTAATTAAAAAATACACACGTACATCATGTAAATATAACGACTACAAAACACACCAGCCCAGAATTACCACATTTGATGATGAGCTACGATTTGTTGCTTTAAACCATTATACAAAATCAAACTGTATAAAAGTAATTTGCAATTTGTCTTGCGTGTTTTTTTTTTTTTTTTCATAGCAAGACAAACTGTAGAATTTGGAAAATACATCATCAACTACGACAATCTTGGAGGACATTAAACTTGTTAAGTAACAAATACACAGGTACATCATACAAATATAACGATTACAAAACACACCAGCGCAGAATTACCATATTTGATGATGAGCTACGATTTGTTGCTTTAAAACTATTATAAAAAATCAAACTTTATAAAAGTAATTTGCAATTTCTCTTGCGTTTTTGTTTGTAGCAAGACAAACTGTAGAATTTGTAAAATATACCATCATATACGACAATCTTGGAGGACATTAAAGTTGCTAATTAAAAATTACACAAGTACATGTTATAAATATAACGACTACAAAACACACCAGCCCAGAATTACCACATTTGATGATGAGCTACGATTTGTTGCTTTAAACCAATATACAAAATCAAACTGTATAAAAGTAATTTGCAATTTGTCTTGCGTTTTTTTATAGCAAGACAAACTGTAGAATTTGGACAATACATCATCAACTACGACAATCTTGGAGGACATTACAGTTGTTAATTAAAAATTACACAAGTACATCATATAAATATAAGGATTACAAAACACACCAGCGCAGAATTACAATATTTGATGACGAGCTACGATTTGTTGCTTTAAACTACTATACAAAATCAAATTGTATAAAAGTAATTTGCAATTTGTCTTAGGTTTTTTTTGCATAGCAAGACAAACTGTAGAATTTGGAAAATACATCATCAACTACGACAATCTTGGAGGACATTAAAGTTGTTAATTAAAAAATACACAAGTACATCATATAAATATAACGATTACAAAACACACCAGCGCAGAATTACCATATTTGATGATGAGCTACGATTTGTGGCTCTAAACCACTATACAAAATCAAATTGTATAAAAGTAATTTGCAATTTGTCTTGCGTTTTTTTTGTAGCAAGACAAACTGTAGAAGTTGGAAAATACATCATCAACTACCACAATCTTGGAGGACATTAAAGTTGTTAATTAAAAAATACACAAGTACAATATATAAATATAACGATTACCAAACACACCAGCGCAGAATTACCATATTTATTTATGAGCTACGATTTGTGGCTTTAAACCACTATACAAAATCAAATTGTATAAAATTAATTTGCAATTTGTCCTGCGTTTTTTTTTTTTTTCTTTTTTCATAGCAAGACAAACTGTAGAATTTGGAAAATTCATCATCAATTACGACAATCTTGGAGGACATTAAAGTTGTTAATTAAAAAATACACAAGTACATGTTATAAATATAACGTTTACAAAACACACCAACCCAGAATTGCCACATTTGATGATGAAGTACGATTTGTGGATTTAAACCACTATACAAAATCAAATTGTATAAAAGTAATTTGCAATTTGTCTTGCGGTTTCTTTTGCATAGCAAAACAAACTGTAGAATTTGGAAAATACATCATCAACTACGACAATCTTGGAGGACATTAAAGTTGTTAATTAAAAAAACACAAGTATATCATATAAACATAACGACTACAAAACACCAGCGCAGAATTATCATATTTGATGATAAGCCACGATTTGTGGATTGATCACAATACAAAAGCAAACTGTAGAAATGTAATTTGCAATTTGCCTAAAAATGATCATTAATTACAACAATCCTTGTAAACAATCAAGCGTTGGTTGCAAAATACAAAAAAAATCGAAGGAAAGGACCCCTCGTTCCACCCCGCTGTATTGCCTGAAGGGCATTTTGAATACAGCGACATCTTCTTTCCTTCGTTTTTTCTATTACATTTATGATCTTAAAAACTCACAAGTATCATCATATAAATATAACGATTACAAAACACACCAGCTCAGAATTACCATATTTGATGATGAGCTACGGTTTGTTGCTTTAAACCATTATAAAAAATCAAACTGTATAAAAGTAATTTGCAATTTGTCTTGCGTTTTTTTTTTATAGCAAGACAAACTGTAGAATTTGGAAAATACATCATCAACTACGACAATCTTGGAAGACATTAAAGTTGTTAATTAAAAAATACACAAGTACATGTTATAAATATAACGATTACAAAACACACCAACTCAGAATTGCCACATTTGATGATGAAGTACGATTTGTGGATTTAAACCACTATACAAAACCAAATTGTATTAAAATAATTTGCAATTTGTCTTGCGTTTTTTTTTTTCATAGCAAGACAAACTGTAGAATTGGGAAAATACATCATCAACTACGACAATCTTGGACGACATTAAAGTTGTTAATTAAAAAATACACACGTACATCATGTAAATATAACGACTACAAAACACACCAGCCCAGAATTACCACATTTGATGATGAGCTACGATTTGTTGCTTTAAACCATTATACAAAATCAAACTGTATAAAAGTAATTTGCAATTTGTCTTGCGTGTTTTTTTTTTTTTTTTTTTTTCATAGCAAGACAAACTGTAGAATTTGGAAAATACATCATCAACTACGACAATCTTGGAGGACATTAAACTTGTTAAGTAACAAATACACAGGTACATCATACAAATATAACGATTACAAAACACACCAGCGCAGAATTACCATATTTGATGATGAGCTACGATTTGTTGCTTTAAAACTATTATAAAAAATCAAACTTTATAAAAGTAATTTGCAATTTCTCTTGCGTTTTTGTTTGTAGCAAGACAAACTGTAGAATTTGTAAAATATACCATCATATACGACAATCTTGGAGGACATTAAAGTTGCTAATTAAAAATTACACAAGTACATCATATAAATATAACGATTACAAAACACACCAGCGCAGAATTACCATATTTGATGATGATCTACGATTTGTTGCTTTAAACCATTATACAAAATCAAACTGTATAAAAGTAATTTGCAGTTTGTATTGCGTTTTTCTATAGCAAGACAAACTGTAGAATTTGGACAATACATCATCAACTACGACAATCTTGGAGGACATTAAAGTTGTTAATTAAAAAATACACAAGTACATCATATAAATATAACGATTACAAAACACACCAGCGCAGAATTACCATATTTATTTATGAGCTACGATTTGTGGCTTTAAACCACTATACAAAATCAAATTGTATAAAATTAATTTGCAATTTGTCCTGCGTTTTTTTTCTTTTTTCATAGCAAGACAAACTGTAGAATTTGGAAAATTCATCATCAATTACGACAATCTTGGAGGACATTAAAGTTGTTAATTAAAAAATACACAAGTACATGTTATAAATATAACGATTACAAAACACACCAGCCCAGAATTGCCACATTTGATGATGTAGTACGATTTGTGGATTTAAACCACTATACAAAATCAAATTGTATAAAAGTAATTTGCAATTTGTCTTGCGTTTTTTTTATAGCAAGACAAACTGTAGAATTTGGAAAATACATCATCAACTACGACAACCTTGGAGGACATTAAAGTTGTTAATTAAAAAATACACAAGTACGTCATATAAATATGACGACTACAAAACACCAGCGCAGAATTATCATATTTGATGATAAGCCACGATTTGTGGATTGAAATCACAACACAAAAGCAAACTGTAGAAAAGTAATTTGCAATTTTCCTAAAAATGATCATCAACAACAATCCTTGTAAACAATCAATCGTTGGCTAATGATTACAAAACACACCAGCCCAGAATTACCATATTTGATGATGAGCTACGACTTGTGGCCTTAAACCACAACACAAAATCAAATTGTATAAAAGTAATTTGCAATTTGTCTTGCGTTTTTTTTTTTTTTCATAGCAAGACAAACTGTAGAATTTGGATTAAAAAATACACAAGTACATGTTATAAATATAACGACTACAAAACACACCAGCCCAGAATTACCACATTTGATGATGAGCTACGATTTGTTGCTTTAAACCAATATACAAAATCAAACTGTATAAAAGTAATTTGCAATTTGTCTTGCGTTTTTTTATAGCAAGACAAACTGTAGAATTTGGACAATACATCATCAACTACGACAATCTTGGAGGACATTACAGTTGTTAATTAAAAATTACACAAGTACATCATATAAATATAAGGATTACAAAACACACCAGCGCAGAATTACAATATTTGATGACGAGCTACGATTTGTTGCTTTAAACTACTATACAAAATCAAATTGTATAAAAGTAATTTGCAATTTGTCTTAGGTTTTTTTTGCATAGCAAGACAAACTGTAGAATTTGGAAAATACATCATCAACTACGACAATCTTGGAGGACATTAAAGTTGTTAATTAAAAAATACACAAGTACATCATATAAATATAACGATTACAAAACACACCAGCGCAGAATTACCATATTTGATAATGAGCTACGATTTGTGGCTCTAAACCACTATACAAAAAAACTATACAAAAGTAATTTGCAATTTGTCTTGCGTTTTTTTTTTTTTTTTTTTTTCATAGCAAGACAAACTGTAGAATTTGGAAAATTCATCATCAACTACGACAATCTTGGAGGACATTAAAGTTGTTAATTAAAAAATACACAAGTACATGTTATAAATATAACGATTACAAAACACACCAGCCCAGAATTGCCACATCTGATGATGAAGCACGATTTGTGGATTTAAACCACTATACAAAATCAAATTGTATAAAAGTAATTTGCAATTTGTCTTGCGTTTTTTTTATAGCAAGACAAACTGTAGAAGTTGGAAAATACATCATCAACTACCACAATCTTGGAGGACATTAAACTT
This sequence comes from Aphodius granarius, assembly GCA_963971325.1. Lineage (NCBI taxonomy): Eukaryota > Metazoa > Arthropoda > Insecta > Coleoptera > Scarabaeidae > Aphodius > Aphodius granarius. The sequence goes on from OZ020225.1 coordinate 10,229,069, forward strand.
GTTAATTAAAAAATACACAAGTACAATATATAAATATAACGATTACAAAACACACCAGCGCAGAATTACCATATTTATTTATGAGCTACGATTTGTGGCTTTAAACCACTATACAAAATCAAATTGTATAAAATTAATTTGCAATTTGTCCTGCGTTTTTTTTTTTTTCTTTTTTCATAGCAAGACAAACTGTAGAATTTGGAAAATTCATCATCAATTACGACAATCTTGGAGGACATTAAAGTTGTTAATTAAAAAATACACAAGTACATGTTATAAATATAACGATTACAAAACACACCAACCCAGAATTGCCACATTTGATGATGAAGTACGATTTGTGGATTTAAACCACTATACAAAATCAAATTGTGTAAAAGTAATTTGCAATTTGTCTTGCGTTTTTTTTTATAGCAAGACAAACTGTAGTATTTGGAAAATACATCATCAACTACGACAATCTTGGAGGACATTAAATTTGTTAATTAAAAAACACACAAGTACGCAAGTAAACACACCAGCGCAGAATTACAATATTTGATGACGAGCTACGATTTGTTGCTTTAAACCACTATACAAAATCAAATTGTATAAAAGTAATTTGCAATTTGTCTTGGGTTTTTTTTGCATAGCAAGAGAAACTGTAGAATTTGGAAAATACATCATCAACTACGACAATCTTGGAGGACATTAAAGTTGTTAATTAAAAAATACACAAGTACATCATATAAATATAACGATTACAAAACACACCAGCGCAGAGTTACCATATTTGATGATGAGCTACGATTTGTGGCTCTAAACCACTATACAAAAAAACTATACAAAAGTAATTTGCAATTTGTCTTGCGTTTTTTTTTCTTTTTCATAGCAAGACAAACTGTAGAATTTGGAAAATTCATCATCAACTACGACAATCTTGGAGGACATTAAAGTTGTTAATTAAAAAATACTCAAGTACATGTTATAAATATAACGATTACAAAACACACCAGCCCAGAATTGCCACATTTGATGATGAAGTACGGTTTGTGGATTTAAACCACTATACAAAATCAAATTGTATAAAAGTAATTTGCAATTTGTCTTGCGTTTTTTTTTTTTATAGCAAGATAAACTGTAGAATTTGGAAAATACATCATCAACTACGACAATCTTGGAGGACATTAAAGTTGTTAATTAAAAAATACACAAGTACATGTTGTAAATATAACGATTACAAAACACACCAGCGCAGAATTACCATATTTGATGATGTGCTATGATTTGTGGGTTTAAACCACTATACAAAATCAAACTGTATAAAAGTGATTTGCAATTTGTCTTGCGGTTTTTTTTGCATAGCAAAACAAACTGTAGAATTTGGAAAATACATCATCAACTACGACAATCTTGGAGGACATTAAAGTTGTTAATTAAAAAAACACAAGTATATCATATAAACATAACGACTACAAAACACCAGCGCAGAATTATCATATTTGATGATAAGCCACGATTTGTGGATTGATCACAATACAAAAGCAAACTGTAGAAAAGTAATTTGCAATTTGCCTAAAAATGATCATTAATTACAACAATCCTTGTAAACAATCAAGCGTTGGTTGCAAAATACAAAAAAAATCGAAGGAAAGGACCCCTCGTTCCACCCCGCTGTATTGCCTGAAGGGCATTTTGAATACAGCGACATCTTCTTTCCTTCGTTTTTTCTATTACATTTATGATCTTAAAAACTCACAAGTATCATCATATAAATATAACGATTACAAAACACACCAGCGCAGAATTACCATATTTGATGATGAGCTACGGTTTGTTGCTTTAAACCATTATAAAAAATCAAACTGTGTAAAAGTAATTTGCAACTTGTCTTGCGTTTTTTTTATAGCAAGACAAACTGTAGAATTTGGAAAATACATCATCAACTACAACAATCTTGGACGACATTAATGTTGTTAATTAAAAAATAAACAAATATATGTTATAAATATAACGATTACAAAACACCCTAGCGCAGAATTACCATATTTGATGATGAGCTATGATTTGTGGGTTTAAGCCACTATACAAAATCAAACTGTATAAAGGTAATTTGCAATTTGTCTTGCGTTTTTATTTCATAGCAAGACAAACTGTAGAATTTGGAAAATACATCATCAACTACGACAATCTTGGAGGACACTAAAGTTGTTAATTAAAAAATACACAAGTACATGTTATAAATATAACGATTACAAATCACACCAGCGCAGAATTACCATATTTGATGATGAGCTATGATTTGTGGGTTTAAGCCACTATACAAAATCAAACTGTATAAAAGTAATTTGCAATTTGTCTTGCGTTTTTTTTTTATAGCAAGACAAACTGTAGAATTTGGAAAATACATCATCAACTACGACAATCTTGGAGGACATTAAAGTTGTTAATTAAAAAATACACAAGTACATGTTATAAATATAACGATTACAAAACACACCAGCGCAGAATTACCAAATTTGATGATGAGCTATGATTTGTGGGTATAAGCCACTATACAAAATCAAACTGTATAAAGGTAATTTGCAATTTGTCTTGCGTTTTTTTTTTTTTTTTTCATAGCAAGACAAACTGTAGAATTTGGAAAATGCATCATCAACTACGACAATCTTGGAGGACATTAAAGTTGTTAATTAAAAAATACACAAGTACATGTTGTAAATATAACGATTACAAAACACACCAGCGCAGAATTACCATATTTGATGATGAGCTATGATTTGTGAGTTTAAACCACCATACAAAATCAAACTGTATAAAAGTAATTTGCAATTTGTCTTGCGGTTTTTTTTGCATAGCAAGACAAACTGTAGAATTTGGAAAATACATCATCAACTACGACAATCTTGGAGGACATTAAAGTTGTTAATTAAAAAATACACAAGTACATCATATAAATATAACGACTACAAAACACCAGCGCAGAATTATCATATTTGATGATAAGCCACGATTTGTGGATTGAAATCACAATACAGAAGCAAACTGTAGAAAAGTAATTTGCCATTTCCCTAAAAGTGATCATCAATTACAACAATCCTTGTAAACAATCAAGCGTTGGTTGCAAAATACAAAAGAAACGAAGGAAAGGACCCCTCGTTCCACCCCGCTGTATTGCCTGAAGGGCATTTTGAATACAGCGACATCTTCGTTCCTTCGTTTTTTCTATTACATTTATGATGTTAAAAACTCACAAGTATCATCATATAAATATAACGATTACAAAACACACCAGCGCAGAATTACCATATTTGATGATGAGCTACGATTTGTTGCTTTAAACCATTAAACAAAATCAAACTGTATAAAAGTAATTTGCAATTTGTCTTGCGTTTTTTTTTTATAGCAAGACAAACTGTAGAATTTGGAAAATACATCATCAACTACGACAATCTTGGAGGACATTAAAGTTGTTAATTAAAAAATACACAAGTACATATTATAAATATAACGATTACAAAGCACACCAGCGCAGAATTACCATATTTGATGATGAGCTATGATTTGTGGGTATAAGCCACTATACAAAATCAAACTGTATAAAGGTAATTTGCAATTTGTCTTTCGTTTTATTTTTTTTCATAACAAGACAAACTGTAGAATTTGGAAAATGCATCATCAACTACGACAATCTTGGAGGACATTAAAGTTGTTAATTAAAAAATACACAAGTACATCATATAAATATGACGACTACAAAGCACCAGCGCAGAATTATCATATTTGATGATAAGCCACGATTTGTGGATTGAAATCACAACACAAAAGCAAACTGTAGAAAAGTAATATGCAATTTTCCTAAAAATGATCATCAATTACAACAATCCTTGTAAACAATCAAGCGTTGGTTGCAAAATACAAAAAAAAACGAAGGAAAGGATCCCTCCTTCCACCTCGCTGTATTACCTGAAGGACATTTTGAATGCAGCGACATTTATGATGTTAAAAACTCACAAGTATCATCATATAAATATAACGATTACAATTGATGATGTATTTTCCAAATTCTACAGTTTGTCTTGCTGTAAAAAAAAAAAAACGCAAGACAAATGGCAAATTGCTTTTATGTTGTAACGATAGTGCCTTGCTTAAGCGAGGACTGACGTCGCCGCGGCGCGGGAATATTCGAGAAGAAACAAGAGTAAACGCGAGTGCGACTCCCCGATGTAGAATATTTCGGCGGACTCGGGAAGGCGTGCGGCGTGGACTGACAGGCGCGCGGGTTGGCCCGGCCTATGTTCGCGAAGAATCTAGAAAGGCCAGGAATTATCACGAAGGTCGAGGCGCGGACTATAAAAGCGCGTAACGGACGCCGCGATAGTCAGTTTTTGCCTGGAAGCGCTACGAGTGAATACCAAGAGATCCACATAGCGACAGTGTGCAAATAAATAAGTGCTGTATTTACATGAATAGAGTTATTATAGTTATAAATAGAGTTGTGATTTTTAGTTGTGTTTAAAATAAATAAACTCTACACACACTGGACGTTTTCTTCGAACCCAAAACGTAACAACTGGTGTCAGAAGTGGGATTGAAGAAAATATAAGTGACAAGTGTGTGTAGTGACCATGGCCACCTTGGACAATTTAAAGGTGAAGGATTTGCGACAGGAGTTGGAGGATCGTGATCTGGACACGTCTGGAAAAAAGGAAGATCTTAAGAAGAGGCTATCAGTATATCTAATATCGATAGGCGAAGATCCAGACACGTACGTATTCGAGAGTCTCGAAATGAAGCTTCTCGAAATAAAGATGCAAGAAAATTCTCAAAACCTCGAGAACCTCAAAGCCGGATTGCAAGAGAAGCTTCTGGAAAACTCTCAAAACATCGAGAACCTCAAAGCCGGATTGCAAGAGAAGCTTCTGGAAAACTCTCAAAACATCGAGAACCTCAAAGCCGGATTGCAAGAGAAGCTTCTAGAAAATTCGCAAATTCTTGAAACGAAGATGCAAGAAAATTCTCAAAACATCGAGAGACTGCAAGAGAAGCTTCTAGAAATTTCGCAAAATCTCGAAATCAGACTACATGAGAAACTTCTTGAAAATGCTCGAAACCTTGAAAGCAGACAAGAGATGTTTGAAACCCGACTACACGAGGAACTTCTAGAACATAAAGGGAACCTTGAAGAGAAGGTTCTAGAAAATTCTCGAAGCCTCGAATTCAAGCAAGAGATGCTGGAAACCAGACTGATAGAAAATATTGATAACAAGGTGAGAAGTCTGGAAGAGCAGCTACAAGAAAATCTGAAGATTGTGGACAATAAAATAAAAGAAATTGCTGAAAAATCAGATAAAGACGACATACTGGATGCGAAAAAGTTCCGAGTAACTGCGACGGATTCCGTGATAAGGGAGGTCAAGTCCAGCATTAAACCACCAACCTTTGATGGGACCACATCATGGGATAACTACAAGAAACAATTTGAGGCAGCTGCTAGGGCTAATGGATGGACAACGCAGGAGAAAGCTATTTCTCTGACTATGGCGTTGCGCGGCAATGCGGTGGACATTCTTCAGACTTTGCCCGAATCCGAGTTGAACGACTTCGAAAAGTTAGTGAAGGCAGTCGAGGTGAGGTACGGCCACGCTCATCTCGAACAAGTATTTCAACTCCAGCTGAAGAATAGAATCCAAAAATCGTCGGAAACCCTACAGGAATTTCAATCAGACATTGCCCGCCTGGTCAGGTATGCCTATCCGAATGCCCCGGAAACCCTTTTGGAAACTCTTGGGGTCCATGCCTTTGTGGATGGCATAAGAGATGTGCAAATACAGCAGGCACTCAGAATGGCACGACCCAGGACGATTGCCGATGCATTGACTCATGCCTTAGAAGTGGAGGTAGCCAAAGAAACATCCAGGGGACATGCACGACTTCGGGGTGTCGAGCTGGAGGAAAATAGGAGAAGGTCCCTACGCTGCTGGCACTGTGGTGAATTAGGCCATACCAGGAACAAGTGCAAGAAGTTTCTGGAGAGCATGGCCAAAATGAAGCAGGAAAACTAAAATGGGTCGATGCGAAGGGGCAACCATCGACTCGTGCCAAACACGCCCCACTGAGAGTTAAGGTGGCGACATTGCAGCATTTGTTGACAAGCCTATTCGTCGATGGAAAGATCAACGGACGACCGGGCTCATTACTGCTGGATACTGGCGCTACCAAAACCATTGTAAGACCGGATGTCATAAATCCTAAGCGGATAAAGTCCTCCAAGTGGAAGTTGAGGACGGCAACAGGAGAAAGAGCGACAGTCCTAGGAGAAACCCGAGCCACTATCGAGATAGAAAATTCTTCATTGGAGCACGATGTGCTGGTTGCTGACATCGAAGATGAAGTGATTCTCGGTATGGATGTGATGAATTCCTATGGCTTCCAGCTGGACCTGAAACAGGGCCTTTTGAGGATTGGTTTGGAAGAACATGTCCTGTATCAAGGGGAGACATCCGAGCCAGAGTGCTTCTCAAGGATGACATAGTTCTTGCGGCAAGAAGTGAAGCTGTTGCAACGGCCACTTGGGATAAGAACATCACACAAACCAAGTTAGTACTCATGGAGCCAGCGTACCGGCACGGGAGGCTGGAAAATGGCATCGTAGTAGGCAAGGCTTTGGTGGCGACAGACGGTAATGTACCAGTACGCCTTATGAACCTGAACGACTACGCAGTATCCCTGAAGAGAGGAGTTGTAGTAGGATACTGTTCAGCTATCTCCGCCGTCGTCCGTAACACCGAGGCGTGTGAGGTTGCCCCTTCCCAAGCACCCAAAAGTATGCCAGACTTGCTACCGCCAATCAGCAAGTCCCTGTCAAGTCACCAACGACAGAAAGTTTACCATCTGCTTCAACAATACCGAGACATTTTTCAAATTGATGGAGACCCAAACGGACGTACTGCGATAGTAAAGCACAGAATTGACACAGGTGATTCCAGACCCATCAGACAAGCCGCACGAAGATTACCGCTGGCTAAACGCGAAGAAGCCGAACAAATAATTCAGGACATGAAGAACGAAGGAGTGATTAAACCTTCCAACAGTCCATGGGCGTCGCCGGTGGTGCTTGTTAAGAAGAAAGACGGCTCCACGAGATTCTGTGTAGATTACAGACAACTGAACAACGTCACCAAAAAGGACAGTTATCCACTGCCTAGAATAGATGACACTTTGGATACTCTGGCAGGATCAGAATTGTTCTCCACACTAGATCTCAAGAGTGGATATTGGCAGGTCGAACTGCAAGACGAGGATAGGGAAAAGACCGCATTCACCGTAGGGTCGGGTCTTTGGGAGTTTACCGTGATGCCCTTTGGTCTTTGCAACGCCCCTGCCACGTTTGAGCGACTTATGGAGAATGTCTTACGTGGCCTGTCCTGGGAAACCTGCCTAGTCTATTTGGACGACATAATAGTTGTCGGTAAGACATTCGAAGACCATTTGAAAAACTTGGAGAACGTTTTCCGAAGACTTAGAGCTGCCAACTTAAAGTTGAGTCCAAAAAAATGTCACATACTTCAAGAAAAAGTAAACTACCTTGGCCATGTGGTCTCAAAAGATGGAGTCGCTGTTGACCCTGTTAAAATTAAGGCGATTAGAAACTGGCCTGTGCCTAGAGATAAACATGAGATAAGAAGTTTTCTTGGACTTTGCACCTACTACAGACGATACGTACCAGGATTTGCCCATATAGCCAAACCCCTGACTAAACTTACAGAAGATGCCCGACAATTCTGCTGGGATGAAGAATGTCAGCTATCATTCGAGCATTTGAAGCAACGTCTTATCAGTGCACCAATATTGTGTTACCCGTTGCCCGAAGGCAAGTTCATCTTGGATACCGATGCCAGTAATGTTGGATTGGGAGGCGTCCTATCACAGCTTCAGGACGGCGAAGAGAAGGTCATCGGGTACTTTAGTAAAGTTCTTTCTAAGCCCGAAAGGAATTATTGTGTCACAAGAAAAGAATTACTGGCAGTCGTTAAATCTGTAGAACACTTTTACAAATACCTTTACGGCAGGAAGTTCTTACTAAGAACGGACCACGCTGCGCTTAGATGGCTGCTTCAGTTTAGAAATCCAGAGGGGCAAGTAGCCAGGTGGATAGAAAGGCTGCAACAATACGACTTTGACATTGAGCACAGGGCAGGAAGGATCCACTGGAATGCCGACGCACTTTCTCGACGACCTTGTCCAGTGGATTGCGAACACTGTTGCCGAGTAGAGAGGAAGTGCGCCGTTGTAGATAGAACCACTGCCGTGGATGAAGATTGGTCAGCAGAACGATTGATTGCTGATCAGAAAAACGACCCCTATCTAAGACTTCTGTTTGATTGGAAGGAAAATGGGCAGCGACCGAACTGGCAGAAAGTGGCTCCCGGTTCTTCGGCGCTAAAATCTTATTGGGCCCAGTGGGACTCGATTACAATGGAGGACGGAGTATTAAAGCGAAAAATAGAAAATGATGATGGTACAACTTACACATTACAACTATTGGTACCAAAGAATAGGATCCCACAGGTGCTGTCGCATATCCACGATGGTACATCCGGAGGACATTTTGGTATCCGAAAAACCGTCGAGAAGATAAAAGAGCGGTTTTACTGGTCGGGTTACCAGGACAATGTCAAGGAGTGGTGCCGGAAATGTAAAGTTTGCGCCGAAAGTAAAGGACCCCAGAAGAAGCCACGAGCACCGATGAGGCCATACAACGTTGGTAGTCCTTTTGAACGAATAGCCATCGATGTCGCAGGCCCCTTCCCCGAGACCGACAACGGCAATAAATACATCGTGGTAGTGATGGACTACTTCAGTAAATGGACCGAAGCATATGCCCTTCCTGACCAGACAGCAGCTTCAATCGCAGACGTCCTCGTGAAAGAGCTGATTTGCCGCTTTGGTGTCCCGCTGCAGATCCACTCAGACCAGGGCAGGAATTTCGAGAGTAAACTTTTTACTAAGGTGTGCGAGTCCTTGGGAATACAGAAGACCAGGACTACCCCGTTACACCCCAGTCGGATGGCATGGTGGAAAGGATGAACAGAACCATGGGAAAATACCTTTCCAAGGTGGTTGCCGATCACCAGAGAGACTGGGACAACCACATCCACCTGTTTTTGCTAGCTAACAGGTCAGCTGTACAGGAAAGCACTGGTCGAAGTCCAGCCAGCATTTTATTTGGCAGAGAACTCAGGCTGCCCTGTGACCTGAAGTTTGGATCGAAACCTGGAGATGATGTTGCGGGTGAGGACTATGTGACCGACCTCAAGAGGAAGATGGACGATATCCACCAGCACGTGAGGCAGAACCTTCAGGACGCGAGCGAACGGATGAAAGACCGATACGACGTAAGGGGCAAGCAGGGAGGTTAGCAACAAGGAGACCTGGTGTGGCTGTACAATCCTCGGCGCAGAAAAGGATTTTCGCCCAAACTCCAACGAAACTGGGAAGGTCCTTTTGAAATCGTTAAGCGGATAAACGACGTGGTGTACCGGATTAAGAAGCTTCCCTCAGGAAAACCAATGGTTGTCCATTTCAATCGTCTGGCACCGTACGAGGGCACCAACGTTGACGAAGAACGCGTGAACCAGATAGGTAGAGAAGACCAACTGGAGAAATTCCTTGCTGAGTTCTCGACTGGCCGCAAGGTGCGGTATGGTGTCACGAAGGAAGAACGTCGTGACCTCTTTGCGATGCCGGAAGATTATTCGTTGGCCCATTGCGTAGGAAGCGATCTGCTTATGCGAAAAGGAATAGCCACGGTTTTTCGAAGGAAATTGGTGGGCAGATTCAAAAACTGAAGGAGCAACAGCCGGAGATCGGAAAAGCCCTTGAGTTGGAAACAAACAAGAGGCACATTTATTATTTGGTAACCAAGAATTCCTCGTTTGCCAAGCCAACTTACAACTCGATGTGGGCATCACTTCTGGAACTGAAACGCCGTATGTTGTTGAATGGTGAAAATAAATTAGCCATACCAAAGCTGGGATGCGGACTGGACAGGCTGGACTGGAGGGTAGTAAGGAACATGCTGGAGACCATCTTCAGGGACACCTCTATCCAGATCGTCGTCTGTTGTTTTACTCTGCGACCCCGTTTGCCAACTGAGAAAAGTGTCCAGTGCTATTTTTACAGCATGGGCACCTGCACAAAAGGACCTGACTGCCAGTACCTCCATGGGGATGCTGTTTCGGGGCGAAACAGTCTAAGAGGAGGGCAATGTAACGATAGTGCCTTGCTTAAGCGAGGACTGACGTCGCCGCGGCGCGGGAATATTCGAGAAGAAACAAGAGTAAACGCGAGTGCGACTCCCCGATGTAGAATATTCCGGCGGACTCGGGAAGGCGTGCGGCGTGGACTGACAGGCGCGCGGGTTGGCCCGGCCTATGTTCGCGAAGAATCTAGAAAGGCCAGGAATTATCACGAAGGTCGAGGCGCGGACTATAAAAGCGCGTAACGGACGCCGCGATAGTCAGTTTTTGCCTGGAAGCGCTACGAGTGAATACCAAGAGATCCACATAGCGACAGTGTGCAAATAAATAAGTGCTGTATTTATATAAATAGAGTTATTATAGTTATTAATAGAGTTGTGATTTTTAGTTGTGTTTAAAATAAATAAACTCTACACACACAGGACGTTTTCTTCGAACCCAAAACGTAACAATATAGTTTGATTTTGTACAGTGGTTTAAAGCAACAAATCGTAGCTCATAATAAATTATGGTAATTCTGCGCTGGTGTGTTTTGTAGTCGTTATATTTATATGATGTACTTGTGTATTTTTTAATTAACAACTTTAATGTCGTACAAGATTGTCGTAGTCGATGATGTATTTTCCAAATTCTACAGTTTGTCTTGCGATAAAGAAAACGCAAGACAAATTGCAAACTGCTTTTATATAGCTTGATTTTGTATAGTGGTTTAAAGCCACAAATCGTAGCTCATCATCAAATATGGTAATTCTGCGCTGGTGTGTTTTGTAATCGTTATATTTATAACATGTACTTGTGTATTTTTTAATTAACAACTTTAATGTCTTCCAAGATTGTCGTAGTTGATGATGTATTTTCCAAATCCTACAGTTTGTCTTGCTATGAAAAAAAAAAAAAACGCAAGACAAATTGCAAATTACTTTTATACAGTTTGATTTTGTATAATAGTTTAAAGCAACAAATCGTAGCTCATCATCAAATATGGTAATTCTGCGCTGGTGTGCTTTGTGCACGATATATTTATATGATGTACCTCTGTATTTTTTAATTAACAACTTTAATGTCCTCCAAGATTGTCGTAGTTGATGATGTATTTTCCAAATTCTACAGTTTATCTTGCTATAAAAAAAAAACGCAAGACAAATTGCAAATTTCTTTTATACAGTTTGATTTTGTATAATGGATTAAAGCAACAAATCGTAGCTCATCATCAAATGTGGTAATTCTGAGCTGGTGTGTTTTGTAGTCGTTATATTTATATGGTGTACTTGTGTATTTTTTTATTAACAACGTTAATGTCCTCCAAGATTGTCGTAGTTGATGATGTGTTTTCCAAATTCTACAGTTTGTCTTGCTATGAAAAAAAAAAAAAAAAAAAAAAAAACGCAAGACAAATTGCAAATTACTTTTATACAATTTGATTTTGTATAGTGGTTTAAAGCCACAAATCGTAGCTCATCATCAAATATGGTAATTCTGGGCTGGTGTGTTTTGTAATCGTTATATTTATATGATGATACTTGTGGGTTTTTAACATCATAAATGTAATAGAAAAAACGAAGGAAAGAAGATGTCGCTGTATTCAAAATGCCCTTCAGGTAATACAGCGGGGTGGAAGGAGGGATCCTTTCCTTCGTTTTTTTTGTATTTTGCAACCAACCCTTGATTGTTTACAAGGATTGTTGTAATTGATGATCATTTTCAGGCAAATTGCAAATTACTTTTCTACAGTTTGCTTTTGTATTATGATTTCAATCCATAAATCGTGGCTTATCATCAAATATGATAATTCTGCGCTGGTGTTTTGTAGTCGTTATATTTATATGATGTGCTTGTGTATTTTTTAATTAACAACTTTAATGTCGTCCAAGATTGTCGTAGTTGATGATGTATTTTCCAAATTCTACAGTTTCTCTTGCTATGAAAACAAAAAAACGCTAGACAAATTGCAAATTACTTTTATTCAGTTTGATTTTGAATAATAGTTTAAAGCAACAAATCGTATCTCATCATCAAATATGGTAATTCTGCGCTGGTGTGTTTTGTACACGATATATTTATATGATGTTCCTGTGTATTTTTTAATTAACAACTTTAATGTCCTCCAAGATTGTCGTAGTTGATGATGCATTTTCCAAATCCTACAGTTTGTCTTGCTATGAAAAAAAAAAAAAAAACGCAAGACAAATTGCAAATTACTTCTATACAGTTTGATGTTGTATAATGGTTTAAAGCAACAAATCGCAGCTCATCACCAAATATGGTAATTCCGGGCTGGTGTGTTTTGTAATTGTTATATTTATATGACGCACTTGTGTATTTTTAATTAACAACTTTAATGTCCTCCAAGATTGTCGTAGTTGATGATGTATTTTCCAAATTCTACAGTTTGTCTTGCTATAAAAAAAACGCACGACCAATTGCAAATTTCTTTTATACAGTTTGATTTTATATAGTGGTTTAAAGCTACAAATCATAGCTCATCATCAAATATGGTAATTCTGCGCTGGTGTGTTTTGTAGTCGTTATATTTATATGATGTAGATGTAGTGTGAGTTTGTCTTGCTACGAAAACAAAAAAAAAGCAAGACAAATTGCAAATTATATTTATACAGTTTGATTTTGTATAGTGGTTCAAACCCACAAATCATAGCTGATCATCAAATTTGGTAATTCTGCGCTGGTGTGTTTTGTAATCGTTATATTTATATGATGTACTTGTGTATTTTTTAATTAACAACTTTATTGTCCTCCAAGATTGCCGTAGTTGATGATGTATTTTCCAAATTCTACAGTTTCTCTTGCTATGAAAACAAAAAAACGCTAGACAAATTGCAAATTACTTTTATTCAGTTTGATTTTGAATAATAGTTTAAAGTAACAAATCGTATCTCATCATTAAATATGGTAATTCTGCGCTGGTGTGTTTTGTAGTCGTTATATTTAAATGATGTACTTGTGTATTTTTTAATTAACAACTTTAATTTCCTCCAAGATTGTCGTAGTTGATTATGTATTTGCCAAATTCTACAGTTTGTCTTGCTATAAAAAAAACGCAAGACAAATTGCAAATTTCTTTTATACAGTTTGATTTTGTATAATAGTTTAAAGCAGCAAATCGTAGCTCATCATCAAATATGGTAATTCTGCGCTGGTGTGTTTTGTAGTCGTTATATTTATATGATGTACTTGTGTATTTTTTAATTAACAACTTTAATGTCGTCCAAGATTGTCGTAGTTGATGATGTATTTTCCAAATCCTACAGTTTGTCTTGCTATGAAAAAGAAAAAAAAAACGCAAGACAAATTGCAAATTACTTCTATACAGTTTGATGTTGTATAATGGTTTAAAGCAACAAATCGTAGCTCATCATCAACTATGGTAATTCTGCGCTGGTGTGTTTTGTAGTCGTTATATTTATATGATGTACTTGTGTATTTTTTAATTAACAACATTAATGTCCTCCAAGATTGTCGTAGTTGATGATGTATTTTCCAAATTCTACAGTTTGTCTTGCTATAAAAAAAAACGCACGACAAATTGCAAATTTCTTTTATACAGTTTGATTTTATATAGTGGTTTAAAGCTACAAATCATAGCTCATCATCAAATATGGTAATTCTGCGCTGGTGTGTTTTGTAGTCGTTATATTTATATGATGTACTTGTGTATTTTTTAATTAACAACGTTAATGTCGTCCAAGATTGTCGTAGTTGATGATGTATTTTCCAAATCCTACAGTTTGTCTTGCTATGAAAAAAAAAAAAAAAAAAAAAAAAAAAAAACGCAAGACAAATTGCAAATTACTTCTATACAGTTTGATGTTGTATAATGGTTTAAAGCAACAAATCGCAGCTCATCACCAAATATGGTAATTCCGGGCTGGTGTGTTTTGTAATCGTTATATTTATATGATGCACTTGTGTATTTTTTAATTAACAACTTTAATGTCCTCCAAGATTGTCGTAGTTGATGATGTATTTTCCAAATTCTACAGTTTGTCTTGCTATAAAAAAAAACGCACGACAAATTGCAAATTTCTTTTATACAGTTTGATTTTATATAGTGGTTTAAAGCTACAAATCATAGCTCATCATCAAATATGGTAATTCTGCGCTGGTGTGTTTTGTAATCGTTATATTTATATGATGCACTTGTGTATTTTTTAATTAACAACGTTAATGTCGTCCAAGATTGTCGTAGTTGATGATGTATTTTCCAAATCCTACAGTTTGTCTTGCTATGAAAAAAAAAAAAAAAAAAAAAAAAAAAAAAACGCAAGACAAATTGCAAATTACTTCTATACAGTTTGATGTTGTATAATGGTTTAAAGCAACAAATCGCAGCTCATCACCAAATATGGTAATTCCGGGCTGGTGTGTTTTGTAATCGTTATATTTATATGATGCACTTGTGTATTTTTTAATTAACAACTTTAATGTCCTCCAAGATTGTCGTAGTTGATGATGTATTTTCCAAATTCTACAGTTTGTCTTGCTATAAAAAAAAACGCACGACAAATTGCAAATTTCTTTTATACAGTTTGATTTTATATAGTGGTTTAAAGCTACAAATCATAGCTCATCATCAAATATGGTAATTCTGCGCTGGTGTGTTTTGTAATCGTTATATTTATATGATGCACTTGTGTATTTTTTAATTAACAACTTTAATGTCCTCCAAGATTGTCGTAGTTGATGATGTATTTTCCAAATCCTACAGTTTGTCTTTCTATAAAAAAAAAAAACGCAAGACAAATTGCAAATTGCTTTTATATAGTTTGATTTTGTATAGTGGTTTAAAGCCACAAATCGTTGCTCATCATCAAATATGGTAATTCTGCGCTGGCGTGTTTTGTAGTCGTTATATTTATATGATGTACTTGTGTATTTTTTAATTAACAACTTTAATGTCTTCCAAGGTTGTCGTAGTTGATGATGTATTTTCCAAATTCTACAGTTTGTCTTGCTATAAAAAAAACAAAACGCAAGACAAATTGCAAATTGCTTTTATATAGTTTGATTTTGTATAGTGGTTTAAAGCCACAAATCGTAGCTCATCATCAAATATGGTAATTCTGCGCTGGCGTGTTTTGTAGTCGTTATATTTATATGATGTACTTGTGTATTTTTTAATTAACAACATTAATGTCCTCCAAGATTGTCGTAGTTGATGATGTATTTCCCAAATTCTACAGTTTGTCTTGCTATGAAAAAAACAAAAAACGCAAGACAAATTGCAAATTACTTTTATACAATTTGATTTTGTATAGTGGCTTAAATCCACAATTCGTACTTCATCATCAAATGCGGCAATTCTGGGCTGGTGTGTTTTGTAGTCGTTATATTTATATGATGTACTTGTGTATTTTTTAATTAACAATGTTAATGTCCTCCAAGATTGTCGCAGTTGATGATGTATTTTCCAAATTCTGCAGTTTGTCTTGCTATAAGAAAAACGCAAGACAAAATGCAAATTACTTTTGTATAGATTATTTGTATAGTGGTTTAGAGCCACAAATCTTAGCTCATCATCAAATATGGTAATTCTGCGCTGGTGTGTTTTGTAATCGTTATATTTATATGATGTACTTGTGTATTTTTTAATTAACAACTGTAATGCCCTCCAAGATTGTCGTAGTTGTTGATGTATTTTCCAAATTCTACAGTTTCTCTTGCTATGAAAACAAAAAAACGCTAGACAAATTGCAAATTACTTTTATTCAGTTTGATTTTGAGTAATAGTTTAAAGCAACAAATCGTATCTCATCATCAAATATGGTAATTCTGCGCTGGTGTGTTTTGTACACGATATATTTATATGATGTTCCTGTGTATTTTTTAATTAACAACTTTAATGTCCTCCAAGATTGTCGTAGTTGATGATGCATTTTCCAAATCCTACAGTTTGTCTTGCTATGAAAAAAAAAAAAAAAACGCAAGACAAATTGCAAATTACTTCTATACAGTTTGATTTTGTATAATAGTTTAAAGCAGCAAATCGTAGCTCATCATCAAATATGGTAATTCTGCGCTGGTGTGTTTTGTAGTCGTTATATTTATATGATGTACTTGTGTATTTTTTAATTAACAACTTTAATGTCGTCCAAGATTGTCGTAGTTGATGATGTATTTTCCAAATCCTACAGTTTGTCTTGCTATGAAAAAGAAAAAAAAACGCAAGACAAATTGCAAATTACTTCTATACAGTTTGATGTTGTATAATGGTTTAAAGCAACAAATCGCAGCTCATCACCAAATATGGTAATTCCGGGCACGTGTGTTTTGTAATCGTTATATTTATATGATGCACTTGTGTATTTTTTAATTAACAACTTTAATGTCCTCCAAGATTGTCGTAGTTGATGATGTATTTTCCAAATTCTACAGTTTGTCTTGCTATAAAAAAAAACGCACGACAAATTGCAAATTTCTTTTATACAGTTTGATTTTATATAGTGGTTTAAAGCTACAAATCATAGCTCATCATCAAATATGGTAATTCTGCGCTGGTGTGTTTTGTAGTCGTTATATTTATATGATGTACTTGTGTATTTTTTAATTAACAACGTTAATGTCGTCCAAGATTGTCGTAGTTGATGATGTATTTTCCAAATCCTACAGTTTGTCTTGCTATGAAAAAAAAAAAAAAAAAAAAAAACGCAAGACAAATTGCAAATTACTTCTATACAGTTTGATGTTGTATAATGGTTTAAAGCAACAAATCGCAGCTCATCACCAAATATGGTAATTCCGGGCTGGTGTGTTTTGTAATCGTTATATTTATATGATGCACTTGTGTATTTTTTAATTAACAACTTTAATGTCCTCCAACATTGTCGTAGTTGATGATGTATTTTCCAAATTCTACAGTTTGTCTTGCTATAAAAAAAAACGCACGACAAATTGCAAATTTCTTTTATACAGTTTGATTTTATATAGTGGTTTAAAGCTACAAATCATAGCTCATCATCAAATATGGTAATTCTGCGCTGGTGTGTTTTGTAATCGTTATATTTATATGATGCACTTGTGTATTTTTTAATTAACAACGTTAATGTCGTCCAAGATTGTCATAGTTGATGATGTATTTTCCAAATCCTACAGTTTGTCTTGCTATGAAAAAAAAAAAAAAAAAAAAAAAAAAACGCAAGACAAATTGCAAATTACTTCTATACAGTTTGATGTTGTATAATGGTTTAAAGCAACAAATCGCAGCTCATCACCAAATATGGTAATTCCGGGCTGGTGTGTTTTGTAATCGTTATATTTATATGATGCACTTGTGTATTTTTTAATTAACAACTTTAATGTCCTCCAAGATTGTCGTAGTTGATGATGTATTTTCCAAATTCTACAGTTTGTCTTGCTATAAAAAAAAACGCACGACAAATTGCAAATTTCTTTTATACAGTTTGATTTTATATAGTGGTTTAAAGCTACAAATCATAGCTCATCATCAAATATGGTAATTCTGCGCTGGTGTGTTTTGTAATCGTTATATTTATATGATGCACTTGTGTATTTTTTAATTAACAACTTTAATGTCCTCCAAGATTGTCGTAGTTGATGATGTATTTTCCAAATCCTACAGTTTGTCTTTCTATAAAAAAAAAACGCAAGACAAATTGCAAATTGCTTTTATATAGTTTGATTTTGTATAGTGGTTTAAAGCCACAAATCGTTGCTCATCATCAAATATGGTAATTCTGCGCTGGCGTGTTTTGTAGTCGTTATATTTATATGATGTACTTGTGTATTTTTTAATTAACAACTTTAATGTCCTCCAAGGTTGTCGTAGTTGATGATGTATTTTCCAAATTCTACAGTTTGTCTTGCTATAAAAAAAACAAAACGCAAGACAAATTGCAAATTGCTTTTATATAGTTTGATTTTGTATAGTGGTTTAAAGCCACAAATCGTAGCTCATCATCAAATATGGTAATTCTGCGCTGGCGTGTTTTGTAGTCGTTATATTTATATGATGTACTTGTGTATTTTTTAATTAACAACATTAATGTCCTCCAAGATTGTCGTAGTTGATGATGTATTTCCCAAATTCTACAGTTTGTCTTGCTATGAAAAAAACAAAAAACGCAAGACAAATTGCAAATTACTTTTATACAATTTGATTTTGTATAGTGGCTTAAATCCACAATTCGTACTTCATCATCAAATGTGGCAATTCTGGGCTGGTGTGTTTTGTAGTCGTTATATTTATATGATGTACTTGTGTATTTTTTAATTAACAATGTTAATGTCCTCCAAGATTGTCGCAGTTGATGATGTATTTTCCAAATTCTGCAGTTTGTCTTGCTATAAGAAAAACGCAAGACAAAATGCAAATTACTTTTGTATAGATTATTTGTATAGTGGTTTAGAGCCACAAATCTTAGCTCATCATCAAATATGGTAATTCTGCGCTGGTGTGTTTTGTAATCGTTATATTTATATGATGTACTTGTGTATTTTTTAGTTAACAACTGTAATGCCCTCCAAGATTGTCGTAGTTGTTGATGTATTTTCCAAATTCTACAGTTTCTCTTGCTATAAAAAACAAGAAAACGCAAGACAAATTGCAAATTACTTTTATTCAGTTTGATTTTGTATAATGGTTTAAAGCAACAAATCGTATCTCATCATCAAATATGGTAATTCTGGGCTGGTGTGTTTTGTAATCGCTAACCAACGCTTGATTGTTTACAAAGATTGTTGTAATTGATGATCATTTTTAGGATAATTGCAAATTACTTTTCTACAGTTTGCTTTTGTGTTGTGATTTCAATCCACAAATCGTGGCTTATCATCAAATATGATAATTCTGCGCTGGTGTTTTGTAGTCGTCATATTTATATAACGTACATGTGTATTTTTTAATTAACAACTTTAATGTCCTCCAAGATTGTCGTAGTTGATGATGTATTTTCCAGATTCTACAGTTTGTCTTGCTATAAAAAAAACGCAAGACAAATTGCAAATTAGTTTTATACAATTTGATTTTGTATAGTGGTTTAAATCCACAAATCGTACTTCATCATCAAATGTGGCAATTCTGGGCTGGTGTGTTTTGTAACCGTTATATTTATAACATGTACTTGTGTATTTTTTAATTACCAACTTTAATGCCCTCCAAGATTGTCGTAGTTGATGATGTATTGTCCAAATTCTACAGTTTGTCTTGCTATAAAAAAAACGCAAGACAAATTGCAAATTACTTTTATACAGTTTGATTTTGTATAATGGATTAAAGCAACAAATTGTAGCTCATCATCAAATGTGGTAATTCTGAGCTGGTGTGTTTTGTAGTCGTTATATTTATATGGTGTACTTGTGTATTTTTTTTATTAACAACGTTAATGTCCTCCAAGATTGTCGTAGTTGATGATGTATTTTCCAAATTCTACAGTTTGTCTTGCTATGAAAAAAAAAAAAAAAAAAAAAAAAAAAACGCAAGACAAATTGCAAATTACTTTTATACAATTTGATTTTGTATAGTGGTTTAAAGCCACACATCGTAGCTCATCATCAAATATGGTAATTCTGGGCTGGTGTGTTTTGTAATCGTTATATTTATATGATGATACTTGTGGGTTTTTAACATCATAAATATAATAGAAAAAACGAAGGAAAGAAGATGTCGCTGTATTCAAAATGCCCTTCAGGTAATACAGCGGGGTGGAAGGAGGGATCCTTTCCTTCGTTTTTTTTTGTATTTTGCAACCAACGCTTGATTGTTTACAAGGATTGTTGTAATTGATGATCATATTCAGGCAAATTGCAAATTACTTTTCTACGGTTTGTTTTTGTATTGTGATTTCAATCCATAAATCGTGGCTTATCATCAAATATGATAATTCTGCGCTGGTGTTTTGTAGTCGTTATATTTATATGATGTGCTTGTGTATTTTTTAATTAACAACTTTAATGTCGTCCAAGATTGTCGTAGTTGATGATGTATTTTCCAAATCCTACAGTTTGTCTTGTTATGAAAAAAAAAAAACGCAAGACAAATTGCAAATTACTTCTATACAGTTTGATGTTGTATAATGGTTTAAAGCAACAAATCGCAGCTCATCACCAAATATGGTAATTCCGGGCTGGCGCGTTTTGTAATCGTTATACTTATATGATGCACTTGTGTATTTTTTAATTAACAACTTTAATGTCCTCCAAGATTGTCGTAGTTGATGATGTATTTTCCAAATTCTACAGTTTGTCTTGCTATAAAAAAAACGCACGACAAATTGCAAATTTCTTTTATACAGTTTGATTTTATATAGTGGTTTAAAGCTACAAATCATAGCTCATCATCAAATATGGTAATTCTGCGCTGGTGTGTTTTGTAGTCGTTATATTTATATGATGTACTTGTGTATTTTTTAATTAACAACTTTAATGTCGTCCAAGATTGTCGTAGTTGATGATGTATTTTCCAAATCCTACAGTTTGTCTTGCTATAAAAAAAACGCAAGACAAATTGCAAATTGCTTTTATATAGTTTGATTTTGTATAGTGGTTTAAAGCCACAAATCGTAGCTCATCATCAAATATGGTCATTCTGCGCTGGCGTGTTTTGTAGTCGTTATATTTATATGATGTACTTGTGTATTTTTTAATTAACAACTTTAATGTCGTCCAAGATTGTCGTAGTTGATAATGTATTTTCCAAATTCTACAGTTTGTCTTGCTATAAAAAAACGCAAGACAAATTGCAAATTGCTTTTATATAGTTTGATTTTGTATAGTGGTTTAAAGCCACAAATCGTACCTCATCATCAAATATGGTAATTCTGCGCTGGTGTGTTTTGTAATCGTTATATTTATATGATGTACTTGTGTATTTTTTAATCAACAACGTTAATGCCCTCCAAGATTGTCGTAGTTGATGATGTATTTTCCAAATTCTACAGTTTGTCTTGCTATAAAAAAAACGCAAGACAAATTGCAAATTACCTTTATACAGTTTGATTTTGTATACTGGTTTAAAGCAGCAAATCGTAGCTCATCATCAGGAATGGTAATTCTGCACTGGTGTATTTTGTAATCGTTATATTTATAACATGTACTTGTGTATTTTTTAATTAACAACTTTAATGTCCTCCAAGATTGTCGTAGTTGATGATGTATTTTCCAAATTCTACAGTTTGTCTTGCTATAAAAAAGAAACGCTAGACAAATTGCAAATTACTTTTATACAATTTGACTTTGTATAGTGGTTTAAAGCCACAAATCGTAGCTCATCATCAAATATGGTAATTCTGGGCTGGTGTGCTTTGTAATCGTTATATTTATATGATGATACTTGTGAGTTTTTAACATCATAAATGTAATAGAAAAAACGAAGGAAAGAAGATGTCGCTGTATTCAAAATGCCCTTCAGGTAATACAGCGGCGTGGAAGGAAGGATCCTTTCCTTCGTTTTTTTTTGTATTTTGCAACCAACGCTTGATTGTTTACCAGGACTGTTGTAATTGATGATCATTTTCAGGCAAATTGCAAATTACTTTTCTACAGTTTGCTTTTGTATTGTGATTTCAATCCACAAATCGTGGCTTACCATCAAATATGATAAGCAGAATTACCATATTTGATTATCAGCTACGATTTGTTGCTTTAAACCATTATACAAAATCAAACTATATAAAAGTAATTTGCAATTTGTCTCGCGTTTATTTTTTATAGCAAGACAAACTATAGAATTTGGAAAATACATCATCAACTACGACAATCTAGGAGGACATTAATGTTGTTAATTAAAAAATACACAAGTACATCATATAAATATAGCGACTACAAAACACGCCAGCGCAGAATTACCATATTTGATGATCAGCTACGATTTGTTGCTTTAAACCATTATACAAAATCAAAGTGTATAAAAGTAATTTGCAATTTGTCTCGCGTTTTTTTTTATAGCAAGACAAACTGTAGAATTTGGAAAATACATCATCAACTACGACAATCTTGGAGGACATTAAAGTTGTTAATTAAAAAATACACAAGTATACACAAGCTACGATTTGTGGCTTTAAAAAGTTCAAGTGCAAACTGTATAAAAGTAATTTGCAATTTGTCTTGCGTTTTTTTATAGCAAGACAAACTGTAGAATTTGAAAAATACATCATCATCTACGACAATCTTGGAGGACATTAAAGTTGTTAATTAAAAAATACACAAGTACATCATGTAAATATAACGACTACAAAACACGCCAGCGCAGAATTACCATATTTGATTATCAGCTACGATTTGTTGCTTTAAACCATTATACAAAATCAAACTGTATAAAAGTAATTTGCAATTTGTCTCGCGTTTTTTTACAGCAAGACAAACTATAGAATTTGGAAAATACATCATCAACTACGACAATCTAGGAGGACATTAATGTTGTTAATTAAAAAATACACAAGGACATCATATAAATATAACGACTACAAAACACGCCAGCGCAGAATTACCATATTTGATGATCAGCTACGATTTGTTGCTTTAAACCATTATACAAAATCAAAGTGTATAAAAGTAATTTGCAATTTGTCTCGCGTTTTTTTTTTTTTATAGCAAGACAAACTGTGGAATTTGGAAAATACATCATCAACTACGACAATCTTGGAGGACATTAAAGTTGTTAATTAAAAAATACACAAGTACATCATATAAATATAACGATTACAAAACACACCAGCGCAGAATTACCACATTTGATGGTGAGCTACTATTTGTTGCTTTAAACCATTATACAACATCAAACTGTATAAAAGTAATTTGCAATTTGTCTTGCGCTTTTTTTTTATAGCAAGACAAACTGTAGAATTTGGAAGATACATCATCAACTACGACAATCTTGGAGGACATTAAATTTGTTAATTAAAAAATACACAAGTACATCATATAAATATAACGATTACAAAACACGCCAGCGCAGAATTACCATATTTGATTATCAGCTACGATTTGTTGCTTTAAACCATTATACAAAATCAAACTGCATAAAAGTAATTTGCAATTTGTCTCGCGTTTTTTTTTATAGCAAGACAAACTATAGAATTTGGAAAATACATCATCAACTACGACAATCTAGGAGGACACAAATGTTGTTAATTAAAAAATACACAAGTACATCATATAAATATAACGACTACAAAACACGCCAGCGCAGAATTACCATATTTGATGATCAGCTACGATTTGTTGCTTTAAACCATTATACAAAATCAAAGTGTATAAAAGTAATTTGCAATTTGTCTCGCGTTTTTTTTTATAGCAAGACAAACTGTAGAATTTGGAAAATACATCATCAACTACGACAATCTTGGAGGACATTAAAGTTGTTAATTAAAAAATACACAAGTACATCATATAAATATAACGAATACAAAACACACCTGCGCAGAATTACCATATTTGATGATGAGCTACGATTTGTTGCCTTAACCCATTATACAAAATCAAACTGTATAAAAGTAATTTGCTATTTGTCTTGCGTTTTTTTTTATAGCAAGACAAACTGTAGAATTTGGAAAATACATCATCAACTACGACAATCTTGGAGGACATTAAAGTTGTTAATTAAAAAATACACAAGTACATCATATAAATATAGCGATTACAAAACACACCAGCGCAGAATTACCATATTTGATGATGAGCTACGATTTGTGGCTTTAAACCACTACACAAAATCAAACTATATAAAAGCAATTTGCAATTTGACTTGCGTCTTTTTTATAGCAAGACAAACTGTAGAATTGGGAAAATACATCATCAACTACGACAATCTTGGAGGACATTAAAGTTGTTAATTAAAAAATACACAAGTGCATCATATAAATATAACGACTACAAAACACACCAGCGCAGAGTTACCATATTTGATGATGAGCAATGATTTGTAGCTTTAAACCATTATACAAAATCAAACTGTATAAAAGTAATTTGCAATTTGTCTTGCGTGTTTTTTTTATAGCAAGACAAACTGTAGAATTTGGAAAATACATCATCAACTACCACAATCTTGAAGGACATTAAAATTGTTAATTAAAAAATACACAAGTACATCATATAAATATAACGATTACAAAACACACTAGCGCAGAATTACCATATTTGATGATGAGCTATGATTTGTGGCTTTAAACCACTATATAAAATCAAACTGTATAAAAGAAATTTGCAATTTGTCTTGCGTTTTTTTTATAGCAAGCAAACTGTAGAATTTGGAAAATACATCATCAACTACGACAATCTTGGAGGACAGTAAAGTTGTTAATTAAAAAATACACAAGTACATTATATAAATATAACGATTACAAAACTCACCAGACCAGAATTACCACATTTGATGATGAGCTATGATTTGTTGCTTTAAATCATTATACAACATCAAACTGTATAAAAGTAATTTGCAATTTGTCTTGCGTTTTTTTTTATAGCAAGACAAACTGTAGAATTTGGAAAATACATCATCAACTACGACAATCTTGGAGGACATTAAAGTTGTTAATTAAAAAATACACAAGTACATCATATAAATATAGCGATTACAAAACACACCAGCGCAGAATTACCATATTTGATGATGAGCTACGATTTGTGGCTTTAAACCACTACACAAAATCAAACTATATAAAAGCAATTTGCAATTTGACTTGCGTCTTTTTTATAGCAAGACAAACTGTAGAATTGGGAAAATACATCATCAACTACGACAATCTTGGAGGACATTAAAGTTGTTAATTAAAAAATACACAAGTGCATCATATAAATATAACGACTACAAAACACACCAGCGCAGAGTTACCATATTTGATGATGAGCAATGATTTGTAGCTTTAAACCATTATACAAAATCAAACTGTATAAAAGTAATTTGCAATTTGTCTTGCGTGTTTTTTTTATAGCAAGACAAACTGTAGAATTTGGAAAATACATCATCAACTACCACAATCTTGAAGGACATTAAAATTGTTAATTAAAAAATACACAAGTACATCATATAAATATAACGATTACAAAACACACTAGCGCAGAATTACCATATTTGATGATGAGCTATGATTTGTGGCTTTAAACCACTATATAAAATCAAACTGTATAAAAGAAATTTGCAATTTGTCTTGCGTTTTTTTTATAGCAAGCAAACTGTAGAATTTGGAAAATACATCATCAACTACGACAATCTTGGAGGACAGTAAAGTTGTTAATTAAAAAATACACAAGTACATTATATAAATATAACGATTACAAAACTCACCAGACCAGAATTACCACATTTGATGATGAGCTATGATTTGTTGCTTTAAATCATTATACAACATCAAACTGTATAAAAGTAATTTGCAATTTGTCTTGCGTTTTTTTTTATAGCAAGACAAACTGTAGAATTTGGAAAATACATCATCAACTACGAAAAACTTGGAGGATATTAAAGTTGTTAGTTAAAAAATATACAAGCACATTATATAAATATAACGATTACAAAACACACCAGTCCACAATTACCACATTTGATGATGAGCTACGATTTGTTGCTTTAAATCATTATACAAAATCAAACTGTATAAAAGTAATTTGTAATTTGTCTTGCGTTTTTTTTTATAGCAAGACAAACTGTAGAATTTGGAAAATACATCATAAACTACGACAATCTTGGAGGACATTAAAGTTGTTAATTAAAAAATACACAAGTACATCATATAAATATAACGATTACAAAACATACCAGCGCAGAATTACCACATTTGATGGTGAGCTACGATTTGTTGCTTTAAACCATTATACAACATCAAACTGTCTAAAAGTAATTTGCAATTTGTCTTGCGCTTTTTTTTATAGCAAGACAAACTGTAGAATTTGGAAGATACATCATCAACTACGACAATCTTGGAGGACATTAAATTTTTTAATTAAAAAATACACAAGTACATCATATAAATATAACGATTACAAAACACGCCAGCGCAGAATTACCATATTTGATTATCAGCTACGATTTGTTGCTATAAACCATTATACAAAATCAAACTGTATAAAAGTAATTTGCAATTTGTCTCGCGTTTTTTTTATAGCAAGACAAATTATAGAATTTGGAAAATACATCATCAACTACGACAATCTAGGAGGACATTAATGTTGTTAATTAAAAAAAACACAAGTACATCATATAAATATAACGACTACAAAACACGCCAGCGCAGAATTACCATATTTGATGATCAGCTACGATTTGTTGCTTTAAACCATTATACAAAATCAAAGTGTATAAAAGTAATTTGCAATTTGTCTCGCGTTTTTTTTTATAGCAAGACAAACTGTAGAATTTGGAAAATACATCATCAACTACGACAATCTTGGAGGACATCAAAGTTGTTAATTAAAAAATACACAAGTACATCATATAAATATAACGAATACAAAACACAACTGCGCAGAATTACCATATTTGATGATGAGCTACGATTTGTTGCCTTAACCCATTATACAAAATCAAACTGTATAAAAGTAATTTGCTATTTGTCTTGCGTTTTTTTTTTATAGCAAGACAAACTGTAGAATTTGGAAAATACATCATCAACTACGACAATCTTGGAGGACATTAATGTTGTTAATTAAAAAATACACAAGTACATCATATAAATATAGCGATTACAAAACACACCAGCGCAGAATTACCATATTTGATGATGAGCTACGATTTGTGGCTTTAAACCACTACACAAAATCAAACTATATAAAAGCAATTTGCAATTTGTCTTGCGTTTTTTTTTATAGCAAGACAAACTGTAGAATTGGGAAAATACATCATCAACTACGACAATCTTGGAGGACATTAAAGTTGTTAATTAAAAAATACACAAGTGCATCATATAAATATAACAACTACAAAACACACCAGCGCAGAGTTACCATATTTGATGATGAGCAATGATTTGTAGCTTTAAACCATTATACAAAATCAAACTGTATAAAAGTAATTTGCAATTTGTCTTGCGTGTTTTTTTTATAGCAAGACAAACTGTAGAATTTGGAAAATACATCATCAACTACCACAATCTTGAAGGACATTAAAATTGTTAATTAAAAAATACACAAGTACATCATATAAATATAACGATTACAAAACACACTAGCGCAGAATTACCATATTTGATGATGAGCTATGATTTGTGGCTTTAAACCACTATATAAAATCAAACTGTATAAAAGAAATTTGCAATTTGTCTTGCGTTTTTTTTTATAGCAAGACAAACTGTAGAATTTGGAAAATACATCATCAACTACGACAATCTTGGAGGACAGTAAAGTTGTTAATTAAAAAATACACAAGTACATTATATAAATATAACGATTACAAAACTCACCAGACCAGAATTACCACATTTGATGATGAGCTATGATTTGTTGCTTTAAATCATTATACAACATCAGACTGTATAAAAGTAATTTGCAATTTGTCTTGCGTTTTTTTTTATAGCAAGACAAACTGTAGAATTTGGAAAATACATCATCAACTACGAAAAACTTGGAGGATATTAAAGCTGTTAGTTAAAAAATATACAAGCACATTATATAAATATAACGATTACAAAACACACCAGTCCACAATTACCACATTTGATGATGAGCTACGATTTGTTGCTTTAAATCATTATACAAAATCAAACTGTATAAAAGTAATTTGTAATTTGTCTTGCGTTTTTTTTTATAGCAAGACAAACTGTAGAATTTGGAAAATACATCATAAACTACGACAATCTTGGAGGACAGTAAAGTTGTTAATTAAAAAATACACAAGTACATTATATAAATATAACGATTACAAAACTCACCAGACCAGAATTACCACATTTGATGATGAGCTATGATTTGTTGCTTTAAATCATTATACAACATCAGACTGTATAAAAGTAATTTGCAATTTGTCTTGCGTTTTTTTTTTTATAGCAAGACAAACTGTAGAATTTGGAAAATACATCATCAACTACGAAAAACTTGGAGGATATTAAAGCGGTTAATTAAAAAATACACAAGTACATCATATAAATATAACGATTACAAAACATACCAGCGCAGAATTACCACATTTGATGGTGAGCTACGATTTGTTGCTTTAAACCATTATACAACATCAAACTGTCTAAAAGTAATTTGCAATTTGTCTTGCGCTTTTTTTTTATAGCAAGACAAACTGTAGAATTTGGAAGATACATCATCAACTACGACAATCTTGGAGGACATTAAATTTTTTAATTAAAAAATACACAAGTACATCATATAAATATAACGATTACAAAACACGCCAGCGCAGAATTACCATATTTGATTATCAGCTACGATTTGTTGCTTTAAACCATTATACAAAATCAAACTGTATAAAAGTAATTTGCAATTTGTCTCGCGTTTTTTTTATAGCAAGACAAATTATAGAATTTGGAAAATACATCATCAACTACGACAATCTAGGAGGACATTAATGTTGTTAATTAAAAAATACACAAGTACATCATATAAATATAACGACTACAAAACACGCTAGCGCAGAATTACCATATTTGATGATCAGCTACGATTTGTTGCTGTAAACCATTATACAAAATCAAAGTGTATAAAAGTAATTTGCAATTTGTCTCGCGTTTTTTTTTTATAGCAAGACAAACTGTAGAATTTGGAAAATACATCATCAACTACGACAATCTTGGAGGACATTAAAGTTGTTAATTAAAAAATACACAAGTATACACAAGCTACGATTTGTGGCTTTAAAAAGTTCAAGTGCAAGCTGTATAAAAGTAATTTGCAATTTGTCTCGCGTTTTTTTTTATAGCAAGACAAACTGTAGAATTTGGAAAATACATCATCAACTACGACAATCTTGGAGGACATTAAAGTTGTTAATTAAAAAAAACACAAGTACATCATATAAATATAACGAATACAAAACACACCTGCGCAGAATTACCATATTTGATGATGAGCAACGATTTGTTGCCTTAACCCATTATACAAAATCAAACTGTATAAAAGTAATTTGCAATTTGTCTTGCGTTTTTTTTATAGCAAGACAAACTGTAGAATTTGGAAAATACATCATCAACTACGACAATCTTGGAGGACATTAAAGTTGTTAATTAAAAAATACACAAGTATACACAAGCTACGATTTGTGGCTTTAAAAAGTTCAAGTGCAAGCTGTATAAAAGTAATTTGCAATTTGTCTTGCGTTTTTTTTTATAGCAAGACAAACTGTAGAATTTGAAAAATACATCATCATCTACGACAATCTTGGAGGACATTAATGTTGTTAATTAAAAAATACACAAGGACATCATATAAATATAACGATTACAAAACACACCAGGGCAGAATTACCATATTTGATAATGAGCTACGATTTGTTGCTTTAAACCATTATACAAAATCAAACTGTATAAAAGTAATTTGCAATTTGTCTTGCGTTTTTTTTTATAGCAAGACAAACTGTAGAATTTGGAAAATACATCATCAACTAAGACAATCTAGGAGGACATTAATGTTGTTAATTAAAAAATACACAAGGACATCATATAAATATAACGATTACAAAACACACCAGGGCAGAATTACCATATTTGATAATGAGCTACGATTTGTTGCTTTAAACCATTATACAAAATCAAACTGTATAAAAGTAATTTGCAATTTGTCTTGCGTTTTTTTTTATAGCAAGACAAACTGTAGAATTTGGAAAATACATCATCAACTACGACAATCTTGGAGGACATTAAAGTTGTTAATTAGAAAATACACAAGTACATCATATAGATATAACGATTACAAAACACACCAGCGCAGAATAACCACATTTGATGATGAGCTACGATTTCTTGCTTTAAACCATTATACAAAATCAAACTGTATAAAAGTAATTTGCAATTTGTCGCGTTTTTTTATATAGCAACATAAACTGTAGAATTTGGAAAATACATCATCAACTACGACAATCTTGGAGGACATTAATGTTGTTAATTAAAAAATACACAAGTACATCATATAAATATAACGACTACAAAACACACCAGCGCAGAATTACCATAGTTGATGATGAGCTACGATTTGTTGCTTTAAACTATTATACAAAATCAAACTCTATAAAAGTAATTTGCAATTTGTCTTGTAATTTTTTTTATAGCAAGACAAGCTGTAGAATTTGGAAAATACATCATCAACTACGACAATCTTGGAAGACATTAAAGTGGTTAATTAAAAAATACACAAGTACATCATATAAATATAACGATTACAAAAGACACCAGCGCAGAATTACCATATTTGATGATGAGCAACGATTTGTGGCTTTAAACCACTATACAAAATCAAATTTTATAAAAGTAATTTGCAATTTGTCTTGCGTTTTTTTTTTACATAGCAAGACAAACTGTAGAATTTGGAAAATACATCATCAACTACGACAATCTTGGAGGACATTAAAGTTGTTAATTAAAAAATACACAAGTACATCATATAAATATAACGATTACAAAACACACCAGCGCACAATTACCATATCTGATGATGAGCTACGATTTTTTGCTTTATACCATTATACAAAATCAAACTGTATAAAAGTAATTTGCAATTTGTCTTGCATTTTTTTTTATAGCAAGACAATCTGTAGAATTTGAAAAATACATCACCATCTACGACAATCTTGGAGGACACTAAAGTTATTAATTAAAAAATACACAAGTACATCATTTAAATATAACGATTGCCAAACACACCAGCGCAGAGTTACCATATTTGATGATGAGCTATGATTTGTAGCTTTAAACCATTATACAAAATCAAACTGTATAAAAGAAATTTGCAATTTGTCTTGCGTGTTTTTTTTATAGCAAGGCAAACCGTAGAATTTGAAAAATACATCATCAACTACGACAATCTTGGACGACATTAAAGTGGTTAATTAAAAAATACACAAGTACATCATATAAATATAACCATTACAAAAGAGACCAGCGCAGAATTACCATATTTGATGATGAGCTACGATTTGTGGCTTTAAACCACTATACAAAATCAAATTGTATAAAAGTAATTTGCAATTTGTCTGCGTTTTTTTTTTACATAGCAAGACAAACTGTAGAATTTGGAAAATACATCATCAACTACGACAATCTTGGAGGACATTAAAGTTATTAATTAAAAAATACACAAGTACATCATATAAATATAACGATTACAAAAGACACCAGCGCAGAATTACCATATTTGATGATGAGCTACGATTTGTTGCTTTAAACCATTATACAAAATCGAACTGTATAAAAGTAATTTGCAATTTGTCTTGCGTTTTTTTATATAGCAAGACAAACTGTAGAATTTGGAAAATACATCATCAACTACGACAATCTTGGACGACATTAAAATTGTTAATTAAAAAATACACAAGTACATCATATAAATATAACGATTACAAAACACACTAGCGCAGAATTACCATATTTGATGATGAGCTATGATTTGTGGCTTTAAACCACTATATAAAATCAAACTGTATAAAAGAAATTTGCAATTTGTCTTGCGTTTTTTTATAGCAAGCAAACTGTAGAATTTGGAAAATACATCATCAACTACGACAATCTTGGAGGACAGTAAAGTTGTTAATTAAAAAATACACAAGTACATTATATAAATATAACGATTACAAAACTCACCAGACCAGAATTACCACATTTGATGATGAGCTATGATTTGTTGCTTTAAATCATTATACAACATCAAACTGTATAAAAGTAATTTGCAATTTGTCTTGCGTTTTTTTTTATAGCAAGACAAACTGTAGAATTTGGAAAATACATCATCAACTACGACAATCTTGGAGGACATTAAAGTTGTTAATTAAAAAATACACAAGTACATCATATAAATATAGCGATTACAAAACACACCAGCGCAGAATTACCATATTTGATGATGAGCTACGATTTGTGGCTTTAAACCACTACACAAAATCAAACTATATAAAAGCAATTTGCAATTTGACTTGCGTCTTTTTTATAGCAAGACAAACTGTAGAATTGGGAAAATACATCATCAACTACGACAATCTTGGAGGACATTAAAGTTGTTAATTAAAAAATACACAAGTGCATCATATAAATATAACGACTACAAAACACACCAGCGCAGAGTTACCATATTTGATGATGAGCAATGATTTGTAGCTTTAAACCATTATACAAAATCAAACTGTATAAAAGTAATTTGCAATTTGTCTTGCGTGTTTTTTTTATAGCAAGACAAACTGTAGAATTTGGAAAATACATCATCAACTACCACAATCTTGAAGGACATTAAAATTGTTAATTAAAAAATACACAAGTACATCATATAAATATAACGATTACAAAACACACTAGCGCAGAATTACCATATTTGATGATGAGCTATGATTTGTGGCTTTAAACCACTATATAAAATCAAACTGTATAAAAGAAATTTGCAATTTGTCTTGCGTTTTTTTTATAGCAAGCAAACTGTAGAATTTGGAAAATACATCATCAACTACGACAATCTTGGAGGACAGTAAAGTTGTTAATTAAAAAATACACAAGTACATTATATAAATATAACGATTACAAAACTCACCAGACCAGAATTACCACATTTGATGATGAGCTATGATTTGTTGCTTTAAATCATTATACAACATCAAACTGTATAAAAGTAATTTGCAATTTGTCTTGCGTTTTTTTTTATAGCAAGACAAACTGTAGAATTTGGAAAATACATCATCAACTACGAAAAACTTGGAGGATATTAAAGTTGTTAGTTAAAAAATATACAAGCACATTATATAAATATAACGATTACAAAACACACCAGTCCACAATTACCACATTTGATGATGAGCTACGATTTGTTGCTTTAAATCATTATACAAAATCAAACTGTATAAAAGTAATTTGTAATTTGTCTTGCGTTTTTTTTTATAGCAAGACAAACTGTAGAATTTGGAAAATACATCATAAACTACGACAATCTTGGAGGACATTAAAGTTGTTAATTAAAAAATACACAAGTACATCATATAAATATAACGATTACAAAACATACCAGCGCAGAATTACCACATTTGATGGTGAGCTACGATTTGTTGCTTTAAACCATTATACAACATCAAACTGTCTAAAAGTAATTTGCAATTTGTCTTGCGCTTTTTTTTATAGCAAGACAAACTGTAGAATTTGGAAGATACATCATCAACTACGACAATCTTGGAGGACATTAAATTTTTTAATTAAAAAATACACAAGTACATCATATAAATATAACGATTACAAAACACGCCAGCGCAGAATTACCATATTTGATTATCAGCTACGATTTGTTGCTATAAACCATTATACAAAATCAAACTGTATAAAAGTAATTTGCAATTTGTCTCGCGTTTTTTTTATAGCAAGACAAATTATAGAATTTGGAAAATACATCATCAACTACGACAATCTAGGAGGACATTAATGTTGTTAATTAAAAAAAACACAAGTACATCATATAAATATAACGACTACAAAACACGCCAGCGCAGAATTACCATATTTGATGATCAGCTACGATTTGTTGCTTTAAACCATTATACAAAATCAAAGTGTATAAAAGTAATTTGCAATTTGTCTCGCGTTTTTTTTTATAGCAAGACAAACTGTAGAATTTGGAAAATACATCATCAACTACGACAATCTTGGAGGACATCAAAGTTGTTAATTAAAAAATACACAAGTACATCATATAAATATAACGAATACAAAACACAACTGCGCAGAATTACCATATTTGATGATGAGCTACGATTTGTTGCCTTAACCCATTATACAAAATCAAACTGTATAAAAGTAATTTGCTATTTGTCTTGCGTTTTTTTTTTATAGCAAGACAAACTGTAGAATTTGGAAAATACATCATCAACTACGACAATCTTGGAGGACATTAAAGTTGTTAATTAAAAAATACACAAGTACATCATATAAATATAGCGATTACAAAACACACCAGCGCAGAATTACCATATTTGATGATGAGCTACGATTTGTGGCTTTAAACCACTACACAAAATCAAACTATATAAAAGCAATTTGCAATTTGTCTTGCGTTTTTTTTTATAGCAAGACAAACTGTAGAATTGGGAAAATACATCATCAACTACGACAATCTTGGAGGACATTAAAGTTGTTAATTAAAAAATACACAAGTGCATCATATAAATATAACAACTACAAAACACACCAGCGCAGAGTTACCATATTTGATGATGAGCAATGATTTGTAGCTTTAAACCATTATACAAAATCAAACTGTATAAAAGTAATTTGCAATTTGTCTTGCGTGTTTTTTTTATAGCAAGACAAACTGTAGAATTTGGAAAATACATCATCAACTACCACAATCTTGAAGGACATTAAAATTGTTAATTAAAAAATACACAAGTACATCATATAAATATAACGATTACAAAACACACTAGCGCAGAATTACCATATTTGATGATGAGCTATGATTTGTGGCTTTAAACCACTATATAAAATCAAACTGTATAAAAGAAATTTGCAATTTGTCTTGCGTTTTTTTTTATAGCAAGACAAACTGTAGAATTTGGAAAATACATCATCAACTACGACAATCTTGGAGGACAGTAAAGTTGTTAATTAAAAAATACACAAGTACATTATATAAATATAACGATTACAAAACTCACCAGACCAGAATTACCACATTTGATGATGAGCTATGATTTGTTGCTTTAAATCATTATACAACATCAGACTGTATAAAAGTAATTTGCAATTTGTCTTGCGTTTTTTTTTATAGCAAGACAAACTGTAGAATTTGGAAAATACATCATCAACTACGAAAAACTTGGAGGATATTAAAGTTGTTAGTTAAAAAATATACAAGCACATTATATAAATATAACGATTACAAAACACACCAGTCCACAATTACCACATTTGATGATGAGCTACGATTTGTTGCTTTAAATCATTATACAAAATCAAACTGTATAAAAGTAATTTGTAATTTGTCTTGCGTTTTTTTTTATAGCAAGACAAACTGTAGAATTTGGAAAATACATCATAAACTACGACAATCTTGGAGGACAGTAAAGTTGTTAATTAAAAAATACACAAGTACATTATATAAATATAACGATTACAAAACTCACCAGACCAGAATTACCACATTTGATGATGAGCTATGATTTGTTGCTTTAAATCATTATACAACATCAGACTGTATAAAAGTAATTTGCAATTTGTCTTGCGTTTTTTTTTTTATAGCAAGACAAACTGTAGAATTTGGAAAATACATCATCAACTACGAAAAACTTGGAGGATATTAAAGCGGTTAATTAAAAAATACACAAGTACATCATATAAATATAACGATTACAAAACATACCAGCGCAGAATTACCACATTTGATGGTGAGCTACGATTTGTTGCTTTAAACCATTATACAACATCAAACTGTCTAAAAGTAATTTGCAATTTGTCTTGCGCTTTTTTTTTATAGCAAGACAAACTGTAGAATTTGGAAGATACATCATCAACTACGACAATCTTGGAGGACATTAAATTTTTTAATTAAAAAATACACAAGTACATCATATAAATATAACGATTACAAAACACGCCAGCGCAGAATTACCATATTTGATTATCAGCTACGATTTGTTGCTTTAAACCATTATACAAAATCAAACTGTATAAAAGTAATTTGCAATTTGTCTCGCGTTTTTTTTATAGCAAGACAAATTATAGAATTTGGAAAATACATCATCAACTACGACAATCTAGGAGGACATTAATGTTGTTAATTAAAAAATACACAAGTACATCATATAAATATAACGACTACAAAACACGCTAGCGCAGAATTACCATATTTGATGATCAGCTACGATTTGTTGCTGTAAACCATTATACAAAATCAAAGTGTATAAAAGTAATTTGCAATTTGTCTCGCGTTTTTTTTTTATAGCAAGACAAACTGTAGAATTTGGAAAATACATCATCAACTACGACAATCTTGGAGGACATTAAAGTTGTTAATTAAAAAATACACAAGTATACACAAGCTACGATTTGTGGCTTTAAAAAGTTCAAGTGCAAGCTGTATAAAAGTAATTTGCAATTTGTCTCGCGTTTTTTTTTATAGCAAGACAAACTGTAGAATTTGGAAAATACATCATCAACTACGACAATCTTGGAGGACATTAAAGTTGTTAATTAAAAAAAACACAAGTACATCATATAAATATAACGAATACAAAACACACCTGCGCAGAATTACCATATTTGATGATGAGCAACGATTTGTTGCCTTAACCCATTATACAAAATCAAACTGTATAAAAGTAATTTGCAATTTGTCTTGCGTTTTTTTTATAGCAAGACAAACTGTAGAATTTGGAAAATACATCATCAACTACGACAATCTTGGAGGACATTAAAGTTGTTAATTAAAAAATACACAAGTATACACAAGCTACGATTTGTGGCTTTAAAAAGTTCAAGTGCAAGCTGTATAAAAGTAATTTGCAATTTGTCTTGCGTTTTTTTTTATAGCAAGACAAACTGTAGAATTTGAAAAATACATCATCATCTACGACAATCTTGGAGGACATTAATGTTGTTAATTAAAAAATACACAAGGACATCATATAAATATAACGATTACAAAACACACCAGGGCAGAATTACCATATTTGATAATGAGCTACGATTTGTTGCTTTAAACCATTATACAAAATCAAACTGTATAAAAGTAATTTGCAATTTGTCTTGCGTTTTTTTTTATAGCAAGACAAACTGTAGAATTTGGAAAATACATCATCAACTAAGACAATCTAGGAGGACATTAATGTTGTTAATTAAAAAATACACAAGGACATCATATAAATATAACGATTACAAAACACACCAGGGCAGAATTACCATATTTGATAATGAGCTACGATTTGTTGCTTTAAACCATTATACAAAATCAAACTGTATAAAAGTAATTTGCAATTTGTCTTGCGTTTTTTTTTATAGCAAGACAAACTGTAGAATTTGGAAAATACATCATCAACTACGACAATCTTGGAGGACATTAAAGTTGTTAATTAGAAAATACACAAGTACATCATATAGATATAACGATTACAAAACACACCAGCGCAGAATAACCACATTTGATGATGAGCTACGATTTCTTGCTTTAAACCATTATACAAAATCAAACTGTATAAAAGTAATTTGCAATTTGTCGCGTTTTTTTATATAGCAACATAAACTGTAGAATTTGGAAAATACATCATCAACTACGACAATCTTGGAGGACATTAATGTTGTTAATTAAAAAATACACAAGTACATCATATAAATATAACGACTACAAAACACACCAGCGCAGAATTACCATAGTTGATGATGAGCTACGATTTGTTGCTTTAAACTATTATACAAAATCAAACTCTATAAAAGTAATTTGCAATTTGTCTTGTAATTTTTTTTATAGCAAGACAAGCTGTAGAATTTGGAAAATACATCATCAACTACGACAATCTTGGAAGACATTAAAGTGGTTAATTAAAAAATACACAAGTACATCATATAAATATAACGATTACAAAAGACACCAGCGCAGAATTACCATATTTGATGATGAGCAACGATTTGTGGCTTTAAACCACTATACAAAATCAAATTTTATAAAAGTAATTTGCAATTTGTCTTGCGTTTTTTTTTTACATAGCAAGACAAACTGTAGAATTTGGAAAATACATCATCAACTACGACAATCTTGGAGGACATTAAAGTTGTTAATTAAAAAATACACAAGTACATCATATAAATATAACGATTACAAAACACACCAGCGCACAATTACCATATCTGATGATGAGCTACGATTTTTTGCTTTATACCATTATACAAAATCAAACTGTATAAAAGTAATTTGCAATTTGTCTTGCATTTTTTTTTATAGCAAGACAATCTGTAGAATTTGAAAAATACATCACCATCTACGACAATCTTGGAGGACACTAAAGTTATTAATTAAAAAATACACAAGTACATCATTTAAATATAACGATTGCCAAACACACCAGCGCAGAGTTACCATATTTGATGATGAGCTATGATTTGTAGCTTTAAACCATTATACAAAATCAAACTGTATAAAAGAAATTTGCAATTTGTCTTGCGTGTTTTTTTTATAGCAAGGCAAACCGTAGAATTTGAAAAATACATCATCAACTACGACAATCTTGGACGACATTAAAGTGGTTAATTAAAAAATACACAAGTACATCATATAAATATAACCATTACAAAAGAGACCAGCGCAGAATTACCATATTTGATGATGAGCTACGATTTGTGGCTTTAAACCACTATACAAAATCAAATTGTATAAAAGTAATTTGCAATTTGTCTGCGTTTTTTTTTTACATAGCAAGACAAACTGTAGAATTTGGAAAATACATCATCAACTACGACAATCTTGGAGGACATTAAAGTTATTAATTAAAAAATACACAAGTACATCATATAAATATAACGATTACAAAAGACACCAGCGCAGAATTACCATATTTGATGATGAGCTACGATTTGTTGCTTTAAACCATTATACAAAATCGAACTGTATAAAAGTAATTTGCAATTTGTCTTGCGTTTTTTTATATAGCAAGACAAACTGTAGAATTTGGAAAATACATCATCAACTACGACAATCTTGGACGACATTAAAGTTGTTAATTAAAAAATACACAAGTACATCATATAAATATAACGATTAAGAAACACACCAGCGCAGAATTACCATATTTGATGATGAGCTACGATTTGTTGCTTTAAACCATTATACAAAATCAAACTGTATAAAAGTAATTTGTAATTTGTCTTGCGTTTTTTTTATAGCAAGACAAACTGTAGAATTTGGAAAATACATCATCATCTACGACAATCTTGGACGACATTAAAGTTGTTAATTAAAAAATACACAAGTACATCATATAAATATAACGATTACAAAACACACCAGCGCAGAATTACCATATTTGATGATGAGCTATGATTTGTGGCTTTAAACCACTATTCAAAATCAAACTATATAAAAGCAATTTGCAATTTGTCTTGCGTTTTTTTTTATAGCAAGACAACCTGTAGAATTGGGAAAATACATCATCAACTACGACAATCTTGAACGACATTAAAGTTGTAAATTAAAAAATACACAAGTACATCATATAAATATAACGACTACAAAACACACCAGCGCAGAGTTACCATATTTGATGATGAGCTATGATTTGTAGCTTTAAACCATTATACAAAATCAAACTGTATAAAAGAAATTTGCAATTTGTCTTGCGTGTTTTTTTTATAGCAAGGCAAACCGTAGAATTTGGAAAATACATCATCAACTACGACAATCTTAGACGACATTAAAGTGGTTAATTAAAAAATACACAAGTACATCATATAAATATAACGATTACAAAAGAGACCAGCGCAGAATTACCATATTTGATGATGAGCTACGATTTGTGGCTTTAAACCGCTATACAAAATCAAATTGTATAAAAGTAATTTGCAATTTGTCTTGTTTTTTTTTTCTTTTTTTTTTTCATAGCAAGATAAACTGTAGAATTTGGAAAATACATCATCAACTACGACAATCTTGGAGGACATTAAAGTTGTTAATTAAAAAATACACAAGTACATCATATAGATATAACGATTACAAAACACACCAGCGCAGAATAACCATATTTGATGATGAGCTACGATTTCTTGCTTTAACCCATTATACAAAATCAAACTGTATAAAAGTAATTTGAAATTTGTCTTGCGTTTTTTTTTATAGCAAGACAAACTGTAGAATTTGGAAAATACATCAACAACTACGACAATCTTGGAGGACATTAAAGTTGTTAATTAAAAAATACACAAGTACATCATATAAATATAACGATTACAAAACACACCAGCGCAGAATTACCATATTTGATGATGAGCTACGATTTGTGGCTTTAAACCACTATACAAAATCAAACTATATAAAAGCAATTTGCAATTTGTCTTGCGTTTTCTTTTATAGCAAAACAACCTGTAGAATTGGGAAAATACATCATCAACTACGACAATCTTGAACGACATTAAAGTTGTAAATTAAAAAATACACAAGTACATCATATAAATATAACGACTACAAAACACACCAGCGCAGAGTTACCATATTTGATGATGAGCTATGATTTGTAGCTTTAAACCATTATACAAAATCAAACTGTATAAAAGAAATTTGCAATTTGTCTTGCGTGTTTTTTTTATAGCAAGGCAAACTGTAGAATTTGGAAAATACATCATCAACTACGACAATCTTGGACGACATTAAAGTGGTTAATTAAAAAATACACAAGTAGATCATATAAATATAACGATTAAAAAACACACCAGCGCAGAATTACCATATTTTATGATGAACTACGATTTATGGCTTTAAACCACTACACAAAATCAAACTATATAAAAGTAATTTGCAATTTTGTCTTGCGTTTTTTTTTATATAGCAAGACAAACTGTAGAATTTGGAAAATACATCATCAACTACGACAATCTTGGACGACATTAAAGTTGTTAATTAAAAAATACACAAGTACATTATATAAATATAACGATTACAAAACACACCAACCCAGAATTACCACATTTGATGATGAGCTACGATTTGTTGCTTTAAACCATTATACAAAATCAAACTGTATAAAAGTAATTTGCAATTTGTCTTGCGTTTTTTTTTATAGCAAGACAAACAGTAGAATTTGGAAAATACATCATCAACTACGACAATATTGGAGGACATTAAAGTTGTTAATTAAAAAATACACAAGTACATCATATAGATATAACGATTACAAAACACACCAGCGCAGAATAACCATATTTGATGATGAGCGACGATTTCTTGCTTTAACCCATTATACAAAATCAAACTGTATAAAAGTAATTTGCAATTTGTCGCGTTTTCTTATATAGCAAGATAAACTGTAGAATTTGGAAAATACATCATCAACTACGACAATCTTTGACGACATTAAAGTGGTTAATTAAAAAATACACAAGTACATCATATAAATATAACGATTAAAAAACACATCAGCGCAGAATTACCATATTTGATGATGAACTACGATTTATGGCTTTAAACCACTATTCAAAATCAAACTATATAAAAGTAATTTGCAATTTTGTCTTGCGTTTTTTTTTATATAGCAAGACAAACTGTAGAATTTGGAAAATACATCATCAACTACGACAATCTTGGACGACATTAAAGTTGTTAATTAAAAAATACACAAGTACATTATATAAATATAACGATTACAAAACACACCAACCCAGAATTACCACATTTGGTGATGAGCTACGATTTGTTGCTTTAAACCATTATACAAAATCAAACTGTATAAAAGTAATTTGCAATTTGTCTTGCGTTTTTGTTTATAAGAAGACAAACTGTAGAATTTGGAAAATACATCATCAACTACGACAATCTTGGAGGACATTAAAGTTGTTAATTAAAAAATATACAAGTACATCATATAGATATAACGATTACAAAACACACCAGCGCAGAATAACCATATTTGATGATGAGCTACGATTTGTTGCTTTAAACCATTATACAAAATCAAACTGTATAAAAGTAATTTGCAATTTGTCTTGCTTTTTTTTATAAGAAGACAAACTGTAGAATTTGGAAAATACATCATCAACTACGACAATCTTGGAGGACATTAAAGTTGTTAATTAAAAAAATACACAAGTACATCATATTGATATAACGATTACAAAACACACCAGCGCAGAATAACCATATTTGATGATGAGCTACGATTTCTTGCTTTAACCCATTATACAAAATCAAACTGTATAAAAGTAATTTGCAATTTGTCGCGTTTTCTTATATAGCAAGATAAACTGTAGAATTTGGAAAATACATCATCAACTACGACAATCTTGGAGGACATTAAAGTTGTTAATTAAAAAATACACAAGTACATCATATAAATATAACGATTACAAAACACACCAGCGCAGAATTACCATAGTTGATGATGAGCTACGATTTGTTGCTTTAAACCATTATACAAAATCAAACTCTATAAAAGTAATTTGCAATTTGTCTTGCAATTTTTTTTATAGCAAGACAAACTGTAGAATTTGGAAAATACATCATCAACTACGACAATCTTGGACGATATTAAAGTGGTTAATTAAAAAATACACAAGTACATCATATAAATATAACGATTACAAAAGACACCAGCGCAGAATTACCATATTTGATGATGAGCTACGATTTGTGGCTTTAAACCACTATACAAAATCAAATTGTATAAAAGTAATTTGCAATTTGCCTTGCGTTTTTTTTTATAGCAAGACAAACTGTAGAATTTGGAAAATACATCATCAACTACGACAATCTTGGAGGACATTAAAGTTATTAATTAAAAAATACACAAGTACATCATATAAATATAACGATTACAAAACACACCAGCGCAGAATTACCATATTTGATGATGAGCTACGATTTGTTGCTTTAAACCATTATACAAAATCAAACTGTATAAAAGTAATTTGCAATTTGTCTTGCGTTTTTTTTATAGCAAGACAAACTGTAGAATTTGGAAAATACATCATCAACTACGACAATCTTGGAGGACATTAAAGTTGTTAATTAAAAAATACACAAGTACATCATATAAATATAACGATTACAAAACACACCAGCGCAGAATTACCATATCTGATGATGAGCTACGATTTGTTGCTTTAAACCATTATACAAAATCAAACTGTATAAAAGTAATTTGCAATTTGTCTTGCGTTTTTTTTTATAGCAAGACAAACAGTAGAATTTGGAAAATACATCATCAACTACGACAATATTGGAGGACATTAAAGTTGTTAATTAAAAAATACACAAGTACATCATATAGATATAACGATTACAAAACACACCAGCGCAGAATAACCATATTTGATGATGAGCGACGATTTCTTGCTTTAACCCATTATACAAAATCAAACTGTATAAAAGTAATTTGCAATTTGTCGCGTTTTCTTATATAGCAAGATAAACTGTAGAATTTGGAAAATACATCATCAACTACGACAATCTTTGACGACATTAAAGTGGTTAATTAAAAAATACACAAGTACATCATATAAATATAACGATTAAAAAACACATCAGCGCAGAATTACCATATTTGATGATGAACTACGATTTATGGCTTTAAACCACTATACAAAATCAAACTATATAAAAGTAATTTGCAATTTTGTCTTGCGTTTTTTTTTATATAGCAAGACAAACTGTAGAATTTGGAAAATACATCATCAACTACGACAATCTTGGACGACATTAAAGTTGTTAATTAAAAAATACACAAGTACATTATATAAATATAACGATTACAAAACACACCAACCCAGAAT
The DNA here is from genome assembly GCA_963971325.1 of Aphodius granarius. Taxonomy (NCBI): domain Eukaryota; kingdom Metazoa; phylum Arthropoda; class Insecta; order Coleoptera; family Scarabaeidae; genus Aphodius; species Aphodius granarius. The sequence goes on from OZ020225.1 coordinate 10,272,855, forward strand.
TACCACATTTGGTGATGAGCTACGATTTGTTGCTTTAAACCATTATACAAAATCAAACTGTATAAAAGTAATTTGCAATTTGTCTTGCGTTTTTGTTTATAAGAAGACAAACTGTAGAATTTGGAAAGTACATCATCAACTACGACAATCTTGGAGGACATTAAAGTTGTTAATTAAAAAATATACAAGTACATCATATAGATATAACGATTACAAAACACACCAGCGCAGAATAACCATATTTGATGATGAGCTACGATTTGTTGCTTTAAACCATTATACAAAATCAAACTGTATAAAAGTAATTTGCAATTTGTCTTGCTTTTTTTTATAAGAAGACAAACTGTAGAATTTGGAAAATACATCATCAACTACGACAATCTTGGAGGACATTAAAGTTGTTAATTAAAAAAATACACAAGTACATCATATTGATATAACGATTACAAAACACACCAGCGCAGAATAACCATATTTGATGATGAGCTACGATTTCTTGCTTTAACCCATTATACAAAATCAAACTGTATAAAAGTAATTTGCAATTTGTCGCGTTTTCTTATATAGCAAGATAAACTGTAGAATTTGGAAAATACATCATCAACTACGACAATCTTGGAGGACATTAAAGTTGTTAATTAAAAAATACACAAGTACATCATATAAATATAACGATTACAAAACACACCAGCGCAGAATTACCATAGTTGATGATGAGCTACGATTTGTTGCTTTAAACCATTATACAAAATCAAACTCTATAAAAGTAATTTGCAATTTGTCTTGCAATTTTTTTTATAGCAAGACAAACTGTAGAATTTGGAAAATACATCATCAACTACGACAATCTTGGACGATATTAAAGTGGTTAATTAAAAAATACACAAGTACATCATATAAATATAACGATTACAAAAGACACCAGCGCAGAATTACCATATTTGATGATGAGCTACGATTTGTGGCTTTAAACCACTATACAAAATCAAATTGTATAAAAGTAATTTGCAATTTGTCTTGCGTTTTTTTTTTACATAGCAAGACAAACTGTAGAATTTGGAAAATACATCATCAACTACGACAATCTTGGAGGACATTAAAGTTATTAATTAAAAAATACACAAGTACATCATATAAATATAACGATTACAAAACACACCAGCGCAGAATTACCATATTTGATGATGAGCTACGATTTGTTGCTTTAAACCATTATACAAAATCAAACTGTATAAAAGTAATTTGCAATTTGTCTTGCGTTTTTTTTATAGCAAGACAAACTGTAGAATTTGGAAAATACATCATCAACTACGACAATCTTGGAGGACATTAAAGTTGTTAATTAAAAAATACACAAGTACATCATATAAATATAACGATTACAAAACACACCAGCGCAGAATTACCATATCTGATGATGAGCTACGATTTGTTGCTTTAAACCATTATACAAAATCAAACTCTATAAAAGTAATTTGCAATTTGTCTTGCATTTTTTTTTATAGCAAGACAATCTGTAGAATTTGAAAAATACATCACCATCTACGACAATCTTGGAAGACACTAAAGTTGTTAATTAAAAAATACACAATTACATCATTAAATATAACGATTGCAAAACACACCAGCGCAGAATTACCATATTTGATGATGGGCTACGATTTGTTGCTTTAAACCATTATACAAAATCAAACTGTATAAAAGTAATTGGCAATTTGTCTTGCGTTTTTTTATTTATATAGCAAGACAAACTGTAGAATTTGGAAAATACATCATCAACTACGACAATCTTGGAGGACATTAAAGTTGTTAATTAAAAAATATACAAGTACATCATATAAATATAACGATTACAAAACACACGAGCGCACAATTACCATATTTGATGATGAGCTACGATTTGTGGCTTTAAACCACTATACAAAATCAAATTGTATAAAAGTAATTTGCAATTTGTCTGCGTTTTTTTACATAGCAAGACAAACTGTAGAATTTGGAAAATACATCATCAACTACGATAATCTTGAAGGACATTAAAGTTATTAATTAAAAAATACACAAGTACATCATATAAATATAACGATTACAAAAGACACCAGCGCAGAATTACCATATTTGATGATGAGCTACGATTTGTTGCTTTAAACCATTATACAAAATCAAACTGTATAAAAGTAATTTGCAATTTGTCTTGCGTTTTTTTTTTATATAGCAAGACAAACTGTAGAATTTGGAAAATACATCATCAACTACGACAATTTTGGAGGACATTAAAGTTGTTAGTTAAAAAATACACAAGTACATCATATAAATATAACGATTAAAAAACACACCAGCGCAGAATTACCATGTTTGATGATGAACTACGATTTATGGCTTTAAACCACTATACAAAGTCAAACTATATAAAAGTAATTTGCAATTTTGTCTTGCGTTTTTTTTTATATAGCAAGACAAACTGTAGAATTTGGAAAATACATCATCAACTACGACAATCTTGGACGACATTAAAGTTGTTAATTAAAAAATACACAAGTACATTATATAAATATAACGATTACAAAACACACCAACCCAGAATTACCACATTTGATGATGAGCTACGATTTGTTGCTTTAAACCATTATACAAAATCAAACTGTATAAAAGTAATTTGGAATTTGTCTTGCGTTTTTTTTATAGCACGACAAACTGTAGAATTTGGAAAATACATCATCAACTACGACAATCTTGGAGGACATTAAAGTTGTTAATTAAAAAATACACAAGTGCATCATATAAATATAACGATTACAAAACACACCAGCGCAGAATTACCATATTTGATGATGAGCAACGATTTGTTGCTTTAAACCATTATACAAAATCAAACTGTATAAAGGTAATTTGCAATTTGTCTCGCGTTTTTTTTTATAGCAAGACAAACTGTAGAATTTGGAAAATACATCATCAACTACGACAATCTTGGAGGACATTAAAGTTGTTAATTAAAAAATACACAAGTACATCATATAAATATAGCGATTACAAAACACACCAGCGCAGAATTACCATATTTGATGATGAGCTACGATTTGTTGCTTTAAACCATTATACAAAATCAAACTGTATAAAAGTAATTTGCAACTCGTCTTGCGTTTTTTTATATAGCAAGACAAACTGTAGAATTTGGAAAATACATCATCAACTACGACAATCTTGGAGGACATTAAAGTTGTTAATTAAAACATACACAAGCACATCATATAAATATAACGATTACAAAACACACCAGCGCAGAATTACCATATTTGATGGTGAGCTACGATTTGTTGCTTTAAACCATTATACAAAATCAAACTGTATAAAAGTAATTTGCAATTTGTCTTGCGTTTTTTTTTTTTTTTATAGCAAGACAAACTGTAGAATTTGGAAAATACATCATCAACTACGACAATCTTGGAGGACATTAAAGTTGTTAATTAAAAAATACACAAGTACATCATTTAAATATAACGATTACAAAACACACCAGCGCAGAATTACCATATTAGATGATGAGCTACGATTTGTTGCTTTAAACCATTATACAAAATCAAACTGTATAAAAGTAATTTGCAATTTGTCTCGCGTTTTTTTTTATAGCAAGACAAACTGTAGAATTCGGAAAATACATCATCAACTACGACAATCTTGGAGGACATTAAAGTTGTTAATTAAAAAATACACAAGTACATCATATAAATATAACGATTACAAAACACACCAGCGCATAATTACCATATTTGATGATGAGCTACGATTTGTTGCTTTAAACCATTATACAAAATCAAACTGTATAAAAGTAATTTGCAATTCGTCTTGCGTTTTTTTTTATATAGCAAGACAAACTGTACAATTTGGAAAATACATCATCAACTACGACAATCGTGGAGGACATTAAAGTTATTAATTAAAAAATACACAAGTACATCATATAAATATAACGATTACAAAATACACCAGCGCAGAATTACCATATTTGATGATGAGCTACGATTTGTTGCTTTAAACCATTATACAAAATCAAACTGTATAAAAGTAATTTGCAATTTGTCTTGCGTTTTTTTTATAGCAAGACAAACTGTAGAATTTGGAAAATACATCATCAACTACGACAGTCTTGGAGGACATTAAAGTTGTTAATTAAAAAATACACAAGTATATCATAAATAATATAACGATTACAAAACACACCAGCGCACAATTACCATATCTGATGATGAGCTACGATTTGTTGCTTTAAACCATTATACAAAATCAAACTGTATAAAAGTAATTTGCAACTCGTCTTGCGTTTTTTTTTTATATAGCAAGACAAACTGTAGAATTTGGAAAATACATCATCAACTACGACAATCTTGGAGGACATTAAAGTTGTTAATTAAAAAATACACAAGCACATCATATAAATATAACGATTACAAAACACACCAGCGCAGAATTACCATATTTGATGGTGAGCTACGATTTGTTGCTTTAAACCATTATACAAAATCAAACTGTATAAAAGTAATTTGCAATTTGTCTTGCGTTTTTTTTTATAGCAAGACAAACTGTAGAATTTGGAAAATACATCATCAACTACGACAATCTTGGAGGACATTAAAGTTGTTAATTAAAAAATACACAAGTACATCATATAATATAACGATTACAAAACACACCAGCGCAGAATTACCATATTTGATGATGAGCTACGATTTGTTGCTTTAAACCATTATACAAAATCAAACTGTATAAAAGTAATTTGCAATTTGTCTTGCGTTTTTTCTTTATAGCAAGAGAAACTGTAGAATTTGGAAAATACATCATCAACTACGACAATCTAGGAGGACATTAATGTTGTGAATTAAAAAATACACAAGTACATCATATAAATATAACGACTACAAAACACGCCAGCGCAGAATTACCATATTTGATGATCAGCTACTATTTGTTGCTTTAAACCATTATACAAAATCAAACTGTATAAAAGTAATTTGTAATTTGTCTTGTGTTTTTTTTTTTTTTTTTTCATAGCAAGACAAACTGTAGAATTTGGAAAATACATCATCAACTACGACAATCTTGGAGGACATTAAAGTTGTTAATTAAAAAATACACAAGTACATCAGTTAAATATAACGATTACAAAACACACCAGCGCAGAATTACCATATTTGATGATGAGCTACGATTTGTTGCTTTAAACCATTATACAAAATCAAACTGTATAAAAGTAATTTGCAATTTGTCTTGCGTTTTTTCTTTATAGCAAGACAAACTGTAGAATTTGGAAAATACATCATCAACTACGACAATCTTGGAGGACATTAAAGTTGTCAATTAAAAAATACGCAAGAACATCATATAAATATAACGATTACAAAACACACCAGCGCAGAATTACCATATTTGATGATGAGCTACGATTTGTTACTTTAAACCATTATACAAAATCAAACTGTATAAAAGTAATTTGCAATTTGTCTTGTGTTTTTTTTTTTTCATAGCAAGACAAACTGTGAATTTGGAAAATACATCATCAACTACGACAATCTTGGAGGACATTAAAGTTGTTAATTAAAAAATACACAAGTACATCATATAAATATAACGATTACAAAACACACCAGCGCAGAATTACCATATTTGATGATGAGCTACGATTTGTTGCTTTAAAGCATTACACAAAATCAAACTGTATAAAAGTAATTTGCCATATGTCATGTTTTTTTTTGTTAATTAAAAAATACACAAGTACATCATATAAATATAACGATTAAAAAACAAACCAGCGCAGAATTACCATATTTGATGATGAACTACGATTTATGGCTTTAAACCACTATACAAAGTCAAACTATATAAAAGTAATTTGCAATTTGTCTTGCGTTTTTTTTATAGCAAGACAAACTGTAGAATTTGGAAAATACATCATCAACTACGACAATCTTGGAGGACATTAAAGTTGTTAATTAAAAAATACACAAGTACGTCATTTAAATATAACGATTACAAAACACACCAGCGCAGAATTACCATATTTGATGACGAGCTACGATTTGTTGCTTTAAACCATTATACAAAATCAAACTGTATAAAAGTAATTTGCAATTTGTCTCGCGTTTTTTTTTATAGCAAGACAAACTGTAGAATTCGGAAAATACATCATCAACTACGACAATCTTGGAGGACATTAAAGTTGTTAATTAAAAAATACACAAGTACATCATATAAATATAACGATTACAAAACACACCAGCGCAGAATTACCATATTTGATGATGAGCTACGATTTGTTGCTTTAAACCATTATACAAAATCAAACTGTATAAAAGTAATTTGCAATTTGTCGTGCGTTTTTTTTTATAGCAAGACAAACTGTAGAATTTGGAAAATACATCATCAACTACGACAATCTTGGAGGACATTAATGTTGTTAATTAAAAAATACACAAGTACATCATATAAATATAACGACTACAAAACACACCAGCGCAGAATTACCATAGTTGATGATGAGCTACGATTTGTTGCTTTAAACCATTATACAACATCAAACTGTATAGAAGTAATTTGCAATTTGTCTTGCGTTTTTTTTTTTTTCATAGCAAGACAAACTGTAGAATTTAGAAAATACATCACCAACGACGACAATCTTGGAGGACATTAAAGTTGTCAATTAAAAAATACGCAAGAACATCATATAAATATAACGATTACAAAACACACCAGCGCAGAATTACCATATTTGATGGTGAGCTACGATTTTTTGCTTTAAACCATTATACAAAATCAAACTGTATAAAAGTAATTTGCAATTTGTCTTGCGTTTTTTTTTATAGCAAGACAAACTGTAGAATTTGGAAAATACATCATCAACTACGACAATCTTGGAGGACATTAAAGTTGTTAATTAAAAAATACACATGTACATCATTTAAATATAACGATTACAAAACACACCAGCGCAGAATTACCATATTTGATGATGAGGTACGATTTGTTGCTTTAAACCATTATACAAAATCAAACTGTATAAAAGTAATTTGCAATTTGTCTTGCGTTTTTTCTTTATAGCAAGACAAACTGTAGAATTTGGAAAATACATCATCAACTACGACAATCTTGGAGGACATTAAAGTTGTTAATTAAAAAATACACAAGTACATCATTTAAATATAACGATTACAAAACACACCAGCGCAGAATTACCATATTTGATGATGAGCTACGATTTGTTGCTTTAAACCATTATACAACATCAAACTGTATAAAAGTAATTTGCAATTTGTCTTCCGTTTTTTTTTTTTTCATAGCAAGACAAACTGTAGAATTTAGAAAATACATCACCAACGACGACAATCTTGGAGGACATTAATGTTGTTAATTAAAAAATACACAAGTACATCATATAAATATAACGATTACAAAACACACCAGCGCAGAATTACCATATTTGATGATGAGCTTCGATTTGTTGCTCTAAACCATTATACAAAATCAAACTGTATAAAAGTAATTTGCAATTTGTCTTGCGTTTTTTTTATAGCAAGACAAACTGTAGAATTTGGAAAATACATCATCAACAACGACAATCTTGGAGGACATTAAAGTTGTTAATTAAAAAATACACAAGTACATCATATAAATATAACGATTACAAAACACACCAGCGCAGAATTACCATATTTGTTGATGAGCTACGATTTGTTGCTCTAAACCATTATACAAAATCGAACTGTATAAAAGTAATTTGCAATTTGTCTTGCGTTTCTTTTATATAGCAAGACAAACTGTAGAATTTGGAAAATACATCATCAACTACGACAATCTTGGAGGACATTAAAGTTGTTAATTAAAAAATACACAAGTACATCATATAAATATAACGATTGCAAAATACACCAACGCAGAATTACCATATTTGATGATGAGCTACTATTTGTGGCTTTAAACCACTATACAAAATCAAACTATACAAAAGCAATTTGCAATTTGCCTTGCGTTTTTTTTATAGCAAGACAAACTGTAGAATTTGGAAAATACATCATCAACTGCGACAATCTTGGACGACATTAAAGTTGTTAATTAAAAAATACACAAGTACATCATATAAATATAACGATTACAAAACACACCAGCCCAGAATTACCACATTTGATGATGAGCTACGATTTGTTGCTTTAAACCATTATACAATATCCAAACTGTATAAAAGTAATTTGCAATTTGTCTTGCGTTTTTTTTTTTCATAGCAAGACAAACTGTAGAGTTTGGAAAATACATCATCAACTACGACAATCTTGGATGACATTAAAGTTGTTAATTAAAAAATACACAAGTACATCATATAAATATAACGATTAAAAAACACACCAGCCCAGAATTACCACATTTGATGATGAGCTACGATTTGTTGCTTTAAACCATTAGACAATATCCAAACTGTATAAAAGTAATTTGCAATTTGTCTTGCGTTTTTGTTTTTATAGCAGGACAAACTGTAGAATTTGGAAAATACATCACCAACTACGACAATCTTGGAGGACATTAATGTTGGGAATGGCCTAAGTCAAGGGCCTGTGATACTGATAATTTTTTGGTTTTTTTTTTTGGAATGACCTTGAAACTATGAAAAACGGCAATTTTTGAAGAAAATTCAACTGGGAAAGTGAAAATACAGTAATAATTTAACTATTTTAACCAGCGTTGCTTTTCCATGTCCCTCTACTGCTTCGATGCCACTAAATTACTACAATCACTTAAACTATACACCAAATTATGCTCATTTTCGTCTGTAATTAACGGAGATGACTTGAGACAGTTTAAATAAAAAAATATGAATTTGTCAAACTTCTTAGTAACTATGACAACAGTTGAAGAAATTTATAGTAATTGCAGTACTTCCAGCCACCTTAACTTTACCCAAAAAAGCAATACCAATTCACAATCCCACAAAAACCAAAACGTAACATAACAGTTCAATAAAACAAAAATCATTGTTATATTTCTATTATACACAGAAATTATAATTAAAATACAATTTTTAAAAAATGCCAATTTTATATTGTACATAGTAAAAATATACATAGCAATTTATATTACATAGCTCTATTATAACATTTAAAGCATTCCAAACCAATAAAACCCCTTAACCGACCTCAAGTCACCCTAAAACAACGCATCTCGGGTGCATTTCTACGATACAATGAAAGAATGTACACAATCGTTTTTGATATCTCTGCTGACGAACAAGCAAAAGTTAAGGGAATGTTGAAAACCCAGCAGCGAATGAACACCAACATTTGATACATCGAAAGCTGGGATAGAGCGAAGAAGGTCCCCGTACGTAACCCTATACAGTCAAACACCGGCTTTTCTTCCGATGACCCTTCTGGATATTCCTTTCACAATACCACCTCAACCCATCACTCCTAAAACAAAATTACACACAATTAAATAAGGAAATATACATTAATAAGGAAACGTACCGATCCTCGTGTTCCACTAATCGAAGCGCTCCACCACACTTGGGGCACATGTACTCCCCCTCTTTCGGAATAACGTCCCATTCCCCTAGCTTCTCCGCCAAAACCCTTGGAGGGCCCCCCGGTAACGCCATAAAATATTTTTCGTTAATCACAGGAACCTTTTCCACTCCGTCCGCCGCGATTTTGCAAATAAAATGACCCGGATCCGGAAATATCATCACAAATCACAACACAGCAACCACACAAATTTGAAATCCACCAGAAATAATGAAATCTACCAACACAAATAAAATAAACATAACCTACAAATCGACAACTTTCAACACACTTTTCTATCAATAATATCAGTTTCCCGAACATTTCCTCCCTGATTTAACATTTTCACAACCCCTTCTTTCAATTGAAACTCACTACACCAAAAAATTTTAGTATCCCAGGCGCTTGACTTTACATATTCAAATAAACTAATTGCAAGAACAATCCCGTTACTATTAAAATTAATATTTAAATTACTTACTGTGTTTTGTTCTATGTGCGTTACCGCGTGTGCACCTACTCTGCCATTCATAATACAAACTAATTGATCCTACTTTGAATAATTATTTCTGTCCGTTTTCTCTCATAATTCAATACCATTAATTTTTTCTATTTATTGTGTCTTACACAATACTCTCAATGCTACCCTCATTTCACTTCAAGTGCCTTACCCTGACCACAGGCAAAAAAAAGGTTTACGGTCGACCTCACTTCGTCGCAAAGAGCAGGTACCTATATTTCCAGCCTTTATGTTCCTATGCCCCATAGCTTGCCCTCTCATCTGTTAATTACCTAACCCATTATTAAACGTAATATATACATAATTCCACAATGATATCAATATTTTTGCCATATCAAATCAAATCCAAATCAAATCTAAACCAAATCTAGCTCAACCGCCCTCGTTCAGTTTAAAAGACAAACAAAAGAAATGTACTTCAACAAAACATTTTTCTCCTTATAAAGCACCTTTCTAATCAAAATCTATGTCACAATTGTTTAAAGATTATCCTGCCACCAGTGACATAGTCTCGATCAAATTCGTACAGTCATATATATTGTTCTGACATACTCCACAAAATATCCTACAAAAACATTGAAACAAACATTGCATAGGGTGTGCAATTTCAAAACCCTTATTGGCATAATCACCTGTTGCCCATGTCTTTTTCGAAAGACCTACTTTGTTTCTTCGTTGAAACCACAGATAATGCTACAGATTATCTATCTACCCTTTTACTCGTTGATTTGCGTTTTTACAGACATACCTCTAATATATCTAACCATTCTAAGGAGCAACTATCTTCCTAACATAACCCAATCGTCGACTTTACTGTACGTGTACGAATCTAAACTCAGTTATTTACTCAATCAAATGGCATTTGATTGATTCACTCTACTGATGCTATCCCTAACTTTATTCCTATACAAAACTTAGTAAACTTATAAAAAAACTTATCTACAAGAATATATCCTAAAACTTAGTAAAATCTTTGTCTAAAATTAATCTATGAAAAGTTTTGCAAAAGTTCAACACCGATAGCAACCATTGTTATAAATGGAAGCACTAATCAAAAATCCACACCGCTGGACACCATGTAAGAGGTTACAAAAGTACGAATCAAATATCCCACCGCTAGACACCATGTAAGAGGTTGGGACCTGTTGTCTGTTTTTATTGGTAGCGTGGAAACAGAGCGGTCAAAATGTAATTTACTTTATATCAAATTCAAACGGAGGACGCGAGAACTTTCTTTCAAACCTTGAGGGTTTGGTATCGCCAGATTTTTAGAAGCCAAAAATAATCGTAAATGAATTAATCTTGATATAATAACATCAGGGTGATTAAAAGTCAAATTCTAACCAAAACAAATATATTTACAAAATGAACAAAAAGATTAAAAACCCTTCAGATCGAGTGTACAATAATCATTGAAACTCTTGACACAATGACAATAGTTGGAGAGAAAACGGATGACAGAGACATAATTATTTTATAAAAATTACCTAAATTGTTATTGGCAAATTTACATCAGCAGAGATGGCATCACGGGCACACACAGAAACAAAACACAAGATAAGGGCCTATTGCCCTAAAACACGTAACACTACATCTTTCGACTTCTAAACCACGACCTCGACTGATATTCTAAAATATACTTCAAAACCAGGAAAGCTGTTTCCCCTCCACACACAGAACCAAAGTTCGTTATTTCAGCAAAAACCCTCAATAATAAAAACCCTCAGGTCGCACGGACTGTTCCACAAACTTCTAGAAAAAATCTGTATTTATGACATCCGGTCCAAAAGAACCCAAACTATATCCCAACCAAACATCTCTTTGGTATTTTTACATCTGTTACAGCCGTTTGTTCTGCCTGTCTATGCAATCTCAAAACAAAAGTCAAAATTCCGACCTACCACAAGGTAGTCAACGTTTCGCACTCTGTTGCAAGAGGCATCTTCAGGACGTAACAGTAAGACAGCTACGAAGAGAAGTCTCCAATCCAAATATATGTCTAATGCTCTTCTGGAATTAAGTATCAAAAATAATACTGTAATTGAACAGAAGTACTTACTGGTAGGGACTAGACAGAATCCTAGACCTTATAAACCTACTTATTGCCATCATACTGACTTTTTTAAATTTGAACCAGTATTCTATAATACCATTTGACCTGGAAAAAATGTTGGTGACCCTTGCGTTAATGACGTTGTAGCGTACCAGTATACTCCAATATACTCAAAATTTGAACACTTATAAGAACTTAAAAAACTGCTCGTAAAGGATTACATTTTTGGTTAAATTTAAGATGCTGATTTCAAAAACAACACTAGTTTTTTTTTTCTAGCAGCTCTTGTTTTTAAGTTACACACAGGTTCTAAATTCTTACAAAAATATACTAATTTACACGCCACACCTTACGAGTCCAATGGTTCTTTTTGTCGTGGCTGTCCGACAAACACATAAAACATGAATATGCCCTTAAAAAAGTGTAAATATTAGGGCATCCAAAAATATACTTTTACATACAGAACTGGGAAGAAAAATATGCTCTAAAAAAATTCCACGTGGCGCGATATAAATTATCGAAGAACTGCTCCCTCTAGGCCTACAGGTAACCGGAAAGGAAATCGTGCCGTAACAATGTTCTATTTATGTGCAGAAACCTTTGCACGTACACTCTCACCAGCCTGTCGGCACTTTTCGAAGTCTTCAGCAAGATGTTTGGGTTCTGGAGACCGTGTATCAGCCTCGGAATCAGAAACCCCCTCAGCAGTCCCAACTTTTGGTGTGGTTTTATGGGGCCCCTAGCCACACGTTCCAACATGGTCTTTAGTAGCTCCAAATCCAGTGCATCTTGGCCTCTGTAAACGTACCTGGCTCCCAAATATTTGAACAGATGACCTAGGGAGAGCTGTTCGATCATTGAGCGACAATCTTAAATTTGGGTCTTGAGTGGGTGGATAAAACCTTCCTTCCAGGCAACACAGAGATGGAAACAGCAATGCATTTTGTTGGATTTAGTGATAGACCCCGCGCAGTGAAAAACGCTATAGCTGCTTTCAGAGTTCTCCTGGCTCCGTCGATTGTGTCGGACATTATGAGGAGGTCGTCCGCGTAAGCCAGCGCGCTACTGGGCTTTTGTCCGGACCAGTGATCCCCTTGTATCCGTTGAGCCTTGTTAAAAGTCATCTATTATTATATTAAATAATATGGGAGAAAGCGGGAGGCCTTGTTTAAAGCTCGATTTATAGTCCAGTAACCGTAACACTTAACCGTAACGTAAGAAAGATGAAGCGTTACGATTCCTTACTGGTGGTTATAGTCAACCGTAGTCACTCTACTGCCACTTAAGCAACCTTAAACGTACTTCAACTTTCCTAAACGGTCGTTACGATCAGTACAGCGTCTAGTATTCGCTTATTCTACTGTATGCCGTGTCGAGTACGTGCGGTATACAAGCGTAGATTCTAGCATTTAACTACAACATGTCTGTAATGTCAACAACGTCCTAACCATTGACATTTGTTTTTAACGGCGGTTTGTTTCTACTGTGATTTGTACGTGTTTTATACAATATGTTCAACGAAGAAATGCTTATTTCACTTGTAGAGGGATACGAATTCCTCTACGACAAATCGAGTAGGCACTTCAAAGACATAAAAATGAAGGAGAATGCTTGGGAAGTAATTGCGACCAGTTTAAGTGAGTCAGGTATGCATGTATAATTAATATGTATGTAGTATAGGCCCTCTTAGGGTAAAGCCTGGTTTGAGGTTATGATTTCATTGAAGGAAAATAGTTAAATTATTACTGTATTTTCACTTTCCCAGTTGAATTTTCTTCAAAAATTGCCGTTTTTCATAGTTTCAAGGTCATTCCAAAAAAAAGCAAAAAATTGGAGTATCCCAAGCCCTTGACTTAGGCCAAAGAACGCAAGTATGTGTATACGTGTATATTTACTTCTTTATATTAAATTATAATCTTTTTAAGAACTGTGTCCAACGTTGGCGCAAGCAGCAGCACGGAAACTGTATTCTATGAAATCGAAGAGAGTACAGAGCCTGACGTTGAAATTATTGAAAAATTGGCCACATGTTCTCATGTGAGGTAGTCACCCTCGCCGTCACCTTCCGACAACAGATGCACACCTTCACCGTCGGTGAACAGGTGCACACCTTCACCATCAGTGCACAGAAGTACACCTTCACCGTCGGTGAACAGGAGTACGCCTTCACATTCGGCATCAACATCTGCGGTGTCAGATGGACGGCCGAAAGAAGCGTCGTGTTGGTGAAACAGCAGTTTCGCCATTTGACACGGCAATTACAAACTTGTCGGATTATTTGAAAGATCAGACCAAAAAGAATTCCGAAATGGTTTTTGGGAATTATATTTTTATTTTTGGTCATTTCCATCAGGGTTGTGGAAATGACCAAAAATAAAAAAATAAACTAAAGGTGGCCATCTCCAATTTAATTAATAATGCGCTTATAGAGGATAGTGACGATTAAGTTTTTATTTTATTTGTATATATATTTTTTTTAGTTCTATATTTCCTTAATTTTTTTTGTATTGTTTAGAATAGTCTTTACTTTTTTTGTTAATATGTATACAATAAATTATACTTTTTCTTTTAAAGGTTTTATTATTAAATATTATATATTGAACTACAAATACAGTGTTTTACTTAGAATATCAGTACGTTTTATTTCAATATATTATCCGCAGGTAGGTTTCTTTCCTCGATTAATCATTTCTTGTTGCCATGGTACCTCACCTTCCGGACTGGTAAAATAGTTGGCATTTCTTTGTTCACAAAATTATGCAAACACACCACCGCTTTGACAATTTTGTCAACATTATCTACCTTAGCATTTATAGTTGTTCTTAAAATGCGCCACCTCGCTACCATAATCCCAAAACAATTTTCAATTGTTCGGCGTCCCCTGCTAAGGCGATAATTAAAAATTCGTTGCGGTTCGGTAAGGTGCGTTCCTGGATATGGACGCATAATATATGGTTTTAGGAGCAATGCCTCATCTGCGACAAAACAGTAAGGCATTTCGATATTGGTGCCATTGTCTAAATTTCTCCCAAGCACTGATGCCTTAAAAACACCTCCATCACTTTGAGAACCATAAGCACCAATATCAACCATCGTCAAATTATAGTCAGCATCGCAAGCTGCCATCAAGACAATACTGAATGATTTTTTGTAATTAAAATATTCCGACCCTGAATTGGCGGGACATTGAATATTGATGTGTTTCCCATCCAATGCTCCAATACAGTGTGGAAAGTTCCATTTAGTATGAAAACCTTCAGCAATATCTTTCCGCTCATCTGTCGAAGGTGGTTTTAAGTAAATGTCTGACAACTCCTGCCAAATTGCGTCACATACTTCCATTATAATCTTCCCTACTGTCGATGTCCCAAGATGGTACTTCCATGCAATGGTCCTCATCGATGATCCTTGAGAAAGATAACTAAAATTAACTGATTCATTAAGGGCACGTCACTAATACAAATATGAAAACGCACTGGATTGTTACAGCCAGGCGCTCCTCAGGACAGATACCATCCGGCAGAATTTTATGAAGTAAACGAGGGGGGGAGATCAACTCTAATAACTTTTCAAAAATTGGCGCTGACATTCTGGTGTACTTCAAAAATTCGTCAGGTTCCAAAGATTTTAATTTTACAAACGCCCGTCTATAAAAACCATCTTTTTGTCGTTGCATATTTAATGCCCTGGTTTTAAACCTACGAGACATTTTATGTGCATTGGTTCTGGTCAACCATTCCTTTCTGCATAACAACAATGTTAGTATTGAGAGTTCTAAAACTTCACAATCTCCTCCATACATTTTCTTTACTTTTATATCGGTAAACAATACATTGACAGTGACACTACGCACTTATTTGTAAGGTTATGTCATATGTTGTGTACCATCTCTGCGAATGACACAGAACACCGACATTACCGACACCGCATCTGACTTACTGCAGTATGAAATACCAATCTTTTCTTACGGTTGCTGTTACGGTTACCATTATGGTTAAGTGTTACGGTTACTGGACTATAAATCGAGCTTAACACCTCGGCCGAGGACTATGCGCCTTGATGTTTTCATTTTCTTTCGCAATGACGGTAGAGGAGGCAGCATACTGGTTTCTTGTGAGTTTTATCACCCTGCCCCTCTAATAATTGACTGATGTGATAGAGTATCGAAGGATTTTCGCAGGTCCAACGACAGAATGCTATGAGGTTTCGTGGCTACACAACGTGTCCCGATGAGGGCGTGCAGGGTTAGGGTGTTCAAAAAGACCCCGTCTATTTTTCTAAAACGATCTTTCAGATGACGCATTGCTAACTGGAATTGCCAAATAAATTCGCAATGCCATGTCGAAGTTTGGAAATATTTCTTTTAATCCGGTTTCTCTCAAGTACTTTTAATAGAATTGTCCAAATGCGACTTTAAGTGAATGCTTTAAGTGACTGATCATGTTATATATTTCTAGCTTCTTCTTCATTAATTTCAAAATTATTTCTATTCGAATTTAAACATGTCATAAGTGCTTCTAATTCAATGGCAACTGATCAACATATGACACATCTGGCGTTGAATCAACTATTATAGAATAATATTTAGATCTCTTCAATTCCTCAATTATTGTTTTTGATACCTTCTTTCCCATTAAAGCTACTAATTCCTCACATATCGTATTTGATAAATAATTGCAATTTCCGTGGTCCAGATTTCCGAACTTGGCTAGATGTTCTCGTAAAGATGGATAGAATTCGGCAATAAGTTCAAGGCAGCCTAAAATTTCCATTGTGGACTGAGGACCAATTTTCGAAGTCCCCTGGTTGTCAATGTAACTATAGTCGCTACGCCACGTTTTAAGACATCCCGCCAGTGCTGCACTTTATTTTTATATGCATTTGAAACAGAGCTATCTATTCGATTAAATACTTTACTCCTCGTAACTAGATATAAAATGCTGGATCTATGGTTCGATGATTCTTCATGTTGTTTTAGTCGCGCACTTGCATTTTTCATTGAATCCTTTAGAAAAAGAATGTTCTTCTTGATGAAGAAACAAACGGCAAGGTATACAAAAGACACAACGTTTAGATGGGGAATAAAGTAGCCAATCTCTGAATTGAGTTTCGCCATTAAGCATTTTTTTATAAAAATGTTTTATATCATATCTTTACATCAGTAGAATGCTCGGTAACAGCAGTCTATAAAATCCGCATTTAGATTTTGTTTTGGCGAAGTGACGAAGGCTGTGGATTCTGTCAAACTGCTTCTATAAACTGCTACAACGCATAAACCGTTCACCCCACTCAACACGTAACATCACTTTTTGAAAGATCATTTACATATTACCTAGCTAAGCTATACAATCCTCTGCCTGACTCCGTAAAATCAAAGAATCTGCATCAATTTAGAGTGGCTCTTCATCAGCATTTGATGCAGGAACAGTCTTCTTCGTTTAATTAATTCATATCTGTTTATTTTGTTTTTTATTAGTTGTAGCTTGTTGTTTTCACTTATTTTATTATTTTTTTTTTACTATCGCAGGGTTGAGTGGAAGATAGGGAGTTATGCTACCTAACTTCGCCCTGTTTATTATGCAGTTTTTTTGTTTCATATGTTATACCGATCAAACATCAAATAAAGACATTATTATTATTATTATTATTATAATATGGAAATTTTTACACATATTTCACTGGAAGATGAGCTGTTATGAATTTGATCTCAATCGTATGAATACCTAAGAAAACGAACGTAACATTTGCCACAATAGAACATACATGACAAAATTGTATCAATCGTGTCAGACAACTTGTGTAGCACACATATCTATGCATAAATGATGCTATTACGGCAAACGACAGTGTTAAACAATTGCTAAAAAAATGCAAGAATTTATTAGGACATTTTAAGCACAGCACATTGACATCTGAGCAACTAAGAACAACACAAGGGAATATATCTCTACTAGGTGGAATTCCTCATTAAATATCTTGGAAAGGTTAGTAACAATTAAAGATCCACTTTCCGTTGCTGTAACCAGCTTACCAGTTTCTAGTTGCAACCGATTGCGAATTGATAATTCACAGCATTCTTCTCTTAAAACCGCTAGAGAGGGTTACCAAAGAATTGTCTGGTGAAAAATATGCAATGTCGGTCGTGATTCCGCTGATAAGTGGTCTTGAAAGAAAAATTCAATGTCGCAAATGCACATCAGCAACTGGTGCTAAATTGTAATGGGATTTTTTGACCCAAGACTGAAAAAAAGCAGCACTAGAATCAGAAAAAAATGCAAAGACATGGCTTAAGGAGGAACTTATCATTAACTGCACTTCATCTACGGTTCCGTCTTCAACTCTAGTAACACCGGAGCAAGAGGGTTCCGAGAAGAATACTGATTATTTATCAGCGAAACCACTTTGAAAAAAAGTTGGTTCATATTCAGAAAACCAATTGAAATGCCTCATTTGTCCCGAAAACAGAATCCCCTTGAATTTTAGAAACTTAAAAACAATGCACTACCCGAATTAAATAAACACTCCTCCATACCTGCCATATCAGTACTCTCAGAACGAGTTTTTTCTAACGCAGGGTAGTTGACAAATAATCGACGAAAATTCACTTGCTGCCTAAAAGTTTGGACATGTTTCTATTTTAAGTTATTTAATGCCCGATTGCATCACTTTTTCTTAACTACTAAGCCAAGCTTAAATAATTTAAGTGTAGCTTATTGCACTGCACGTGAACATGCGATGTTAGTCACCTAAGCTTCACCTACGGCACCCCCACTATTCTCAATCTCTACTAGTACCTAACTCAGCTTAGGCGAATCCTAGTCTACCCTAGACTCTCACTGCATTTTGTATTCAAAAACAGCAGAAAAGAGTGCCTCATGATAGTATAAGTGAAGTAGACCTTGAATAGAATTGCATCTACCAAATAGCCATTCTATATGTTGGTCTGTCAAAAGTCTCCACTATTAATTATCAAATCACTGTCAAATACAGTTTCAATACACGCAGCGCATCAAGATTACTGTAGATAAGGTTGCGCAAAGGCCTATATCTGTAATGTATTAGCGAGCAGTGACGTCATCGGAGTAGTGTCAAACCAGCCGAACAGCCGACCAATAGGAACGCGATGCGTTTGACCGATGACGGATCGGTTTTTTGACAAGCATAATTTGAATTGTCTATCACCTAGCTGTTAGTTTGAAGAAATTTTGGAATTGTGGTTGCTATTGTATAAGAAAACGGTGAGAATTGATTATATTGGTGTTATTATCTTCAAAAAGGATTTTATTATTTATTTTCCTGAATATTGCTACACATAATAATTAGTACGATCCTATATATGCATTGTGTTGGTTAAAATTCAACCTCAAAATTTAATACTAATAAAAATATCCGCACTTTTTAGACATGACCGTTTCTTGTGCTGTTGCAAGTTGTCGATCATATGGTTACAGTAAAAACGGGAAGCGCATTGGATTTTTTCGCTTTCCAAAAAATGAAAATATACGGCAAATATGGATTATGAGCTGCCATCGACAAGATGAATTCGGTCCAAATATCGCCAGAATATGTTCGCTTCATTTTGAACCAAACGATTTTCAAAGAGATTTTAAATCCGAACTTTTAAACCTTCCCCCAAAAATGTTGTTGAAGGACAATGTCGGGATAACATTATCCTTCAACAACATTTTTGGGGGAAGCGTTAAATTAAAACAAAACACAAATGTGTGTGAACGTTCTGGGATGTGCGATAGTGCAACAATATATACGGATTCTGTACTCGAAAATTTTAAAGAAGTTGATGAATCTGCAAGTCAAGAGGCCACCACACTTATGGAAGATAGCAATACTCAAGAAGCTGAGTTGATGACAAGTTAATGCAGGAAAATGAACATTACATTACCGAAAACATAAAACAAAAAGAACAAATATCCATGCTAAATATAAAAAATAAAAAGTTAGTTTCTGCTGTTAATAATTGGAAGAGGACCATTAGAAATTACAAGAAAAAATATGCTGCTACACCCAATCGTAAGCTTAACGAGAAGATTTTTGTTGACATGTTTACCGAAACGCAATTAAAATGTATAATAAAACGGAAAAGGGTAGTTAAGTGGAGTGAAAAAGATATTACAACAGCAATTACCTTGCGTTATTTGAGCAAAAGAAGTTATATGTTTTTAAGAAACCAGTTGCATTATCCGTTACCCGGTCTACGAACTTTACAAAATTATGTCTCCAAATTAGACATGCCTAAAGGAGTTTTGGATGTTGTCCTAAGAATAATGGAAATATGTGGACACAGTATGACAGAACGAGATAAATTAACGGTGCTCCAATTCGACGAAACGAAAGTAAAGGAAATTTATGAATATGATCAAAACCATGATCAGGTGCTAGGACCTCACGCCCAAATGCAAGTTATAAATGCGAGAGGTTTAACTGGCAAGTGGAAACAACCATTACTTGTTGATTTTGATCAAAAGGTTACTCCAGAGATATTAGAAGTTATTATTTCAAGATTGTATGTGTTATCTTAGTTATTAGATGGTTATGAGGAAGTGGAATGAAAAGGATATAGACACGTTTTATCAGTATATTCAGACTAGGAAAGTGAAACACTAATCTGACACGAAGTTATGCGTGCGTGCTGTCAAGCTTCGGACGCCAACATCGAATAGGGCTGTTCATACGGCTGTTCCGGCTGTTCCGGTTCGGTTAACTAGTAGTTATAGTCTCTAGGCAACCGCTAACTAACACGGCCAATCCTGCATAGTCTCGCCCTCGAGACCACATTTGAAGAACAACGCGAAAATAAAAACTGGGAACAAATTAAAATGATGGGCACAGGAACTTCCTACCTAGAGGAAGTTACCTGCACCAATCTAAGTTAGTATGATTGTAAAAGGTTATAACAATGACACGTACACTGGCACAAATGCCTGTAATAACTAATTATTAACTGACTAGTCACCTAACGAAGGTAATTACGTCGGTCCATAGCACCCAATTATCAATTGACTAGTCACCTAACCAAGGTTATTCCGTCGGCATGAGAGCCCAAGATTCAACTGACTAGTCACCTAACCAAGGTGATTCCGTCGGCATTAGAGCCCATATTAAATCATTATCAACTGACTAATCACCTAACTAAGGTGATGCCGTCGGCATGACTGCCCATAATAATTAATTATCAATTGACTAGTCACCTAACCAAGGTGATTCCGTCGGCACAACTGCCCTTACCAATTACATCAACAGTACCTGTTCATCGAGTTCAGGCCGATCATCCAGTCCATCATTCAGGTATTCCTTACAAATATCAGGTGACCACTCGAAAGTCCATTTCTTAAGATGTTCTTCTATGGCCACAGTATCATTGCGGCGCAGCAGCGCACGCAATTTATACCGCCCACATGGTAAAACTTCAATAACTTCATGGGGCCCTTTACCTGGTGGAGCAAGCTTGCTAGCGGGTCCCAGCGTATTTCGGTGGTATAATAATACCAGTTCACCGACGTTAAACATGGGATGTTTAAATCCGGACGTAGTAGCGTTTTGAGCTTTTGCATTTTTTTCCATCTGAGCTGCGGCTTTAGCCCTCAAAAGCTGCCTATTCGGAGGTACTGCGTTGTATGATAATTCATTTAACAAAGCCCTTATAACCCGAATTGTACCTTCGCTACCAATAAGCAATTGCAACGGCGTACAACCAGTTGACTTCTGGATGGTAGTGTTTAGCACGAGCTGGATTTTCCATAGTGTGGATGACGAGGCGATTTGGGCGATTATACCTTCAGGTATTCCCACTGGCCGTCAGGGGTAACAAAGGCGGTTTTCTCGATCGAATCTTGATGAACGGGTATCTGATGAAACCCAGACGCCATATCCAATGATATAAAATAACATTTTCCTGCCAGTTGATCAATTTGATCATCTATGCGGGGTAAAGGATATCTATCCTTTATTGTTATACGGTTCAAAGCCCTGTAGTCTACCACCATTCGGTCTCGGCCATCCTTTTTATTTACTAGGAGAACTGGGCTAGCATATGGAGATCTTTAAGGGCGAATAATGTTTTTGTCCAGTAGGTCTTCAATTATAAGGCATACACGCTCTCGTTCAGAGAAGGATAGGCGGTACGGGTGGTACCTTATAGGTATTTCAGAGTTTAACCGAATTTGCAGCGAACCAGTGGTTACAGTTGAAGAAAAGTTACCGATAGCAGTCAAGTTGTCAAACTGATTCAAAATTCTGATCACTTCGTCTATATATTCAACTGGACATTGCAACTCGCGGTTAAGGTTTACTTTTACACAAAATATGTTAGGTTTTGTAACCCGAGTCAATGTTGCGCTTATTGGTGTTCGTGTATACGTAATTTGTTCACGATCTAAGATGTCTGTACCTATTAAAATATCGGCAGGCATTTTATGCATTAGCACGTAGAAGTTTGCTGCAACAGTTAGTTCCGGAAACTCCACCGTTAAACAAACCATCTCATGAGATTTTATACAATTGTCCCCTAAGGTCAGCATTGTAATAGGTTTATACGTTGGTTGAACAGTTAGATTTCGTATCAATCGTTGGGACACAAGCGACACTTGGGAGCCAGTATCTATAAGGGCTGCACTGATTCCGGCGATCACGACTGAAACGAATTTCAGAGGATTGAGAGCACGACAAAAGTTAACTTGTTTTGCATTACGACCAGCGGATCGTTGTTTAATAAAACAGTTGGATTCGGAGTGACCAGGTTTTTGACAATATCCGCAGACTATACGGGGTTTATTATTTTGCCCAAAAGGGACAATTGCCGTGGATGTAGATCTTTCTAAACTCGGACATTTGCTTTTGATATGTCCCGGTTCGTTGCATCCGAATCATCTTTTAATAGAACGCTGCAAAAACATATTGTTCGTATCAGACGCATTACCTGATTCACGGTTACCGCGTGTACCAAGTTTCAAAGCATATCCTCGTAAGAACAAAATAATATCAGAAATGCACATACATTTTGCGTTCTTAGCGGCAAATCGCACAGACGGATCCTCAATACCACAACAAATAGATTGAACCACATCAGATTCAACTATCTGAGGTTTCCACCGTGAAAACCACTGCGATTTCACGCGAACATGTTCGTCATAACTAACAAACTGTCCGGAGCGACAATAAATAGTAAATTCGAAAATCTCACCCATGTTCACTTTAGAAGGAAAGGTAGATACAAACGGTACTTTAAAGGTTGCTCCATGTCCTCTCCACCTCACGCCAGTCATCGAACCACATCACAGCTCGTCCTTTTAGACAACTACGCAAACGGAATATAACATCAGATTCGTCTAAATTGTATTTAGCCACAGCTCGTTCAATTTGAGTGCACCAGTTTTCAACGTCATCGGTTTCTGGATCAAACGCAACAAGCTCGATACCATGCCGATTAGCTGAAGACGGGCCTGCATTCGTTTTCGTCCACAACGCCTCATATCTCTCCATAAGCTCCTTTTGGAAACGTAACGTTTCAGCCAATGTCGCATTTACATCGGTTGTCGTATTCCCCTTTTGTGGACGATTTGCCATTTTGACAAACAGATGTCAGAATGATGGACAAACTACAACAAATCTATCAAATTCGTTATATACAATCCTTTTCAGATCCACACTTCTGATGTTATCTTAATTATTAGATGGTTATGAGGGAGTAGAATGAAAAGGATATAGACACGTTTTATCAGTATATTCAGACTAGGAAAGAATAACACTAATCTGACACGAAGTTATGCGTGCGTGCTGTCAAGCTTCGGACGCCAACTAACATCAAATAGGGCTGTTCATACGGCTGTTCCTGCTGTTCCGGTCCGGTTAACTAGTAGTTATAGTCTCTAGGCAACCGCTAACTAACATACTAACATATACAGTTGGTTTTTTAGTTGTGCATGTGTAAGCGATTGTGGAGGTAGTAACGTCGGATTATGGAAGGAAATGAACATTTCTTATGAAAATCCCTTTATAAGAAACCCACAATTGCCACTGCAGCGTATTTATTTTTTTGCGGATACTCCACATCTTTTAAAATTAATTAAAAATTGGTTATTGGACTCAACATTTAACGTTAACGGAAAAACAATAAATAAGGAGCGATTAAAATTGCTAATCAGCTCAACAAAGGATTTGGAAATAAATAGTTGCCATAAGCTAACACAAGACCATCTAATCTGTGAAGGTTTTAGACGACAAAAGGTTTCCCTTGCTACACAATTATTATCCCATAACACCGCCACAGCTCTCAGACATTATTTTAAAAGAGATACAGTTGCTGAAAATACAGCAGAATTTATAGAAACCATAAACGCCTGGTTTGATGTGATGAATTCACGGGTTGCATACAACAGCATCGTTAGCAAAACAGCATATGGTCTAAATTTGGATATACAAAATGATATTTTGGAAACAATGTACTATAATATAAAAATATTTAACATGTGGCAATAAAAGAACATTACAAATTTTTCAAAAAGGGATATTAATGAATATAAATGCAATAAAACTACTTTTTTAAGATTTAAACAAACACTTTGATGTCAAATACATTTTGACATCAAAGTGTGACATGAAACGAAAGGTTGCAATAATAAAAAATAAACTTAATTCAAAAATGAAAAAGATATGCACATAATTAAGTTCTTATTTTTTTGTAATAAACATGCTCAAATGCCTTTGTTGCCTTTTTATTCCTGTTTTAGTTAGATAATTATCAATTTAATCTAAGCAGATAAATTTCAATCAATATTTTTTTAATCTCAAAATGTAATTTTAAAATGTTTGTAAGTTAATACCCATACATCTACAGGTTCTTACTTTCCACTATGCTAAACACGTTAAAATACCCTTTAGCTGATAATACTGCAAATGAAACATCCAGCAACTATTAATAAACGATTTTTTAGAACCTATAGTACTTGCTATTACCATTTATTACATTGATTATTATAAATACATATATTTTTATTATTTCTTAAATATATTCATCAGAACTACCAGTTATTTTTAAATTATTTGCGTATATTTTATGAGAATACCCATTTATATTTTGAAACTATAAAAAGTAGAAATTACAAAGCATATTTGGTTGCATATATTTGAAGGTAGTTTTGCCATGCACTCTTCGCAACACGTGTCGCTATTCCGCCAGTGACGTCAGCGCCCGCACATCAAAAAGTCGCTCTGTCTGCGCAACCTTATCTACAGTAATCTTGACAGCACATCACATTTCTTTATGTTTACGATGGCGAGTCAACGGAATATGACGGGCGAAGAAAAAAACATGCCTATTGAAATGGTATACAAATACCAGCAAAAAAAAAATAAAAAAAAAGGACCCGATTAGTGTTGCCAGTAAAAAAAGGACGTGGGAAGCGCTGACACAAGAATTCAATTCTGTGTTAAGTTAGGAAGAGTACAGTTGTTAAGTAGATTTATTGGGATTTTGTGTTTATTTGTGGATATACGAGACAGAGTGAATTTGAAGCAAATATTTAGTTAGACTGGAGTTTTTAACAATTGGGTTAAGTTAGGAAAAGCGCTGTTGATTTATTGGAATTTTGTATTCATTTGTGGATATACGAGAAAGAGTAAAGCAAATTTTGAGTTATGTTGAAGTTTGTAACAATTGGGTTAAGTTAGGAAGAGCGCTGTTGTTAAGTTGATATATTGGAATTTCGTACATATTTGTGGATACATGAGAGAGTAAATTTGAAGGATATACTAATGGCATTAGTATTTTTGGATGTCCCTTCCAAATCTATACCTCTGCAGTAGTTGTGAATTATTATATAATTCTAACGGATTATCAATATCCCTTAAAATTAACCTATAAACGGCATTATTAGGTTAGATTTTTAAAATGCTTATAATACCAATAACTATAAGGTTTTAACTAACACTTAGATATGACATATGTAACGACTTGTCAAAATCAACAAAATAACTGATGTGAGCTATTGTCTGTGTTTTCTGCTGATTTTGGAAAAGATGGATTTTGATAACGATATGGTAGAAGATGACTTAGAGGTTATAGAATTGGTAGAAGTTGGTCTTTCTCGCCAGATATATCTGCGTTAGACCAGTTCCACAATTTTAGAGAATTTTTTTAAGCGATTTCGTTTAAGAAAGGGTACAGTGGTGGAAGTTTTGGGCGATATTGAGGGATTATTAGAATATCCATCCGATAGGTTGCGACGTGCACTTTCCGGCTGTTCAGTTGTCTGCTTCTTACGGTAAACGAAATCGTTGCACAATAAGATAATCGAGATTACTTATTCCGTTTCTTTAAGGTAACTAAGTACATTTATGATCCAAGGTTCTTCAGTAAATAAATCCTCCAAGAGATATGTTCAACAATAATATTTATTCAATAAATATAGTAAATCATTACCAAACAAAAACAATAACGGAAAAATAACGGTGGTGTTAAACGTGGCTAAAATAAATATAGCGAAATACCCAGACATACTATAAGGAGAATAGAAACAGGAAGACGGGACCCGAAACTCAGACCAGCTTGGCTGGCCGTGAGAGGTTGGCTGTGAAATGGACGGACGGTAGCAATACGGTTTACTTCTTCTGGGACCAACGTTTAGGGCCAGCCGCAGAGTTCGCTATCACGACCATCAGGAAGGCCAGCCAGAGAACCGTCGAACTCTCGGACTCTTGTGTTCTGCGTTCGCGTTTATATCGCCGCATCGTATCCCTTCCTTTGCATGGTAGTTGGTGGGGCAGTGACGCGCTACCGTTGGAAGGGGAACGTGTCCACTTCTGTTGGCTGCCATGTATGCGTTGCCTAGCGGCGGTGCTGCTTCCATTGTAATAGGGGCGGAACAAATAACTACCTATCCTAAGCGGGCGTGAAGTTTGAATTTAACGTTATAATAATTAATAAATGTTAAGCGTGACGGAAATACAAAGGTTACATGAATTTTTGTTACTAACTGGTATTTACATTTATTTACAAACGAAAAGGTTTAGTGAGTGTAACCATACCGTACTTTCAGGAATAATTCAGTAACGCAAATTATGCAATTGCTAATAGCATTGAGGCATTATGCTACTGGCAGCCGCTTGCTGTGAGTTGCAGATTTTTTAAATGTGGATGTATCGACGTCATGTCGTATAGTACAGCGAGTATCACGTGCCCAGAATTGGCTAGTAGACACATAAAAATGTCGGGATCCAGAGGAATCGTTGCAAAATTTTAAACGAGCGTTTTTTGACATAGCAGCCTTTCCTCACGTTATTGGTGCGGTGGATGGTATATTTCAAAACAGTTGTTTATTAGTTGTATTTTAAGGTGAAAATGAGGCTGAGGTTGTCCGTAATCGAAAACAAAAATGCCGTTAACGTGCAGGCGGTTTGCAATGCAAAGTGTGTTTATGTCAAGCATATATGTAGCACCAAGTAGACTGCATGGCTCGCGAGTAACACGTGTTTCACGTCGCTCCGTAGAAATTCTTATTTTAGTGTTAATGTGGTAATAGTTTTATTAAAGGTTGTGTGCCAAGACGTATTACGTGCCCCTGTGCTTCATATTTTGCGAGGATGACATCTCACACCCGTGCAAATGCAGAGAAAAAAGACTTAATAAAGTCATGTGTCACGGAATTGCTAAAGGACAAAGATTTTCTCGCAGAATTAACTAACACAATCGCTGGTGAAGTTAATAAGCGCGTATGTTAGAGCATGTTAAAGCTCTTGAGGCAAGGATTTCTGATCTTACTGAGGAGAATCAGCAACTCAGCGTCAGGTATTCATCGTTATCTACTACTGGCTGGCTCAAAAATCAGCATTGTGGAAGATTTGACCGTAAGTCGTCACAAGTTCAATTAAAAGGTTCGGTCGTGAAAATGTGTGGGTGCGCGACGGCAATCTTAATGTTAAAGCTAACGGGACTCGTAAAGTTGTCGTATGCGATGCTGATTTGCTCGAGCCGGATGATCAAAGTAGGTCCCGGTTGTGAGTTGGATGTTTTTCAAATTATATTACTCAGTTTGTACTGCTTATTTTTTACCTATGTGTTTTGAGTTACACAAACAAAAAAGAGTACATCACAAACTTGTTTTTCTTTTTCTTTTTATTTAATTTTTTTTTCGGAGAGGCTGATACTCATTTTCTTAATTAAGCTTTATTTATCACTTTTTAACTGGTGTCTACGACACAACAGCAGATACTTTTGTTTATTTTGTAGTTTTAATTTTGAAAGAAACTTGTTTTTTTTTGTTTTTGTTGATTAGTAACTTTTTGTGTAAACTTTGTTACCTTGTCATATTGAATCTGAGAGAATATCTTCGTTATTTTCTCGCTATCATAGTTTGGCTGGGTTAGTGACCTTTTGTACGAGCTTTTTGCAGCCAGTGCAGCTGTTTTTCTCGCACGCATTATTTCTTGGGGCCTGTCTTTTTTTGCGGTGCAAGACATTTATTTAAATTCAGATATACTAGACATACATAGAATTTTTTTTATTGTTTATTTATAAAATTTTATATTTGTATTATATTTTTATTATATTATGGGAAATATCAATTTATGAAGGTTGGACACTTGAATGTGAGGTCTCTGCCTGCTCACTTTCCAGCAATTAGGAATTTGGTACTCCGGGAAACGTTTGACATTTTTGCTGTTTCGGAGACCTGGATTTACGCGAATGCTGATGTTGCGCCTTTTTCAATTATCGACTATCAGTTTGTTTTTGTCGGGAGATCACGCGTGCATGGTGGAGGCAATGCGGGGGGCGGTGGTGGTGTGGGGCTTTACATCAGAAATCAGTTAAGGTATAATATCTTATTGCAATCGTCTACGGATTTATTTGAGCACCTTTGGGTGGAGATAACGAATTCCACTATGCCTCTTACAATCGGAGTTCTGTACAGGCCTCACGGAAATATAGCGCAATTCCTGAATAATTTTGAGGATACACTGTCTGAGCTTGTGCCTAGGTCCGTGGATTTCCTTTGTCTAGAGGACTTCAACATAAATGGTTTTGACATAAATGGAACTTACGGGAAAAGCTTCATACCTACTATTGAACAATTTAGTCTCATTCAGATCATTGATGCTGCTACCCGAGTCACGGCAACTACATCTACCTTGATTGACTATATAATTACAAACGTCGATGCCCCTGTTGAAAGTTCTGGTGTGGTCCCTGTTCACGACGTTTCTGATCATGCCCTGGTTACCGTTATATTGCATGGTGGCATACCTAATAGGCAATCCAAAACGATATCTTTTAGGGATTTCAGATCTTTCGATATGGACCGGTTCCAGGAAAACCTTAGTAACTCACCGTGGCATATCCTATTGAGACTGACTAACATTGATGATAAAGTTGCTTTTTTTAACTGTCAATTGAACGAAATTTTTAATTTTTACGCACCTATTCGTAAGGTGCAGTTACGAAAAAAATACCGGCCCTGGGTTACTGATACAGTGAAGGTATAAGTGATAAAAGATATAAGTTGTCTAAGGATGCTGTCCACTTTCAGGAATACAAAGAGTTGCGAAACTACACTAACCAGGCCATTCGTCGCGAAAAAAAAAAACATTCCTAGAAAATTTTCTTCTCGACCGCGATTACCGCGGCCTTTGGAGAGCGTTTAAGAGACTTGGTATTACGTCAAACAAAACACAAGTTGTACCTGAGGGAATTGGGGACGCTGATGAGATCAATGCTTTCTTTCAATCAACGCAGAATCGCGGCGAGGGTGATCCGAAACTGATCGCGTTCTACAACTCAAATAGATTGCCGGATGTCACGGGCGAACTGTCAGTTAACTTGGCCACAGAGGCTGAGATCACCTCTGCCATAAACCTCATTAGGACTGACGCAGTGGGTTGTGATGGCATTAGCAGGAGAATGCTGGCCCTCCGTTGCCCGGTCATAGTTCCTTATATTTGTCACTTGATCAATTCCTGTTTGGAAAATTCTGTGTTCCCGTCCGAGTGGAAAATCGCGGTGATCATCCCTATTCCCAAGATTAAGAGCCCCCGACAAGTAATTCGGCCAATAAGCATCTTACCCGCAATTTCTAAGGGTTTTGAGAGGATTCTCGCAGACAGGCTGCGATGTCACTTGAATGAGTTTAGTATTTTACCTGAGAAGCAGTCGGGTTTCCGCGCGGGGTTTAGCTGCACATCTGCATTGCTCGACGTCACGGATGACATTATCAGAGGAACTGACTGTAGATTGGTGACCGCGTTAGTCTTGCTTGATTTTTCTAAGGCCTATGATGCGCTTAATCATGATACGCTGTTATCCATGCTCCATTCCATTGGCCTGTCCCAGTCTGCAGTTGAGTTCTTTACAAGCTATCTTATGGATCGATCTCAGCATGTTTCTTGCAATGGCACTCGCTCCTCCACGGTTTCGGTGACGGCTGAGGTGAGGATTTGGTCGGAGATGTTGTTCTGGATATCTCCTCCGAGGCGCGAAATCTTGGGGTCATAGTGGACTCTGACCTGAGTTTCAGAAGGAACATAGATTTGCTTTTGCGCCGTGCTTATACTACTATGAAGCTTCTTTACAGCAATAGACTTCTGCTCGGTCGAGGGCTTAAGACCCAGCTGTGCGAAACGCTGGTTCTATCCATTTTTAATTATGGCGACGCCTTGTATGGTCCGTGCCTGGACAGAGTCTACGAGACTAAGATTCAGAGGGTACAGAATTGCTGTCTACGTTTTATATACGAGTCTACGAGACTAAGATTCAGAGGGTACAGAATTGTTGTCTACGTTTTATATACGGCATCAAGAAACGCGAACGCATCTCTCACACACTTGGTTGGGTTGGGTGGTTGAACATGTCCAGGCGCCGAATCTTGCAGGCCGCTTGCCTCTACCATAAGATTATTCTCTATAAGACCCCGCCGTACCTTCCCCGGAAGATTATTTTTCGCACTATAACATCAATGTTCGGTACAGACATAGTATAACTATACCCCTTCATCGGCTTGAAATTTTCAAGCGTTCTTTCTCTTACTCTGTGCCTAACATCTATAATAATGTTCCTGAGAGTATACGGCTGGAGGGTGAGCGTGGCTTCAAGGTCAAGTATAAGTCTGCACTGCTAGGGGAGCAGGCTGCTGGATTGCGGGTGACAATGTAATTGTTTCTAATTGTTTCGTGCTATTTTTTTTAAATCTTGTTTACTACTGCCCTGTATTTAGCTATTAGGTCATTTTTATATTGTTTTTGTTTCGGTTTCACTGGGGCCAATGAAAAACAATATCATCCATGTAATGCTTTGACTTGGCTCCAATTAACCTCAAATTTCTCTATTCGATGTAGCAAGTTTATATTTTTTTCTTTGTTTGTGGTTAATAAATATATTATTATTATTATTTTTATTTTTAAGAAAAAATGGTAAATATAGTAGCTGGCTGGCCTGGATCAGCTCATAATGCAAACATTTTTTATAACTGCAATTTGAAGATATGCGCTATGCCAACTGTTTTTTTTTACTGGGCAGATAGCTTATGTTATATGTAATTGTAACTAAAATTAACTGTATATTTTAGGTGAATTAAAGCTAGATAAATCAACTAGAGTCAGCTGGAAGCAATGGACGAAACAGAACAAGGAGACAAGGTTAACGACTATATCCGGATCAGTGGAAGAAGTTCTTACAGAGATGCAGGAACAGAGAGCAAAATTTAAGCATCACGTCTTTGTGAAAACTCAGCAAGCCCCATATTTTGAAACAAAAAAAAAAGAATTCCTCTTTAACGGAAATTGTATTGCAGCTCAATTTTGCTGAGAATTTTGCAATTCTTTCTCAAGACGAGATTCAAAGCGCTCACTGGGCTCATCCGCAAACGACTATGTTTAAAGGATGCTTTTGGAAAAATAAGGGTGAAGAAAAGCTATCGTACATAATAATTAGCAACGAACTATGTCATGACAAATGCGCAGTGTGTGTTTTTTTTTAGATTTTAGAAGATTTGAAAATCGTTTACTCATCACTTGAGAAAGTGTTAATATTTTCAGACGGCTGCGCTGCTCAATTTAAGAATAGATTCACCTTATTTAATATATGCCACTCCAAGTCTGACTGGGATGTAGATATAGAGTGGAATTTCTTTGCGCCAAGTCATGGGAAAGGAGCAGTTGATGGTGTGGGAGCTACAGCAAAACGTATGCTATAGTCAGCTATTATGAGCAGAAATGCAATAATTAATAACAGCAGGGAGTTCGATTATTTAAATTCTAAAGACATTAAAGGGATGTATCTATTTTTATTGCAATATCTGACATTGACGCACACCGAGAATATCTTCAAAGCAGGTGGGAATTGGTACAGTTGATCCCATCCCTTCAAAACACCACCATTTCAAGGCTGTACGTGGCAACAGCATAACATACAGCATAACATCTAACTCCACTGCAACAAAGATTTTTGATTCAGAGAGGAAAGTTTAAATATATTAACGAACAACCACGTTTGAATGTAGATGATGTAGAATATTTAGTTTCTGAGTTTTGTTTTGTTTAAGTTTATTTTTTTATTATGTTGTTCTAAAAACATTTGATGTTAATCTTCAGTAATGCCATTTTATTTTGATTTAAATGTCTAGATTTCTTACTTGTCCCGACCGTCACAACTCGTTGTCCAGACCGTCACATTTTTTAAAATTTATATTAAAAAAATGGTACTAAATTACGAGGTAATAATTACGACAAAGCATAACAGCACTTTTAAGCTGTTTTATATTAAAAGAGAAGATTATTTATATGGTTAGTTTGACTGAATTTCAATGTAGTATATACTAAGTTAGGGTTAATATGTATGTGCATGTCCCGACTGTCACAGTAAATCACACATGAATTTAATGGTTAATGGTAATGGTTGGTTGCCATATTAAAACACATTACTCTAATCATTAAATTATATCCTACCATTACACTAGCTCATATTAAGCACTATATAACCAGAAGTATATCAAAATATATGGGGTAGCCCTCACCCATCTTTCCGACTACGCCGTTGGCACAATGAAGTGTCTGAACACTTTTGCAATTAGGCAATTTTGTGAAGCCAGAGCCACTCTGTACCGTATCTAACGTCAGTATCTGTGAAATAATAACATTTGCCACACTGACATTTAATGTAATGTCATGTCAGAGGTACTGACGTTTGTCAAAATCTGACAATTTGCAACACAGCGATGAAGGTTGCGGATTCTGTCAAGCCGCTTCTATAAAAGCTAATAGCGCCTAAATCGTTCATCCCATTGATCTGTAAATTAGTATACTTATTTAAAATCACTAGAGGATGAGCTGATATTAGTTTGGCCAAAATCGTATAAATCCCGAACAAGACGCATGTAACAACTTCCGGTTGTCGTATTGTGACCAAAAACAAGGATGCACAATTTCATCCCGATCCGTTGTTCCGCTTGAACTCCATCGTGTTCACATACATACATACATACATACATACATACATACATACATACATTTTCCAGAAATCATTGCAATCGATTCAGGGGACCCCAAAAGGCGTATTTCCACTGAAATCTCCAAACGTCAAAGTAGAGGAACCAGTGTATCGCAAATACGTAGATAATAGGTGGATAATAGTAGTTAGTTGAGCGCAAGGTCCGCGTCCAAATTTTGTCGGACAACATAACGATTATTTCGCGGCATCCGAGTTGTATATAGAAATCTCTTTATTTAATCTCCGAGTAAGATTTACAAGCGACGATGGTCGTTTTGTTGGATAATTAATCGAGCATATTGACGATAACTTTGCTTGCACAAAGGTCGCGTTGGATAATTTCTCTTCCGCACATTACCGCGGGATCTTAACGACAAACGGGCTACCAGTAGGTATATTGTACAATGCAGGCGCACTATTTCGACTCGCATTTTCGAGATGAGTGCGAGTCTCCTTGCACAGATGGCCTCGCTTGCGTTAATACGCTCCTCGCTAAGAAAACGTTGCACGACAAAATAATCGCTAAGTTGTCAATTAATGGTGGAAGAAACGAGTACAATATAACCGTTATATCAGTTACCGACGTAAGTGCTGATAATTTATTGCAAACTGATGTTCGGACTAACAATATTGAAAACGCTCAAAAGTCGATGGTACGGGAACCGATTACGGGTAACAGAGTGTCCATCAGACCAAATGCTATACCGATCGCTAGACAAAGGCCAGTTATAACTTCTGAAGTAGCCTGCACCACGGACGTAGATATTCATGATACAGGAGCGCTAGGTAACACTTGCGCACATTGTGATGCCAAGTTTTTCAACGGAGAACACTTTTATTGTTGTCGCTAGGGAAATTTTTCCAGCATATACAATATTATCCAGGTCTTATATATTATGCGATTCGGGACATTAACCCTTCGTTACTGAATCCCAAATACGGACAACTGCATTTCTTGGGCGCTGACGAATCAATCGCAAAACGTGCGGAACGATTACCTAGGGGCGGTGATGTCGCGCTTATTAATCAGATCGATGGCTTATTGCATCGCATAAATCCCTACGATGAAGTAAAAGCAAATCGAGTAGCAGAGAATGCTTGAACTACCACGACGGGATATAGAGATGATATGTTTAACTAAAACTCGCAATTGGCGAGACGTTGTTACAACGTTCTTGGGAACGCTGGTTGGTGGGGTAGCAGTAGTGTACGAGGGAACTTACGGCGAACTACCTTCATGCAATGATTTGAGCGTATTTTTACGAGAGGATCATTTCGCTCTAAAATATTTAAATAGAGCAAGCTATCCTTTAGATCCATTGTTATTTTCAAAGGGTGAATTAGGTTGGAAAACCGATATATAGAATAAGTCGAGACGCACTGTAATTTGAAAAAAAAAACGCGTGACTAGATCAGAATTTATTAAATATGGCCTGTTATCGATTAGGAATTAGTTTGGTCCTGTTTTGAATGCGGGACGACTCAGTCAGCAATTCATAGTACATTGCTACTGTGTCGTAGAATCGGACCGGTTACTTTAAAATGACGGGCAGACGGCGAAGATCGCAAACATGTAGGGCGTATGGTAATATTACCGTCAACGTTGCTAGGTAGTCCAAGTTATATGGGAGTCCAGCTTGTTTGTCACGTTTACGCTGGTTTCCGTGGTTGCTGACACGTTACAGGTCACGTGGAAGTTTGCTGGCGTTTATTTAGTTATCCGATATACGGTACGTCGCACGTGATAATTAGGCTGTCTTTCCACGAAGAGGGGAAAAAGATCTATTTTGACAAAGACAATTAGACGGACGGATTAAAAATAGCAAGCGAAACAGATTCAAAGTTCGAAACATGGCTGAAAACGTTAAAGAAATAGACACATCGAAAACAGCTCAAGAAAGAAATTATTCCGCGTTTATACAACGTATCTCCAAAAATGAAGAATTATTTCATCTCAGATTGCTTCTTCTGCACGTATATCGTTATGCCAAAATCGCATAATGATATTCGAGCGGTCGACGCGATGGCGTGGTTTACTCGAACTTGAAAGATGCCGCGAGTAGTTCACTGTTGGTTAAGTGGTGATGCTTTTACAAGATGCCGAAACAGATTAGATAGATGTTTGTCACTTAGCCATTGCCACTTGGCAGGTTGCAGATACGATGCAACCTGCGGGTGCATTAGTAGAAGAAATAAGCTGGAGCTAGACCATGTGGCACATGTGGTATTGTCATTTTTAAAAATTCAAAATTCAAAATAAAGCGTGCCATCTATCGGCGAGTGGCAAAATTGTGCGTCGTGGTCGGGCGACGTGATCCGGTGCGCCATCTATCAGCGAGTGGCAAAGTTGTGCACCGTGACCGAGCGGTGCCATTCGGTGTGCCATCCATCGGCGCGTGGCTGGGCGGCGCTATTCGGTGTGCGTGCGGTGCGAAGGTGCGCGCGCGGTGCCGGGCGGAGCGACACGTTAAACATTTAAATTTAAAACTTCTGACGTCTGCACGTTTCGGTGGAGTGCCATCTGTGTGCGCTACTCGGTGGAAGCGAGTCGTGTGGTGCGAAGGAGCGCTATCTAAGTTTAAATAAAATACCCAAAATTTTTAAAATATTTACTTAAAAAAATACGTTTTATTTATACTGCACGACGACGTCTTCTACGACGTTTGGTAGTGGTCCGCCGTCGCTGCATTCCGAATCCCAGCTTACGCTTAGCTTTCATAGCAGTTGTAACTAGCCAGGAGCTAATTTTCTCTCCGGTTGAAGATGACGGATCCTTAACACGCTCCCATGCTGCTTCCTCCAGAACTTTATCGGCTGCATGTCTCCGTTGTAGGTCCTTGTGTTGGGAATAGGCTGCTTGCAGGCCCTATCGAGTCGATTGATTCCGGGATCTCCGCGTGCCAGTCTTTTCACTAGCCTTGTCCTTGGGCCGCAGTACTGGTACCCTCCAGGCATGTGAAGTTCAACTGGTAACTTATTTATTAGGGAATTTATTAGTCCCTTACCGGTTATATTCTTTATTAGTAGCGGCATTGTACTGAGGTGTAGGAACTGTGTTTATCACATTTTATACAAGGTCTGCTTTGGAGATCCAACTTCTTTCGTTCAGACCCAGCCACTTAACGTACAATTTATTTCACTTTTTTCTAAGCACTTTTTCTAC
This sequence comes from Aphodius granarius, assembly GCA_963971325.1. Taxonomy (NCBI): domain Eukaryota; kingdom Metazoa; phylum Arthropoda; class Insecta; order Coleoptera; family Scarabaeidae; genus Aphodius; species Aphodius granarius. The sequence continues at coordinate 10,309,614 of OZ020225.1, forward strand.
TAGTTGAACGTCTGGGTACTTGGTTTTCTGTAACTCGTGCTCGTAAAAGCTGCCTAGAATCGGTTGTCCGGCAAGATCACGTAGTATGTACGTTGTAGGATTAGTGTTTTTAATTTTATCGATAATAAACACTTCATTGCTCCAGCTTGGTTGGCAACCCTTAGCAAATAAGCTTCGGTGTTTAGAAATTCTTACGTAGTCATTTCGTTTAAATTTAGTAATCAAATGACTAATTTTAACGTGACTATAAACGCTATCGAGTAACTTCTTTTCGTTTTTAACGGTAACATTTGCAGGTTTCATGTTAGTCGTTGAATGAATCGTATTGTTGTATTTAGAAATAATATTTGGTTTAATACAGTTTTAACCACTGGTAGGACACTTGCATGCTAAATCCGCGCCACATCATGGACTTTAGCGTTCTGTTTAAACGTTCCACCACGGACGCCTTCATGGTACTGTACGTGGAGTAATGATTTATGTTGAACTCTTTCATTCGACTTGAAAACTTTTTATTGTAGAATTCCTTACCCAAGTCGGTTTGTAGATTTACAGGTCGCCTTTTCAGTAGAATTTTCCTCATGGCATTAGTTACATCCTTGGCTGACTTTGTTTTAACTGGTACGGCCCATGCAAATTTTGAAAATACATCAATAACAACCAGTATATATTTATTACCTCTATTTTGTCGGGAATAGGGTATCATCTCTACCAAGTCCGCTTGGAATAGGTCATTGAGTCCCTTTACTATTACTCGTCTTCGTTTAAAAATTTTCCTAGCAGGTTTGTGGAGTTCGTTAACGACTTGCTGCTTAATGATACTCATTGCTTATAGGATACTTAACAAGTAGTTCTATGTAGAAATGGGAGCTGACTTGCCTACGAACTCCTCGTGAGGGAGAACAACCGCGTTTTCTATTTCACCCTTTTCTAATGGAAAGCTAAAGGTGTCAGATCCGTTGTCGAGTTGGTAAATGAATTTTGATGTTGTAGTCTATGGTATATGAACTGCGTATAGGAAAGTTAATGAAGGCGTATAGTTCCTCGTGTGTCCTCTTTTTCACGGTTATATGACGTCCAAACTTATCGAGAGTCATCGTAACACTAAGCATCGAGTACTTAACGGTAGACATTTTATACGATGATTTTTGCCTCGCGTAGTTCTTCCACAGTACTGTTTATTTCATTGTCATGTCCGTCATTTCCGGCGCTTTGTGATGCAATTAGTAGCCGTAAGCGTTCAACCAATTCGTTAGGATCATCCCAGTATGTGTACTCGACCGGTTTGTGATTGTACCTCATTAAGCCTTGTCCAAATTTACTACTACTCGTCAAACTGGTAGTTCTAAGGCGGTGTGGATGTTGCAATTGTGACGGGCGGGAAGTTTTCGGTGTTGACGTATGTTCAAATAGAAGCGGTGCTATAACGTTTCTATACTTATCACTAGCATTACCGGCTACTTGTTTTTTTGGGTCATAACCAACCCTAGCCGCGTTTGTCATTAGAATAATTTCGCGATACTTACTCTTATCTTCATTTTTAACATTAACTGGATTTCTCTTAAAAAGTAATTCATATAATCCAGGTGTACCTTTGAATTCTCTTCCACCGATGACAATGTTATCGTTACGATCGTTAAACTGTAATTCAGACGAACCAATATAGAATTTATCCAGTTCGGCGTCATGGCGAATGCCGGCATGTCCGTGATCGTAGACATTTTTCGTATCTCTAATAAAACCCTCAATGTACTGCTTAGGCAATGGGGCAAATTGATCAAGGTATTCGCGAAATGAGGCTTCATCTGGAATTTCGGTAATTGAAGTAAATGAGGACTCCGTTGGTTGTTCTACCGGTTCCGTGTATCCTTCAAATACTTCATCGTCATCATCATCATCTTCCCTCAAGGGTAATGATGTTCGTCCTCTGTATTCCTTCTTGAATGGTGACAACTGTTGTTTAATAGATTTTATTGCAGACTTTTCCTCTTTTTTCGCAACATCTCTTCTTTCTTCCTTTGGTTGTTCCAATTTTATTACCGGAGGAGCAGCTGCAGCGGTCATGCTTCGTATGGATTCGGTTATGGGCTTGTATTGACTCCTAAGTAATTCTTCGGATATTAGTTTATTTTCTTTAAGGGCTGCGAGTTTTTGCTTAATGTTCTTCTTAGCTTTTATTAAGCGGGCGGTGACGTTAGCATGCTTAGTCATCAGGCTCATAGTCATCGTCCGAACGCTTGCGAGGTACTTCTTTTAATGAGTGCTATTGCGATGTTAGGCTAGATTTATATAGCAGTCAAAACCTTTCCTATATCGACCTTTGTTCAATTCATCATCCTTATTGATTACCAGGAAACTGTACTTATCAACCCAACATAATGCACACATTTTTTTAAAATCCGCGAAAGAAGCAAAATCTGTATTAACAATGTCTTGGAAGATGTGTCGTAAATTTAGATCATCCATGGGGAAAACGATTAGGAAATTTGCATTATCGCGAACAAGATGCTTAGGCACGTGTGTATAAGTTTAACACAAGTAAAAACTATCAATCGATTTATGTCGTCCCATGCAAAAGAAGTCGCGAATGACTGACTGTTTCTCACACGCGACATCATCAAATATGAATATCGAATTCTCTTTCGCTTCAGACGGGTGCATTATTTCTTCATCGTCGGCGTACTCATGGTAACCAATGTGTGGTGCTAACGGTTGAAATAAATCACGCAAATATTGATATTTGGGTTGGAAGAGCGACTTGGAGTAGACGTACACGTTTTCGAATCTCAACCCGTTCGGATCTTCCAGCAAGCTTACCATAACGTTGGTCTTCCCACAGTTTGAGGGTCCAGAAATAATCGCGCGTATGCTCGACGGAAAGAGGGGACCGTGTCTATTAATATTTTTCTTTTCACGATAAGCATCAAGGTTTGTTACATGAAGACGACACTTTTGTTTGACTAGCTTCATGGTTGTAGTAGTACTGAAGTATGAATTTAAGTGGTAGCCCTTATTAGAAAATATCATTTGCGAGTCATCGTTCGAAGAGGTAAGAAGCAATGTCTCGATATCGTGGTAAGGGAATTAAGTGCCGTACGAAATCGCGGTGAGGGCATCAAATTTTAAACTGCTGTAGCAAGGAGAAAGCGAAGAAGGCTTATACCGACCCCAAGGTTGGTGGAATTTTACCTCTTATACCAATTTTCGTGGGTTTGAGCGCTTTAGGAGCTCTAGCCACGGGAGCATCCTCCATCGCTAAGGCTGTCGGCAAAGAGGCCGCGCAAAAACTGAAAGAGCGCGAACGTCATAATAAAGCCATGGAATCTATCGCTTCGGGAAAGGGTCTGCATTTGAAACCATACAAGCAGGGCCGGGGTTTAAGGGAAAAAAAAGAACCAAGCGTTAACAAACATTGAGTTAGAACGGTTGGCGCGAGGAATTCCACACTTTCGAGGTGTGTTCATGCGCGACTCTCTACCGAAACGAATCAACGAGAACAAGGAACGAGGTATAATTAACTTGGATGGAATGGAAGGACCTGGTAGTCACTGGGTTGCGTACAAAAAAGCCGGAAAGGTGGTCGTTTACTACGACAGTTTTAGAAACCTACGACCTAGCAAGGAAATAGTGCGGTACTTTAATAGTGGGGGGAATGTGACTATAAAATATAACCACAGAGCGTATCAATCGTACGACAGCAGCAATTGCGGACAGCTGTGCTTAAAATTCCTGCGGAGCGACTGAATGGCTTCATTTGAAGTCTAACAACCACCAATCAACTAACTATAATCATTATGGTGGCATACACCTTTACTTTCACCGGTAAATCATTCATATTGCAAGCGCATTTTAACCCTCCGATTTCGTTGCGTACAAACTGCGAATTGGGTTTGGTAAATTTTGAAACATAAGTTATATCCTGGATACCACACGTGGACCAAGGAATGTGCTGATTGCAGCATCAGCACTATAGCGATAGACTAGAATAATATAAAAGGCCGCACACGCTAGATAAGAACTAATTGTTATTGTACGCGCGAGCCTTCGTAGTATCTATAATAATTCATTGTACTTAGTGTTAACTTAATTTTGTATCCGAAGTTATCGTAAATAAACATTTTTTTTAAATTCAACTGAAACAATGAATTTAACTGGCGCAGTCGATGAGGATTTTTGACCACCGCAAAAGAGGATCAAAATTTCCAAATTTGTGGGTGAACATTTATTCTTCGGGTCGAAGAACCAGCGGTAGTTCGGTGCAAGGTGAAGGTGAACGCAAAGTGCAGACTGTGAGGATAAAACTTTCCAACCAGTGCGACGACAGACCGGGAAAGAAGAACCAAAACGATCAAATTCTCGTGGAGGTGCCCGCTATCGTCATAGAAGATAAGAAGACGGCCGAACGGATCAAAATTTCCAACAGGTGCAACTTTTGTGAGGGAAAACGTCAAAGTGATCAAAATCTCGCCAAGACGCCCATCAAGGTTATAATTAAGAGAACAAAGAAGCCAAGAAAGGCAAAGAAGAAACGAGAAAGCCAAGAATGGCAAAAACAAGAAGAAACAAACCCAAACAATTAGGATTAAGGAATGCTACTCATCGTTCTAATACTGTAAGTACCAAATTTTACTTTTATGAACCCTGACGAACTTGCTGACGCACTCGCCGACGCCCTAAGTACTATTCAAATAAACAACAACACCCAAATGGCTCCACCACAACCTGTACAACAACAGCAACAAGTGCAACAACAACAACCCCAACAGCCACCGCAGCATCCCTATACAAGATCATCAATAACCCAAGCAGAGATAACTACAATACCAACTTTTAACGGAGATCCCAACACGTTATCCTTATATGTCGACGCTTGCGAAGATCTGCTAAGGACTTATGCTGACGTTAACAATGTTGCTAATCCGATAAATCCTTATCTGATTAAGATAATAAAATCCAGAATCACAGGGGAAGCACAGGCGCTTATTGGATCCAGAAATCTACACACATGGCATGAGATCAAGAGTCTACTGGAATTATCTTTTCTTGATCAAAGATCTGAAGACTGTCTGCTTAACGATTTAACAGTGAAATGTCCGAGGAAAAATGAGAACCCGTATTCCTATGGACAAAGAATTAAAAGCATTCTTAACCTGCTTTTAAATAAAATGCAATCTGTTACACCAGCGGATCTTATTCCACTAAAGACAAGTTTGTATATGAACTCAGCATTGCAAGAGTTACAAGAGAGGACTTATGAAATATGGAAATCTAGGGGAATTAATGTACCTTAAAGACCCAAAAACTATGGAACAAGCAATGTCAGAAGTATTGGAATACCAGAACTGGCAATACCGTTGCGGAAAATCATCAGCTCCACAACATCAAGTGAAGAATCAGAGTCAAATCATCCCTGGACACATGAGGACACCATCAACCAGTAATTCCTTTCCACACTACTACAAGCCACAAATTCCTTCTCAGCAATTTCCACAACAACAATTTGTACCTAAACAATTCTTACCCCAACAGTATCAACCCCAACCTTTCCAAAGACAACAGTTTCAACCTTTTCATGTAAATCAACCTTCTCAATCCCTACAAAGATACCAATCACAATTTCCACAACGATATCAACAGCAATTTCCTCCTAGACCAAAACCACCCTCCTTCAAATTCAATAAATCACCAGGACAACTAGCAGAGAAAAGACAACCGAGACAGACACCCATGGAAGTCGATCGTTCAACCTTAGGAAAAGTGAAGATGACACCATTTGGACCATCATACCCTCAAAATAAATTTATGTTTGAAGAACTCCATGAGCAAGAAGAAGAGGACGAGGAAGAAGAGTACCAGTACCTTTACCCAAATGTCTCCAGTACGGAACAGCATCATATGGAACCATATGTGTGGGAACCAGAAGAACAAGATGAAGATGAAGATGAAAATTTTCGGGAAGCATCCTCAACCACCAAGACAACATAGCAGTAAATGAAGATTTACCAAAATTACCCGACCACATCGAGTTTAACCACCAATATGCTATCCGTTTACCTTATATTTTTATCCCTGAAATCAATTGAAAATTCCTAATTGACACAGGCGCATCCGCATCCTCAATTTCTAACCAATTGGCTCACAATGAATTTTCTGAATTTATTCAATATTCACCATTTTCTGTGAATACTATGCATGGTACAACTCACCATGACTATATCCTAGAAATCCCATCCCTACGTACATTCAATGCACCCAAGCAACGTCACAGATTCAACATCGTAGACTTCTCCAAGAAATACGATGGTATCATTGGACTACGTTTAATGGAACAAATGGACGCAGTGATAGACTTCAAACGCAAAGTACTAAAAACCAAATTTACCACGATTCCACTACACTTCGAAGATCCCAGATTATCTATTGGATCGAGAGAAAGAAGATTGGTGAAGATCCCTGTGGATAGAAATCTTCAAGAGATCGTCATCAACCATCAACAAATAACTCCAGGAGTCGAAATAACACCTAGCTTAACAACATCTCAAGATTATCAAGCATTGGTAGAAGTCATCAACTACAATGAACATCCAGTCCACATCAATTTAGACAAGCCCATAAAATCTGAAATCTACTTTATGAACCAACAAGACCATGCAGAAGATTGTTATCAACACTACAATCCAGAAGTAATCCAGCAAATGCAGAAGCAGAACGTAGAATCAAAATTGCGACTATCCCATCTGAACGAAGAAGAAAAGAAAGCAATTAAAGGTTTAATTCGAGAATATATGGACATCTGTCATGATGATAGATTACCTCTATCATTCACATCAAAAATCAAACATCATATTCGACTGAAAGATGAGACGCCCATCTACATGAAGCCTTACAGAAAGTCACCACAATTATTAGAACAGAAGATAATACAAGAAAGTTGCAGCCCATGGTCAGCTCCAGTAGCAGTAGTCCCTAAGAAACTCGACGTATCAGGAATCCAAAAATATAGAATGGTCATAGACTACCGAAAAATTAATGAAAAGACAATTGAAGATAAATATCCAATCCCGAACATCAACGACATCTTGGGCAAACTAGGAAGAGCAAATTATTTCACCACCCTTGACTTAGCATCCGGATATCACCAAATTGAGATGGAAGAACAAGATCGAGAGAAAACTGCATTCAGTACAGAAGAAGGACACTTTGAATTTACAAGAATGCCGTTTGGACTAAAAAACGCACCAGCTACTTTCCAAAGAGTGATCAAACACATACTCAGAGGATTGTGTTGTGACGTATACCTGGATAATATCATCATATACTCCACATCTCTTCAAGAACACATAGAAAATCTGAAAAAAGTGTTCGATCGATTGAGAGAATCAAACATGAAGATCTCTGTAGATAAGTGCGAGTTCCTGAGAAAAGAAGGTGCATACCTGGGACATATCATCACCCCAGAAGGAGTCAAACCAAACCCGGATAAAATAGAAGCAGTGAAGCGATATCCAATACCAAGAACACAGAAAGAAATTAAGGCATTTCTTGGACTATTGGGATACTATAGAAGATTTGTCAAAGATTTTGCGAAGATCACTAAACCTATGACAAAACTTCTGAAGAAAGGAGCAAAAGTAGAACTCACGGAAGAATATAAAAGACCTTTGAACTATGCAAGAACATCTTATGCAACGAACCAGTTCTAACATATCCGGACTTCACAAAACTGTTCATCGTTACCACCGATGCAAGCAACGTAGCAATTGGAGCAATCCTATCACAAGGACCAATCGGAAAAGATCAACCAATATCATACGCATCAAGGACATTGTCAGAAACGGAACAAAAGTACTCAACTATAGAAAAAGAACTTTTAGGAATAATCTGGGCATGTAAAAAATTTCGACACTACATTTACGGCCGAAGGTTTACCATAGTCACGGACCATAGACCATTAGTTTGGTTACAGTCATTAAAAGAACCAAACATGAAGCTACAAAGATGGAAAATTAGGCTCAGCGAATACGATTACGATATCGTTTACAAAAAGGGAAAAGCTAACAAAAATGCCGATGCATTATCAAGAATAGAAATCAATCACCTGGAAGAAGATGACCTCTTATCAACAATACCTTTGATTTCAACAGAAGATTTTGACGCCAATATTGCAGACATTATTCGAGAAATAGAAGAGCTTGCTGAAAAAGAAAGACCAGGACCATCAGGACCTATTGGCAAGAAAAGGATCAACAAGGATCAACCACCAGAAGTCGTAGAAGTACTAAGTGAATCAAGCGAATCTCGCCATAGTAATATAAATGTGGAACCAGCCCAATCAATTCCAATCACAGAGATGGCAATCGACACCCAAAAATTTCAAGTTTTTATCGAATCACACATTTATCCAACAACTGTTCATAATGACAAAAAAGAAGGTAGAAACATATAACATGTGAAGATCAACCAGGAGAACATAGACGAAGAATTATTCAAAATCATGCGAGACATCATGCCAAAAGGAAAATATTACATCTACACCAATGATGAGATCTACAGACAATTATGCAACATTTATACCGAACATTTTAACGATAACGGACCCAAATTGTATAGGTGTACGAAGAGGGTACAAATATTGGAAACAGCTGAAGAGAAGATAGAAGCCATAATGCAACAACATGAGGGCAAAACAGATCACCGAGGTATAAATGAAACATTAAAACAACTAAAAAGAAGTTACTATTGGCAGCACATGCATACGGATGTCACTAACTATATTAATAAATGCGAGATCTGCAAAAGAAACAAATACGATAGAAGACCACCGAAAATCCCTTTCCAACTGACTGACCAGATCGACAAACCATTTGACAAACTCCATGTCGACACGATTTCCATCAACTCAGAAAACTTTCTCACAATTATTGATGTTTTCAGCAAGTACGCTCAAGCCTATCATATCCAGGGCAAAACTGCAGTGGAAGTGGCAGAGAAATTAATCGAGAGCTTCAGTATCCATGGAACCCCGAAAGAAATTGTCATGGACAAAGGATTAGAATTCAATAACCTGACGCTGAAAGAATTACTTAAACTACACAAGATCAACCTGCATTATACAACGCCACAAAACCCAAATTCCAACTCTCCAATAGAACGCCTCCATTCCACCTTATTGGAACACATAAGGATTATGAAGAATCAGAAGACAACACAAGATCCCAAATTACTGATGAAATTGGCAATTCTGGCTTACAACTCAACTATTCATTCAGCAACAGGAACAACACCATTTGAACTTCTATACGGGCACACGAACGCAAGAGAGCCACTGGATCTGTACTACGATAACACCTATTTCCAAGATTACATTCAAAACCACAAGGAAAGAACTAGGCATCTTTACGACCAAATAGCAGCTAAACTACAACAGAGAAAAGAAGCTGTAATCCAAAAGGCTAATAAAACCCGAAAAGAAAAACAATTACAAGTCGGACAGCAAGTATATGTAAAACCATCCAAATACTATACGCAAAAAACAAAGGAACGTTACTGGGGACCGTACACTCTTATAAAACTAAATGAAAACGGCACAGTGGAAGTTAAAAATAAGAACAACAAAATTTTAAAATATCACATAAATTCATTAAAACTTGGACCTATTCCAGAGCCCTTATCGGAAGAGGACTAGCCGAGGTATTAAAGGTTGAGAACCAAGTAGGACTCCTACCCCTAAAAGAAGGACTGGCTTTCAACACCGAAAACGAGCACGAAGTCATCATTCAAAAGGACTATTCCAGCCTACTGAAAATATGGGACACCTATCTACAACAAAAATCTGAAATATCATCTACCGAAAATCCGCATCAAGAATACTCAGCTTTAATACAACTACGACAAGAAGAGGAAAAGAAAATTCAACAGTTCATCAGTATTATCAATCCCTTCAATCGACAGAGAAGAGGAGCATTCAATTTCCTAGGGAGCATAGTCAACGCCATCACTGGAAACCTGGACGAAGAAGATGGAAGAAAATACGAAGAACAAATTGCCGAGCTTCAAAACAATCAGCAAACCTTCAAGGTAGCGTTCAAATCACAGTTAAACATCCTGAAGAACGTAACCTCCCAGTACGAAGATAACATCCGGCAGATGATGTTAAACCAACAGCGCATCACTGAGAAGCAGAAGCACGCCAAAAAGTCATGGACGCTTTCGAGATGACTAATTATCAAATCCACCTTCTCACCACCATCAGATTAGAAATGGAAGAGCTTGTCGAAGCAACAAATATAGCTAAAGTCGGAATATTACACCCAATGGTCATAGAACCGCAAGTACTCCTAAATTATATAAAATCCATTCATTTAAATTCAAACGAAGAATTTCCATTTGATATTTTGGCTGATAACATTTATCTCATTGAATCTATTATTAAGGTCAAGGTGTACCAAACTAAAGATCATTATGTTTTTGTATTGGTCATTCCAATAGTAGATATTGAACCATTTCAATATTATAGCCTTAACCCTTTAACAATTTTTTCAAACAATTGCTATAAACAAATTTCTCCACAATTTCAATACATTGGTCTTAAAGAAAATAAATACTTTGTCTCAAATAAAATTTGTAAACCATTAAGTAAAACTAAATTTCTTTGTAATCATGAGTTAGAAAATTATTTATCTGAAAACGCACCATGCGAAATTCATATTATTCAAATGGATAGTAATTATAAAAATTGCATCTATCACTCCTTTAATTTAAAAGATATTGAAATTAGAAATATTGATAATAACATAAAAATTTTACTCAGTCCAACTGAAAATAAATTAATAAGAATTTGTCAACAAGATAAAGACACCCAAATTGTGAAAGGTACTTATCTGATAAGAAATATTAATAATTGCATTTTTTCTATTAAAGAACAAATTATTCGTAATTTTAAAACATTACTTAAAACTGAAATTAAATTAATTCCTTTTCAATGGCAACACAATCAGATAACTACGCTTAATCTTACACAACCAAATTTTGTAAACATTTCTAAAACTATTGATGCTCAAACAAAACTGATAGAATCTATTACGTTTTCTCAACATTATTCCACTAATAAAGACTTTGTATTGTACTCAGTTATTACAATAATATTATCTGTTTTTGTATTCATAGTATGTCGCAGATATCGTTCCAACTGCCGACAACAAGCCGACATCACCAACAATGATAAGGCCACAATGGACTCTTATGCCAACCAGGCATATCCCTTGCAAGAAATACCATCTCACTTGTAATCGACGGTATTTTTGCAGCTGGCCGTGGATGAGTTATATCCTGGATACCACACGTGGACCAAGAAATGTGCTGATTGCAGCATCAGCACTATAGCGATAGACTAGAATAATATAAAAGGCCGCACACGCTAGATAAGAACTAATTGTTATTGTACGCGCGAGCCTTCGTAGTATCTATAATAATTCATTGTACTTAGTGTTAACTTAATTTTGTATCCGAAGTTATCGTAAATAAACATTTTTTTTAAATTCAACTGAAACAATGAATTTAACTCAAATAACGCCATTCCAAACGTCGATAGAGATAACAACGCGTTAGAGATCGGCGGTCAGTTAATCGAAATACCGGTCGGTTCTTATGAGCTAGACATCAATCGGGAAATTGGAACGCAGCTCAGACGGAAGAAGAAAAACGTACGCTTCTACATTCGCGGTAACAATAACACCCTGAAATGTATAATCGATTGTAGTGAAAATGTTAACTTCAAAGTAAAAAATTCAATAGGGCCGCTGCTGGGTTTCGGTAACACGAAAGAGTTAACTGTGGTCGATTTACCGGCTGAGTCCGAGCGTGTGGTTGATATTCTTAGAATTAATACCATTAAAATCGAGTGTAATATAATTCACGGTGCCTACGTGAACGGTGCCACGGCCCACACGATTCACAACTTCTTTCCTCAAGTACCGCCTGGCTATAAAATAGTTGAAACACCGGAAAACGTCCTGTACATGACGCTAAATACCAAGACCATTGATAATATTTTCCTTAAAATAGTAGATCAAGATGACAAATTGATCAATTTCCGAGAGGAAGTGGTGACGGTAAGACTGCATCTACGCGAGCGGAATAATGGGTCTTAATTTTTTTACCTCATCTAACTTTATAAAGACCAAAACTACTACGAGTCCGTTTAATTCTGCTGCGACTCTTGGTGCGTTAACACCTGAAAATCGACGTTTCCTGCAAGCACTAGGATTGAAACTGCGACAACAACCATTATGACATGGATATTGTTACGAAGCAAGCAGAAGTCGACGAACCTAGCCGAAAATCGAGGACGCCAGACTGCTGCGTCCACTGTATGCTGAGTCGAGACATTCCAGTTGGTACACCTACAATACCACCTAATGTACAGGAACGGTGCCGCTGTAACCGTATGCTGAGTCGGGACATTCCAACCAGTACATCGACAGTACTACCTATGTACACATCGCCCGGACGCTGACTCGACGCCTGCTTACTAGGATGCCGACAAAGGACTCGGTGTAATGACTCGTGGTGACAACAGCGAAAACCTGACCCAAAATCTAAACATAAAAAGCCACAGACGGGAGTAGTAAGGGATCATTCGAGGGCATTCGGTAATTGAGTTAGTAAACGGTTACTATAGAATAGACAGTTGTATGGTTGTGTGACATTCGACAAGGGAGGCCTTGGCTTCCCGTGTCCAACATGAAAATATACCACATCTCCAACACCAGTGTGCCTTTTATTCTTCTCCAACCCGATCTGGATCCGAGTCCTGCTGAGCTACGTGACAGATTTTCATTTTCCATTGTCATTGTGCCTATTAAATTTATGGGCAAGAATAATGAATTTTGAACAAAAGTTAAGTATGATGTGTCTTCTTTCATTATTGCTGTTTGTCTCACTATCCATATTATGTTTGGATCATTTTTGTCTTTCACTATCAGAGAGTTGCTCAATATGTCTCTGAACATTAAACCGTATTTATATTCTGAACGCTCTATCATCACTAGATTTATTCGAACCGTTGGATTCTTGGCATGATGCGGTCCTCTTACACAGATCCCTGATAACAATCTTTTGATTGAGCTTCTGTCATCTTTTTTTTCTTAAAGTTGCATATATTGGGAAGATGGCCATTTGTTCTCTTGATTTGTTAGTGTGAACAAATCTTACTTTGTAAGATCCACCTAATCTGGAATAAGTATTTGTTAACTTCGAGCTCATTACTGCTGCATTTGTGTTTAGTAGTGTAGGTAATATTTCTTTCATTGCCTTTTCGCATTCAATTGATATAGGGTGCTGCACTTCAATGGGTTCTTCTATGAGATATCTGTATGCTAGCATCTCCCTCTCATCTCGTTGAGTACACAATCTTCTATAAACTTCATCAAACCATCTACTATATCTCTTCTTCTCAACTCCCTTGTATTCAGGCTGCTTCGCATTAGGTAGCATTTGGCAATATGTTATTTCTTTTTTGTGGTATCCTAACATCTTGGATAGTGTTGCAGTTTCTCTCTTTCCTGGCTCAGCTAATGTAAATGTCTTAGAGTTTTTTCCCACAATTTGATGACTTCCCCTATTACACCTTTAAACCATCCTTCTTCTATATTACATTTGATGCTTACTTCTTCTTCTTCTGTGTTTTTCAACTCGTTTATAATTTCTGACACCGTTTCTGTCCCATTGTCTCTATGTTTAAGACGAATCCTTCTGGCAGTATCTTCCCCTTCCATTGAACTATTCCCATGGATTCCCTACCACTCAAGTCGTCCAATTCTTCTAACAGATTCTCTGGTTTCAAAGTTATCGGTATGTTGTCTGTGATATTTTCATATAGTTTTTCAATAGGGATTTTCTTTTTTATGTCTTTGTTCCAATCATTGATCCATTCTTCTACAAGCATGTTGAAATAGGGGGAACAAAATATTTCTTTTTCCAGATTGTATGATTCTTGAAGTGGGGTGTCTGATATTCCATAAGCCTGCATGATCTCTCTTCTTTTTAGTAAAAATTTCTTCACTTTTGCAGCCCCTAAGAAGTCACCAGGGTGATCCTCATACTGCAAACTGCCTTTACTTCAATAAAAAGTTTCAACATTTTGTCCACTATGTCCCGTTTTGAATCTGGTATTTGAGTCTTCCATTCTTTGGCAAAGTGACTTTGAATATATTCTTGGTTAGGCATCCCTTCTATCAGAGAAAATCGGTATGAATCAACTTCCATTTCCTTTATTTGTTTGCTTTCCTCACTGGATGTTCCTGAAGAGGTGAAAATGCTTCTTACTTCCTCTCTGTATGCACTTGATGGCCCGGCTCGATCTACTGTATCTTCGCTTATTTTTACTCTTTTTGACTCTGGGCTCTCCTTTTCTTCTTTTGCATTTCCCATTTCATGAACCTTTCTTTTCTCACCCATCCTTTTAGTTATGTTCTGTATCATGTCATCGTATCCGATCGTTTGCAGGTTGCAGAGGTAAACGCAGCATAAGTTGTGTCTTAACGTCAGTTCTCTCTGTTTTGGCCTCTCACTGCTCCAATGAGGTGACATTTTACAAAAGTTATTAACGAAGTCTTCATCGTATAAATTGGATTCCTCTATTAACTGTTGATACTTGCTCATCGTAACATTATAATGGCAAAGGATCTGTTATTGCGAAGTGGTATTCCCGTTCTAAACGTTACCGACAAGATTGAGTTTGACAGTTCTATTATTAGAGCAGAAGTCAACAACCACTTACCCTACACGACTAATGCGTTCGAACTGAATGACGAAATTCGATTGCCCATTCAGCAACAGGATATCTTCACTCTGGTAGGAGCCAGCTGCCTTGTTCTGGAAGATAAAATCTTGAAGGAGGATGGTAAGGTGTCAACGACCTCAAAAATAATCAACAACGGATTTGCGCACCTATTCGAGGAGATTCGGTACGAGATCGGTGGAAAGGTTGTTGATCGCGTGAGAAACCCAGGCGTGACGACCACTCTCAAGTCTATGGTATCATTTAATAAGAACGAAATGGTCGGTGCTGCCTCCATGGCCGGTATCAAGTTTAACGTATACGACGGCTTCGACGTAACAACGGGCTTCTTCAACGTATGCATACCGCTAAGATATTTACTAGGTTTTGCTGAAGACTACAAGAAGATTCTGCTGAACGTTCACCAAGAACTGGTGCTGATCAGGAGCAATTCAGATGTCAATGCTATGTACGACAACAATCCCGATGAGAAATTAAAGATAACTCTAAGCACGGTAGTATGGCGAGTACCGCACATAACAGTCGCTGATGTGGAGCGAACACGTCTTTTAAATTATATTTCAAGCGGTGGCGAATTGAGTCTAGCTTTTAGAAGTTGGGACTTGTACGAGTATCCGCTATTGCCCAAGACAAGACAACATACGTGGGCGATAAAATCTAGTTCGCAGTTGGAGAGACCCCGCTACGCCATTCTAGCGTTCCAGACTGATAAAAAAAATAACATAGATAAAAATATGAGCCTGTTCGATCACCGTAACTTAAAGAACGTGAAGCTGTTTCTCAATAGCGAGCAATTTCCATATGAATCGATCAACGCCAACTTCAAACATAAACAGTTTATACTTCTGTACGAGATGTACGCCAAGTTTCAAGCCTCTTATTACGGTCAGAAAAGCGAACACCTGCTAACCCCCGAAAAATTTATCCAGGAACATACCATCGTGGTGATCGACTGTTCACGGCAGAACGAAATCTTGAACGCCGGCGCGGTCGACATTCGCTTGGAATTCGAGACTAGCGAGGACATACCCGACAAAACCTCCCTCTACTGCCTCCTGCTGCACGACCGCGTTTTAAGGTACACTCCTTTAACGGGTTTGGTTAGATCGATGTGAGACATCATGCACAACACTTGGATAGTAGACGTGCAAGGCTTCCAGCTAGGTGATGGTGAATTCATTTGCAAAGAATTGGCCTTGATACATGTTCAGTCCGGATATGGACAACTACACACATTTTTCAAATTACCTGTAGAATTTGAACATTTAAAGGATGGAATGCAGAGGCAGGTATGCTACCTCACTTCGCAGATACACGGTCTCAGCTGGGGTCTGCAAAATGATAACGTTCACTACATTGGTCAGCGACGATAACAGGAACAACAACCACGACGTCGTCAACGACAACGGCGAGAAGAAGAACCCTATGCCAACTTGTGTGCACTGTTACGAACGGTCGGAATCGATGAGGGATCGCAAATAATCGTTAAGGGACTGCAGAAGAAGCGGTGGTTGGAGGTATTGCTACCCAACATTCGCGGCATCGTCAATGTGGAAGACATGGGTTGTCCCGCTTTGTCAACGTTGAAGCAGCAGCATGTTGATGAAGAAAAGGTTAAAGGTTACCATTGTCCTAAGCTCGCCAACATCAACCATGATCTGTTGTGTGCCCTACAAAACGCTTACCTTATTCGAGACTGGTTGGAAACGTCCCCCTGGTATTGGTCACCGCAGCCGCAGCCACCACCGATCAGGGAAAATTATTTTACTAATGAAATGTAAATTTTATTATTATAACTTTTTATGAATACACCATTTTTTTATATTTTTCGGTTTTTTCTTTCAAAGCTAACATAAATAAAAGAAACAAAAGTTCTTAAAAGAAGAATTTATTTATAGGTATTTACAAATTTAAGGTAGTGTGAGAATGTATAATTCTTAGGGTGTCAATATAGTCCTTTAGAGTGTTAGATGGCCAAACGCCCGTGTCCGGCCCCGAAAGCCATCCGACGTGGTCTCCTCGAATACCTCTCTGTACGTTGTCTGTAAGCCATTTCCAAATGTCCTTATGCGATTGACGGGTCGTCGGCTCGAAGCGAAATTCCCAGGAGTTCTTAGCGCCTAAATCGAGCAACTTCAACAGAAAACTCTTGCCGGCGTTGTACAGAGCGTCGCACAATTTTTTTTCGAAATAATAACGTACATTTCTATAGTTATAAGTAATGTTATTAGCTAAAAGTGGTAGCGTTGTCGCTGTTACGTCTTCTTCACTGCTACCGCACACTAGCGTAAAAAGTAAATACTTTCTGTAGAGTTCATCTGACTGGTGATTGCACTTAATCTGTTTCGCAATTGATGCTATATAGTTCACATCAATTTCATTACAATTATTATTGTCTTATAACATTAACTCTAGCACACATTTCACAAATTTATCAGTTGTTAGTTTCGAGTCGAAAAGTGTTACAACAATGTCGGTCGTTGTGTCGCTCAGGCGTCCATACGTTAGCTGCTCTTCAGGCACTCCGTCTACGTCGTTAGCGTTGACAAATTTTCGTAAATGATCGGTGCAGGTTATCTTCACATGGTTGAAAATATCGAGGTCTACTTGAAAGTACATCTTAACGTATCGACTACTTCAGACTGACTAAGGCAACTACTCTGCTATATCGTTATCGTTAAGTGAATAATGACCCCAAGCTAACGTTCGTATGGAATCGTTGCAAACTGACCGTTTATCGTCGCGCGGTGATAGAGCTAATTTATTTTGATTTTGTGTAAAAATGTCATGTTTTATTGATCGAAAGCTGCTGTTTATATAAAACGGAATCTTCAAATAAACATTTATTATAATCTGCAAAGGTAATTTCATTTTGTACAACGTACCGTTTGATACCTTTTGCCTTCGTCACTTCCTTTCCTCCCTTAACTCGAAACGCATACATTTTGCTGCGCAGAGATATGAAATCGCTGATGAAATTTCCGCCCATTTCATCTTTCAGTAGGACTAAAACTGCCTTATTTGCTAAAGGCATATTGAACGCGTTATCAATACTGTAATTTGATGTATCGAACTTATCTAGGTGTAATTTCATATCGGCGTAAATGTTCTCCGTTTGAGTTAACAGCATGAACCTGTCCGTGTCCGTGTAGCATAGGCGCACCCTGTCTCCCTATTCCCTTTTCAAATAGTTATAGTAATAATCATACATTAATAATTTTGAAAGTTCAAGGACGCAAAAGCCTAAGTATATTGGTTTATTGTAAACAATTTTTAATTTCTGCATTTGTATAGCAACAAAATTACCCGTGAACACACTAATCGACTTAAAGTTAAGCATTGAGATGTAATGCGCGGCTCCTCTTCTACTACCGCGATTTTCCCAATGTGTTATTAATTTCACATCAACTCTTTTTAGAACATTTTCAATGTTGAAGAAGTCCTTTTCAAACTTGTTTTCAGCCTGCTGACGTAACCCGCAATCACTTTGCTTAAATTCTGCAAGACATACTTTTGCTTGTTGAATAGGGTAAGAAGTAATTTTTTATTCTTAAATTTAGACGAGGGTGGTACCATATTTTCCGGTAAGAAGGGTAGATCGTTATGCAGGTCATGCAGTTCTTGAGGATACTCGACGTCGACTTCTAAAATATAACCGATTTCTGCGGTGTCGCTTACACTTTCCACGTTTAACGTATCAATTTCATCCCTTTCCAACCATCGAAAATGTGAGATTGGCATGTAATTTGTCATTCACCACCCGTAGAGATTATTAGCATCTAAATACGTTATGTAGGTACTGGGTGAGTTGTCATCATAGGACGATAAATAAGGATTGTTAGCAGTCGCGTATCGATGGGAGCATTGTGAAATGCCGCCGCGAACACCATTTTTGATAAACTGACACATATCCATGTCCGTTAATAACTCTAACCATATGTCAGTACTTTAACATTGCATCCCACGACAAACCGGGAGACGTATAAAAATGAGCAGGATCCAAACCATACGTATTTATGCAAACTTTACGAAATTTTTCGAAAATGTCCGCAAGTAACAGGACGTCAACTTTTAAATACAAATCAGAGTATTGTGATAATGTCTGACAACCGAATACGTTCCACACGGTTTCAGCATGTCTGTACTCGTCCTCCGTTATTTCAGAATTGGTTAACGAGTTGAAAAAGCGTTCACGGCACGGTAGACTCGTTTCGTTCAATCGCTCGAATGAATCCATGTACTGGTACGGAAAGATACCTTTTCTTTTCACCAATTGAAACTGTTCCGGATCCGAGAAAGCTTGCTTTATTTGAATAAAATCTTCCGGTTTTAAATATCTAGCTAACTCATCCAGTGATGAGGCCATAAAACGAAAAGAATCCACGAATCTTAGTTTAAAATAGACATTAGACGTAACATCTTTGTTGATATATTCGTCAACCAGAATATTTTTTGTAAAACTAATATAGCGTTCCTTATTTTGAGGAATTACCTCAATTCTTTCACCATCAAGTGCTAACTGCTTAATAAAAAGGTGACAGTCGTAATTGGAAAAATTGTGAAAAAACAAAATAGGAATGTATTTTTTAATTTTATAATTTAGGTTACAGTTACTATGCGCAGGACCCCGATAAAAGCCATTTAGGTAATCATGGTCAATAACTTTTTTATTAAGTTCATCATCGTTAATAAACTTTTCGCAAATGTGACAAATTGAAGTCTCATTAAAATGCGTCCGCTCAGCTGGTGTTAACCGTTTCAGGGGAACGATTTTTTAAAGTGCTCGTTGTACAACTGTCTAGTCATTTCTGAAAGTTTATTAACAAACACTTGAACACAGTCCGGACCTGTATACGATTCGAACTTATTATATTTTGGGTTAAAGGAGCATACAAGCTGAAACGCGAAACTATAGGGAATATGTATGTGTGTATTGTTGGTATAGGAACGGCTAGGATCCGGTGCGCAAGAGTGAATTGATTTTAGTAGAGATTCAAAATCGGCATAAACCACAAAGGGTACTGTTAATTTCCGTTCAAAGTTTGTAAAATATAAAATATTTTGTGGAACCATAGCCCCCATTTTATTTTTCTTTAATTCGGTAGAGGGTAATATTGTGCAAATTTTGTTACAGTCGAACCGACAGTGATCGTCCAGATGCGTTTTAGTGGGGAAAAACGTTAAACATCCGTCACACAGATGTATAGCTCGATTACTTTTCGATCGTTGCTTTGAAATAATAATAATAATAATAATAATAATAATAATAATAATAATAATAATAATAATAATAATAATAATAATAATAATAATAATAATAATAATAATAATAATAATAATAATAATAATAATAATAATAATAATAATAATAATAATAATAATAATAATAATAATAATAATAATAATAATAATAATAATAATAATAATAATAATAATAATAATAATAATAATAATAATAATAATAATAATAATAATAATAATAATAATAATAATAATAATAATAATAATAATAATAATAATAATAATAATAATAATAATAATAATAATAATAATAATAATAATAATATTCCTTTATTGCCCAACAGAGAGACTCCAATTATAAGGCAAACAAATAAAAGTGCGATAACATAGCATACAATAGACACTATTATTATTATTATTATTATTATTATTATTATTATTATTATTATTATTATTATTATTATTATTATTATTAATAGTAAAAAAAAAACAATAATATAGATACAGTAAATTAACAAGAAAACAAGATAAGATACTGGCGAAAAAAAAATGCATTAATCAAACAGAGTACTATACCGGTCATTATTATTGACTATACGACACATCGAAATCATCGGTGCAATTCTTAACACGTTAGTGCGCATTCGTGGGATATAAAACATACTCTGAGTGCGAGATCCCGAACGAGGCACCAGAAAATGCACACGCGAGAGCAAATAAATGCTGTCGATTTTATTGAGCAATAATTTTTTTAAGAACCGCACACCGCACTCCTCACGCCGCATAGATAAGGACGCCACATCATGCCGCACCAACAACGATTCATAATCACATGCACGTTCCGGGTAAACTCCATCCACACGGTACGAGAGACACTTTAAGAAGCGGCGCTGCACTCGTTCAATTCTCAGCTGGTGTGTGACATACTGTGGCGACCAAATAATAGAGGCGTACTCCAGAATGGAAGAGACCAAAGCAAAGTACAGCGTTCTTACCGCGTTGATCTGGCGGAATTCTCTGGTATTTCTGAGGACAAACCCCAACATCCTATTAGCCCTCACACAAATGCTGTCGACGTGGGAAACAAACGTCAGGTGAGAATCGAATAACACGCCCAAGTCCTTTACGGATGTCGATGATGGAAGGTGAACTCCAGATAACAAATAGGTAGTTGGTAAAGGATCAGCCACTTTTCTCGTGTAGGAGACATAGAAACATTTTTCCACATTTATGATCAGTGAGTTGCTTTTACACCAGGCTTCCAGGATGCTGAGATTATACTGCAGCAGTTGTATATCACGGACATCTCTGATTGAAATGTACAGCTTCAAATCATCGGCAAACCCAAGCGCAAAACAGGTGAAAAGCGCCAGCAGGTCGTCCAAGAAAAGAATGAACATTAAAGGACCAAGGTTGGATCCTTGAGGGACACCGGAAGTGGCAAAAAATTTCTGGGAAGAAAAGCCGTTGTAAAAAACATAACCAGATCTGTTTGTCAGATAGGATTGCAGAAGCCTGAGGAGTGTCACGCTGCAGCCAAAGCCGCTCAGCTTGCGTATTAGTATTCCGTGGTCAATCATGTCAAACGCCTTGCAAAAATCTGTGTAGACTACATCAATTCTACCACCATCATCGAGAACCTCAGCTAGATACTGAGTGATGGATGCCAAATTCGTGATTGTTGATCTGCCAGAAACGAATCCGTGCTGCAGAGGAGATATGTAGGGTCTGGTATTGCAAGCGATCGTATCATAGAGTACCCTTTCGAATATCTTAGAAAAATTGGACAATATGGCTATCGGGCGATAGTTCTTCACTTCCTTCTTATCCCCTTTCTTAAAAACAGGAATAATTCTTGCACCCTTCCAAACTTCAGGAAAAACACAGGATCGGATTGACAAGTTTATTAGTTTCGACAGTGGCTCAGCCAATACGGGACCAGTATCCCGCACCAAGAATGACGGAATCATGTCATCACCAGCAGTCCTCTTATTAGGAAGTCTTTTCATTAGCTTCGCAACATCCTCAGCGGATACATTAAACTGTGAGAAGGCAGGCCTCAACGTGTCACTGGAAAAAGAGATTTCAGATGACGGTACATAAACCCCAGAAAAGTTACGCGCAAAGGCATCCACAATATCCTGAGAACTATCATAGCTCATATTGCCTTCATTCATAGTCCCAGGTATCCGAGAACCCCCACTCTTAAGCCTGATAAATTCCCATATGTTGGCAGGGGCAGACCCTATATTAGCCTCAGTATCACGAAGAAACTCAGAATACGCCGCGGAAGATTGCTGCTTTACCAATGCGCGAATTCTTTTGAAGTCCTGAAGGTAGCGTGTGTCGCCGGTGGATAGATGCTTTCTGCGGTAATATGCCTTCAATTTTATATTCTTTATTATTTGATATGTATACCAGCAAGGATAATCAGATGTTACTACCCGAGTCCTGGGTACAGAGCGATCAAGAGTTTTATATAGTGCAGTATAGAAATTACGCACAGCAACGTCAACATCCACGGCGTTCTCAAGGAATGACCAGTCAATGTTTGCAATATCATCATATAGCTGATAAAAGTCAGCTCGCCTGAAATTATACGACGTACTATTCTGGTTGGAGGAGAAACGGGAAGTATTTTCATCAATGCCAGGGCAAAACGATACAAGAAGTGAAGGATGATGAGAGTCCTCAGGAGTTAACGGCTGTAACTCACGCTCAACCGATAAAAGTTCCCTGTCATTGCTAAAGACCAGGTCCAATAACCTATTGTTGTGGTTTGCGACTGCATTAGACTGATGAAGGCCCAATAAATCAACAAAGCTACGCAAAACCAGACACTTAGCACTGTTAACGGATGTAGTAAAATCAGGCACATTAAAATCACCGAAAAGGAGAATCTTGCTACCAACCAGCAGCGCAGACAGGGAATCGAGAAACTGCTCGAATTCATTGGCACTAAGATCAGGAGGCACGTATGTGACACCAACAAAAAAGACATGATGGCCAAAATAACACTTGCATAAGTATACAGGTTGGGCTAGTCCGGGACGCCGCATACACTTTCTATGTGTACGACGAAGACATTTCAAATATATCCCCACCACTTGGAGGGGATGGCACCATCGTACTGCAAGTGCACAGCCCACTCTGCTCCCCACTCAGCTCGCAGAACTAATTCATCCTTTACGTGGTACGTTACAAAGCAGTGTGTGATAAACGGATAATTAGAAATAATGGTGTACACGACTGCAGAAAGAGTGCAGTTAATCTGCTGGTATTTAAGCGAAGGTGGGCAGGCGGCTATAGGTCACTTTATTTTTCAATTTCCCGATCGACCAGTTCCTGATATGAGGACCGTTCAGAGAATGTTCAATAAATTTAAGACCACGGGGTGCGTAACATCGTGCAAAAAATGCCACCCGCCCGCTGAACCACCAGTAATGTCTGACGAACGAATGGCCCGAGAAACAAATGTTTGTGGTTTGGCGGAAACTAGTAAGCCATGTTCGTCTACTAAACTTGCCGAAAATTTGGACATGCCAGCGAGAACAGTCAGGAACATTCTCACGCGCAATACGTACAAGTCGTACAAGGTATCTCTCACTCATGAGATATTTGCTGACGATAAAATAAGGAGAATGTTGTTCTGTGAGACCATGCGTGAAAAAATTGAAACTGACGAAAATTTTACATTTAATATATTATTTTCTGACGAGTCTAGTTTTTCACTTCATGGCATTCACAATAGTTCAGTTACCCGATATTGGTCCACTGAAAACAAGCATTTGCACATAGCTGCACGGACTCAGTATCCGCAAAAGCTAAATGTTTGGGTGGGAATATTAGGTAACGACATAATAGGACCTTATTTTATCGAAGGAAATTTAAATGGGGCTAAGTACCTAGACCTGCTACAATTGCAGATTGTTCCTGCTGTTCAAACTGTCAGGCAAAATTTTGAGGAAGTTTGGTTTCAACAAGACGGGTGTCCGGCTCACAATTCACGACCAGTCCGTGAATTTCTGGCAGCAACATTTCAAGATAGATGTATTTCATCTACCTCTGAGATCAAATGGCCAGCAAGATCACCGGACTTATCACCAAACGATTTTTTTCTTTGGGGCCATTTGAAGTCGACAATTTATGGCCATGAACATGAAAGGGCTCAAAATTTAAATGAATTGCGTGCCAAAATTGTTGATGAACTTGGACGTATAACGCCAGAAACTTTGGCAGAAGTACGAACAGAGTTTTACGACAGATTAGGGTACTGCGAAGGTGTAGGAGGAGATAAGTTTGAAAATAAAAAATAACTTATTATTTTTATTTATGTGTTTATTCAGAATAACTGTTTTGTAGGGTCCCCAAAGGATTTTAATGACTCAAAATGCAACAATAGATTTAAAGTTAAAGACAAGTTTCATATCGGACATAATAAGTACGAGCATAGTACATACACCCCTCGCCTTTATTGTATTACTGAAGAGACTTAGAGACTTGCGGCAGCACCCATGAGCCAGCGCGCTGTGTCACAGCGCTCTTGGTGGTGGTACGTTGCTTGGTGGGGGCACGCAGTGACCGCCTTTATATTGCTTTCTTGCTCTCTCTTATGGGCTATACGGCGTCTGAAACTGGCCGACACTGTATATCAATTAGCGGAACTAGAGCAGACAGGTGAGACACATCAACTACAGAGTAATTAATCTTATGAGAAAGAGCCATTAAGACTCCGCCACCCCTGCCACGACCGACAAGAGAACAATCCCTGTCAGAACGCAGTACGTTATAGGAGCGATGAAAAAGTTCGGAATCAGTGATGGAATCGTTGAGCCATGTTTCGGTGAGAAATATTATATCAAAAGACATATCACAACTATTGACATAAAATGAATGAGTTTTAGAACATAATCCTCTAACGTTTTGGTAATAGAAGTTGTAAGTAAAGGAGTCTCTGTTGGGCAAATTTAGTTTAAAGAAGAGGAAACAATTGTGGGCAATCCACGTGCATATTTAATTTTCAAATTGGTTTCCCCTTCGGCTATCCTCCTGTCCAAATCAGCCTTCACTGTGCGATAGAGCTCAATTTGTTTCGGAGTTCGATCACGGGATACGGAAATATGTCTCCAGTTCGCCAGATCCTTGATCTTCGCCGAATTTCGCACAACCTCTGATACAAGCGACTCACCAGGCAACACCACCTTTACTGGGCGACATGAATTTCGCTTTGTGGGGTCGAACTTCCCCAAACGTTGCGTCTTGAGCTCGGCACTAGATACCGCAACACCCAAGTCCGCCAGGACAGTTCTAGCTGCGATGGTATCAAGCTCAGTTTGGGACTCTCTATTTATACCAGTAGTCTCAGGAAGCTTGAAGATGATGATGTTGGATTTGCGTTTCTCGCGCTCCATAACTTCCTGTACGACCTTCTCGAAATCATCTGGCGCTAACGAATCACTAGACCCCCGAACGGAAACAGCTCTGAGACCCTCTATTTCGGTCTGAAGATTCATTATTAGTTTCTTCAGTTCCGCCATACCACTGGCAAACGGCCTACAGTTAACGCAGGACCAGGTTAGGCCAGAACTCGTACGAATCTTAGTGGCATCAGCCTTTGTTAAATCAATGCATGTGAGGAGGTATGTCTTATTGCAGACTGAGCATGCCAGAAAATGACGCTCGTCGTTCTCCTGGCCGCAGCAGCTACATTGGACCCGCATTTTAGATAGATAAACAATGGAATGAGAATTGGTAGAAACAGAGGAATGAAGGAAAATACAGGGCACACCCTTCACGCCAGTGGTACCCGGCACGGCGACTTGTTTACAAACACACAAGAAAAGGTAACGGCAACAAAAGGAGAAATTCCAAAGAAAGGGAAAATACTCCTTGAGCGGGACTGGTTCCACGAGCGATCACAACCGGTTCAGAAAACCCGAAAATGCACAGAATTACAGACTGCAATGTGGTAAACGCAAAAGTGCAATTATTGCCATGAAATAGTGGATGAAAGAAGCTCTCAATTACACTATTAAAAATAGAAATCTTTGTACATACGGTGATGTAAGATTCACTCCAAGAAGTATCAAATAAACTGTAGAAACGACACTTTAGCACTAGCTGCGAGAAACACGTGTAACCACTACGACCACTCAATATATAATACTACTAATACTAATACTATAATGCTGACAAGTTCTTTATTAGAACGTAATGCGGTGTCGTATCGTTCTCGAGCAACAACAAATTAACATGAACATTTTGTTTTAATTTAGTGAAATAAATTGGTCCCACCACCTTATTCGTTCTAGTTTGCGAATCGTACTCCAAACAATATATGTTTATGCTTAAATTATTTAACTGTTCAATTAGAGGAATATCTTTTAATTTTACAGGAAAAGTTATACCTTCAAAATTGAGCACATCTAAATAGTGAGGGTAGGAAGAAATACGGTCTGAGTGATCATTTGTGGGGAACAAAGCGGCACACAGACAGTACCCTAAGCAACCATCATCGGTATTTTTTATATTTACACATGCTTTTTTATTTTTAATGTCTTTAGGTAATTCTATATACGAAGAAGAGCCGAGAGGAGAGAATTTGTTTATATTAACTTCCAAATGAGCGACCGATGTTAGTGACCAACCGCTATCTTTTTCGGCGAACTGCTCTACCTTGTTTAAAAGTTTCTCTTCAAATGTCGCGTACATTTCACTCAAATTTGTACCACTGTCTACAATTAAGAAACGAGTGTTAAAAGATTTCAAGTCTGCAGTTATGGTTGTATCATCAGCCTGTGGTTTTATTAAATAAACAAATAATTCAAATTGTAGCTTCAACGCTTGTATCTCGCTAATAGTACTTACAAGTAACCTACATATTTTCAATTTAACATTGCTCAAGAAGGTATGTGCATCAGCAGATTCTGTATTTTGAATTTTATAACTTTTCACGCGATTCTTAAAAGCGTTCGACAGTTCTATAATTCCATCATCTCTCAAAACGTTTAAATCTGCTGCTCGGTGACTTTCAGAGCGCAGATGTCCTCTAAATTTAGTAGCGTTAGAAAAATGTACCTTGCAAATATGGCAGTGGTATTGGTTGTCGTTCGAATTGCTTGCAGATTGTTCTCCAGTTTTCTTCTTTTTTCTTCCCATGTTGTGAACATTTATCATATGTAGTCGTAGAGCATCAGCACGTTCAAACACATTACCACACTCAGCACAAACGAATCCATCTCCGGCTGTTTCATCTTCATTCCTTTTTCTTTTTTTCATGCTATTAGTGTTGTGAATAAGACGCATATGACGCTGAAGACTGTCGAAACG
Source organism: Aphodius granarius (assembly GCA_963971325.1). Taxonomy (NCBI): domain Eukaryota; kingdom Metazoa; phylum Arthropoda; class Insecta; order Coleoptera; family Scarabaeidae; genus Aphodius; species Aphodius granarius. Next base: position 10,336,984 of record OZ020225.1, read on the forward strand.
TGAAAGGAGATGGCCACAAGCAGAGCAAAGGAACCCACCACACGAATGTCTGTTTAAAGTAGCCTATGTGTAAAACTTTTACCGCAAACGGAACAATTAAAACTCATTGCTATAAATGCCTGCGCTTGAATTATTTTGATCTTCCGTCTAAGACATAAAAAATATGATAATAGCGAATTACAAAAAAAAGATAAGTTATCTTACCCAACAGATGTGAATATCTTGTTCACTCTCGTATATGTGTATGATGTATGATTCCCATATTTCTAGATATTTCAACTCATAATTGGGTTCAACATGTTTTGTAAACATAATTGGTTTGTTAGGTAGTAAGTCATATAACTCCTCTAACATATGCTCAAAAATTATTTGATCATTCATTATGACGAACTGTAACAATTCTGCAATAGCCAGATCAATTTCCAGGCTATTTATATATAGTGTGTACCAATAAATTACTGCCTACATTTTTTAGGCCTTGTTTTGTAAAGCGTATGATTTTTAGCATTCCAGTTACTAGACATGCATTCACCGCTCTCCATTAAGTTATAAAATCGCTCGACCCTGTTTCCTAAGGATTGTGATTTTTAGCTACAATTATTTGCATTTTTAGACCCTGTTTTCCTAGGCGTGTCATTTTTATCTGCAGAAAATGCGTGCTCATATAAATTACGGATTGAATTACAAGACTTGAGTAACAAACATGTCTGTTCAAAAAGTGTTCAATCCAGATAAGCTACTAGACTTAACAGTAGAAACAATTTGTTCTAGTGTTACAGAAATAACAAGCATATACAAGTTATTTGCGGCTACATTTTATAAAAAAGGTCTTCCAAACGAAATGATTAATCTGTTACTGATAAAGTGGATCAACGTTAAATGGAAACTACTCATGCGTTCTGCTGACGAACGCCTTCTCTCTTTAATGTGCAGTAAACAAATAACTTTTAGAGTTAATTTTTGTTTTACACCAAAATTAATGCAATTACTTCTAGTCATGGGAACCCATAGAGATGATCAAGTAAGAGATAGATTTAGACAATCTATTTTTAGACAAAATTTTCAGTCGGAGACTTTATACGTATGTATTTTTCAATATTGTATTAAAACACCGATAGTTGTAGTGATTGTGTAGTGATTGTTTTATGTGGTATAATCTCTGGAGAGGTTTTATTGATTACAAGAAACCATGGTTAAAAGTGTGGAACACACATCACTTCAGTATAGAATATACCGATCACAATGTTTTTTTTTGATAATTTTGTATTAAATAAAGAATTTTGGTGTAATGGGTGTTTGACTAAACCTTTATTTAAAGTGTCAAACAACAAAAACTGTACCAGATTTATTCATTATGGAGTTAGTTTAGATTATTTATTTAGTGTTGGTGACTGGGCATTCCGATAAATTCTAATACATAAATCCCCACTACAAACAAAGATATATAAAAGGCACTCAGATTTGTAATACATTAGTTCATATATTACGTATCAACCGTTAAGATGTTAGAACAACAAGTGCAACAGGATAGTCAAAATCTGGAAAATTGTAATGATTCCACAAGCTCAGACGAAACAATCCCTTCTTCTAACAATGAATAAAATAGGATTATGTCTTTCCCTTCCTCTTAAAAAGTTGAGTGAAATGACAGAAAATCAGAGCTACAAGGTAACTGGAATAAAACAATTTAATCATCTATCATGGCCCAGCGTGATGGTTGAACTGGACAATGAATTTTGTGTCTTTCTACCAAAACGTATGGCTGAAAAAATAACACCAACATTTATGGAGGAATTGACAAGAAGTGAATATATCATGATTTTCATGGGTCAGCTCGATGTAAAAAAACCTCAAAAGGCTAATCTCGTAAAATTTGAAAAATGTTAAGCACTGTTTCTTATTTATTTTCATGTTTTGGTGTTGGAATATAAAATAAAAACTTTTAAAAAGGATTTTTAATGTTTTTATGCTTCAAAAACCTCTATAAGATATGCAACCTAGACAACTTCCCTTAATAACTGAAATTTTGGGCTTGAAACTGTGAATAAAAGTAATTTTAGAAGAAAAATGAACTGGGAATGTGAAAACAGTAATAAATGAACTATCTACTTTCAGTAAAATCATATTTGTAATGTGCATTAAGTTGTCTACCTACTAGGATTATAGTTAACAACAAACATGACCCCTGTGCAAAAATTACATATAAAAACCACCTAACACCATAAAAAAACTCCATTAAACCTCAACAATGTATTAAAACAATAAAAAAAATACAAAGTCGATTATTTTTCATAGAGTGAATAAATAGAATAGAGCGGAGAAATGTGTCCATATTTAATATATTCAAACAATGGCTTTTCTTCTTTGTGTTGATTTCTAAAACAAAATTAAATAGTAAACGTTGTACCAATAAGTTACGTAGAAACTTACCTGGTTATAGTTTTTCACAGAGCGAAGAAACGGAAAAGAGCGGGGAAATGTGTTCATAATTAACCTATTCAAACAACGGCTTTTCTTCTTTGTGTTGATTTCTAAAATAAAAAGGAAAATATGTGTGTAATATGTGTTTGTGTAAATTGTGATATACACACGTAGTTATGGTTTTTCACAGAGCGAAGAAACGGAATAGAACGGTATCCATATTTTACCCTAAACAAGTCAAACAACGGTTTTGTTCTGAGTGACCCTTCCTAGAAAAAAAAAACAACAAAATTAATTAGGAAAATATGTACCAATGTGCTGTTATGTACACAGAAACGTACCTTGTTTGTACCATATGACCTGTTTTTGATATGAACGCTTCATATGTTTACCTCCATTTTACAACCTAATGGGAACATGTCACCAAATCACAACATAGGTACCAACCACGCAAACATGAAATACACCAAATGTACCAACACAAATAAAACCAACACTGCTTACACAACCCCACGATCAGTCATAGAAAGACAAAAGTAATTTTCGGTACGATACATTCGTTTTACATTGATAACGAAGAAAAATATTAAATACTACTCGCTCCATCTTTTTCCCAATAGCCTGTGCAGTCAACTACCTTTCTTACATGGTTACATACTGACTGCAACTTTCGCTATACACCAACAGATGGTACACCTATGTTCAGACAGAATTAAAAATAGAGAAAGCCCGATAAATTATCTCTTACTGTTTAAATTTCACCGCAAATAATCCTTTATCCTTTATTATACCTGGGCTAAGGTTGTACCTCGGGGTGTACTTGTTACCTCGGCGCGACGTTGCGTCTTATCCTCAAATCCGAGGATGTCGTGACTGAAGCTCCAATTGGTGACGTTGGTCTCCCTGATTAAGGTCCCTTTTGTTGAGTTCTCCATTGAGTTTCCATCCTTTCTCTTTGGCTATACCGTACTGATGAGGACCAATAAGTCCGAAACACGTGTCTACGGTTGCATTTAAGATAGCGGTTATGCCCGATAAATTATCTCTTACTGTATATATATATATATATATATATATATATATATATATATATATATATATATATATATATATATATATATATATATATATATATATACAGTAAGAGATAATTTATCGGGCATAACCGCTATCTTAAATGCAACCGTAGACACGTGTTTCGAACTTCTTAGTCCTCATCAGTACGGTATAGCCAAAGAGTAAGATGGAAGCTCTATGGAGAAGTAAACAAAAGGAACCTTAACCAGGGAGACCAACGTCACCATTTCGATGCTTCAGTCACAACATCCTTCAATTCGAAGGATTAGAAGCAACGTCGCGCCGGGAGGCAACAAGTACCGCAGTAGTAAGTTACCGCAGTTAACCTTTTGTTATTATATATATATTCTATTATTCTTGACCTTGTGAATATGAATTGGAAAAATTCTTGGGGACAGGTCTATACAATGAAGCTACTCAATTGCTCTTATACTTCAATATATTTCGGTGAACTACGCCACCATCCTCAGGAAGAACTAAAAATTTTCATAAAATTTAAATACAATTAGTTTGTACGTTCAGTGACAAGAAAACGACGGCAAGAGCAGAGATACCTACAAAACTAGAGTAGCAATATCCGTAAGTAAGATGTTATACATTAAGTTTCCAGGCACTGTTACACTATCGCGCGTACAATGCACCATCAGCGAGTGATGGTCTTGGTGCTCGTCAAACAACTAAAACACAACACACACAAGTTATTACAACAGGTTAAAATCCGCAACAAAACAGGACATACCCACGACACCGGACGCACACAGGTAAGACTAAAGATGACTGGATGCAGATCGATTAATTTTCACTCAGTAATACAATCGTCCTCATTGATGTAGCTTTAATTTTTAGGTTAAGCCAGTACACGGCTACGTTCAGGGACCACGGTCGCCAACGACAGAACCGACCACAACCAGTGTTACCAACCAAGGAATGGGCACAACGACAGCACACAGCAAACAGCCACCACCCACAACAGACAAAACGAAACAGCAGGATAACACCACAGTCCCACGCTACCACACCGCAATACCATCATCACGAACAGTGATTTATAATATGAAAAATATAACTGTACATACAACTTATAGCGTTTGTATCTGTCTTAAAGTTAACACAATCACCGCTCTTTATATGAAACATCTCCTTAAACAGTCTCCTTTTTCCATTACGTTCTTCGTCCAGCATTCGAGCATTTGCAAAATCAAAGACATGATCCAGGTTGTTGGTATGGGCTGCTAAAGCACACCGTTTATTATTGGTTTTATAGTTCTTTGCATCGCTTTTATGCTGAACGAGTCTACTCTTAAGCCACTGAGCAGTTTGACCGACATATGTTTTTGTGCAGTCCCTACAAGGAATGCTGTATACAATGTGTGACATGTATTCGACAGGTGTTTTGTCTTTAAGAGTGCTAAATAATCTACGCACTGACATACCATTATACTTAACAATACGCGCGTCCGTAAGCGGTTTAAGAAACCTTGTAATGGTGTTAGTTAGGTTTGCAATTAGGTTAGGTCTGTGACACAGACGACGACGGAGGCACAAGATATGTGAAGCTGTTGCAATTGGGAAACCTAATTAACACCATATTGCTACTCTAGTTTTGTAGGTATCTCTGCTCTTGCCGTCGTTTTCTTGTCACTGAACGTACAAACTAATTGTATTTAAATTTTATGAAAATTTTTAGTTCTTCCTGAGGATGGTGGCGTAGTTCACCGAAATATATTGAAGTATAAGAGCAATTGAGTAGCTTCATTGTATAGACCTGTCCCCAAGAATTTTTCCAATTTATATATATATATATATATATATATATATATATATTATAAGAGCAATTGAGTAGCTTCATTGTATAGACCTGTCCCCAAGAATTTTTCCAATTTATATATATATATATATATATATATATATATATATATATATATATATATATATATATATATATATATATATATATACTACGTTTACTGTCGGATTGAGCGAGTTGGTGACAATTATTCTCGGTCATATAGACCGCGCTCACAGCCAGCAAGCTTATAAAAAACCATACATTCCATTACCTAAAGGTAAATGACCATTCACTATAACGGTGAACGCTTTGGAATTAAACACGTACCTATAATTATTGTTTATTCTACATAAATATAGAAACATAGATTTTTTAATACTTAGTACATTGTAACAGTTATTAGGTATAAAACAGCCTTCTGTGAAACAGAATTACATCAGATTTTTTAGGTAAATTTATAATCGTGCGATTCTATTGAAAAAATGAATTATAATAAAGTAATTGCAAAGCTAACTAGTAGAAATTAAAGAAAAGTTTTAAACAACCGCGGTAACATTTACAATGCTACTTTTGGTGTAGTCATCAAAATGTTACTTTTTTTCTTACCACATTTATCAATTATTTTTTTGGAACAAATTTCATTAAATTTAACGTTTCTTTTCTTCAAATGACAACACAGAATTTTCAAACTTTTCCTTAGTTTTTTATTTTCAATTTGTAGATGACCAGCCTTTCTAACCCATTCATTTTTAATCTGCAGGTGACTGTTCTGCATCTGTATGTGATCAAGGGTATTGTTGTTTGCTGTTTCAATTTTCAAATTAAATTATTTTGACTTGTGTCGTAAACTTTCAACATTTATTTTTAAATTATTAACTTCTGAATAACAAGTGGTGAGCTTAGACAACAATACTGTTTGATTTTCCCGTAATTTATTTATTAATCTAATAGTCTGACTTAAAGTTTCATTAATTTCTTTGATTTCAATATTTAAGGTATCGATTTCTAACAAATGCAGAACTTTTTCTTCCAGCAGTCTACTGCCAGAATAAGCTAAAGATATAGTTAAATTTTCAACAATATCTTCAGTTCGAGTGAAATTCAAATCGCACAATTCAAAATTTACCCTGTAACAGTGTAATTCCGCTTCACATTCTTGAATTATTCTTTGCTGTCTTTGTGCGTGTGCGAATCTAGCGTCATCATGGGCATATATTGACATGCGATTTGCTAATAAAAGCGTTTTGCAGTTGTCTACGTTGCTAGTTGGTTTCACTGCTTGAGCTGGTGTTCTAAACATTGAAATTGGATTAAAATTACGTAACGAAAAAAAGAATTTGATTTACTTACGTCATCTGAGATGGTATCATCATGGCTGGATATTGTGGTTTTACTGCTTGAGCTGGAGCTCTAAAAATTAAAATTGTATTAAAATTATGTAACGAAAAAAAGATTTTGATTAACTTACGTCATTAGAGATGGTATCATCATGGATAGTGATGATAAAATAACGAAAATTACAACAATGGGTTTCCTAAAATCAATAAAATAGTTTGTTAAGGTATATTGCTTACATTGTACAAATTCTTACATTTTTAGCAGTTTCGTGTTGTAGTTGTAAATAGATGCGTACGTGTATCTGTGTCTACTATCAAAAGGAGAATGATAGAAAAAACTTATTATAGTTGATTTTTGCAGCAATTTTAGCAAGCTCATGAAAATACGTCTTTTTACATTAAACTGTGACCCCAATATTTATATTACATAGAAAAAAACCTTTGTCTTTGTGTTTCCAATTCGAAGAATTTTAAATAGCAACAAAAATGTTATTACAGTCAGTTCATTTCCCTTAACGTTTCTTACAACCTTATTAAATACTCCATGCGTTTATAAAAAATGACTGAATGGATTCATAGATTTAAGAAATAGTGTAGAACTCTTGTTGTATTTCTAATACATTTTTTGAGCAGTATTCGTAATCAAGTGAATTAATTAGGATATATTGCTTATTAAAGTAGTCAATGCCTGCCTGTGAAAGCAATCAACTGTTAAATACAATGCATAAGTTCTAGATTTCCTGAATATTTGTAAAACATATTTGTTATAGAACTATATAAATAGAGTACAACTCGCGTATACGTACAACACGTATAATTGCCTTTAATAAGAAAGAGATGGGTAGAAAAAGTTATTACAGTTCATTTCCCTGGCGATTTTTTGCAAGCTCATTAAAATACGTTTTCTTGGTCTTTTCACATGAAAATGTTGAACTCTTGAACGTTTCTTATTCGGAGAATTTTAATTGATAAAAAAAATGAGGATAAACCATTTTTAAAAAAGTTGAAATATATATCGAATCATGTGAATTACATTATTAGCACGTATTGCTTGTGAAAGCAACGCATTGCACCTTATATCAATTACATAATATGCGCCGTGTAATGTATTTTAAAAATTGGTACTTTCTATCAGTTATATGTGTGTTAAATTAAAAAAAATACGATTTAACAAATGTCTTGAGCTATATAAATACAGTAGAACTCCTGGTGCATTTGTCAGTTCTAAGATTGTAGAAATTCTACAAGTTTAACAACGATGTCATCATTTGTTGATAATTGTAAGTTGTGATTTTTTTCAAATTGTAAAAGTACTAATAGTTTTTTCTTTAGTTTTTTAGTTTAATTTAGTTTTTTTTTAGTGTCATTTGAAGTGGAAGAATGTCTTCCTCAGGATATAAGAGTAAGAATACATTTTAAATAATATTCTAACACATAGTCTTTATGTATCAGCCTGAAATAGATTTATGTCTTCCCTATTTTTTATATGGTTATGTTTTGTAGTGTCTTCCGTACTTCTTTCAACTAAGTCCTCATCCACCACCTGTGGACTGGTTAGAGGATAAAATGTATCTGTAGGAGGATGTATGCTACATCCTTCACGAAGATTTCGTAGAAATTTTCGTATTTAATGTAAAAGAGGAATATTAAAATGTTCTTCACTTCAAACTGTGTTTTATTTGAACGTATAATTTTAGCAACCTTTCTCAATGAGAAATTTGCATTTTAAACCCTATAAATAATGCTTTAGAAATTGTAATTCATTGTGGTAATAAATTTTATGCAGTGACAAGTGAACATATAAATTGCATGATGGTCTTTTCGAACGAGCCGGTTCTTCAGATGTGATAAAAAAATGCTAAGTCAGATGAATTTCTCTATATATAGAGGACATCTTATGGAGCATTCATTTTGTAAAATGGATTCATTAACAGCGTGTAAGTGTTTAACTGATTTTTCAAATATGAGAAGTTCTAATAATTATTTTGTTTAGTACAAATCCAGATAGAATTGCTGCTCCCGCTGCATTTACGTGTAAGTACATATTTTATTGATAATATTTTTATATAATACGTATTTCTATAATTTTAATCAAATTTCGTATATACCTATAACTTTGTTTTTACAAAAAAAAACTAAACATATGTCGTGAGCTTTAAGTTTTAACCTGCTAAGTCCAACTTTGTTAATGGCAAAAGATAGGTTTACAAACTCTCAAGGCGTGTTGTATTAAATCATAAATGAATGTAATAACCTTGTAATAACATTAAAATATCTATAACCTACCTTAGTTTAATAATAACCTACATTATTTTTTATTTATAACTTTCAATTAGAAATGATGAATACATTGATTCTGATTTTTAGGATTTATGACATTATTTATAAATTTTGTTTTTTTTTCTTTTTTAGCACCTAACGATGGTGGTATATCCATCACCGTACGCGCCGCCCAGCCCCTGGCCAGCACAGGGGATGATTGCCCTTAATGGGCAATCATCCCACGTCGAGGATGACGTGGTATATGTTTGGACGTTTAACATCCAAATATAATATAAAAATAATAAAAATTATTAAAAACAATGTTTTAGTATTTCTTTTCTAATCAATTTAATCATGAGAAATAAAAGACAAATAGCAAATAGCGCTCCAACGGGTACACCGAAACGCGCAAACGCTAGAGGTTTTAAATTTGAATATTTGACGTGTTGCGTCGCCCGGCAGCGCACGCACCTTCGCACCGCACGACTCGCTTCCACCGAGTAGCGCATACAGATGGCGCTCTACAGAAACGTGCAGACGTCAGAAGTTTTAAATTTGAATGTTTAACGTGTCGCTCCGCTCGGCACCGCGCGCGCACCTTCGCACCGTACGCACACCGAATAGCGCCGCCCGGCTACGCGCCGATAGATGGCATACCGAATCACGCCGCTCAGCCACGGCGCACAATTTTGCCACTCGCCGATGGATGGCGCACCGGATCGTGTTCACAGCCATACCTACACACACATCTACACATACATGTTAGAGAAATCGCAAATTACAATACTAGGGTACTAGTTGGAAAGTAAATTATCTGGGTTGGGCCTCACCAAACTTTCCAACTAAATTGTTGTTGGCAAAAGTGTCTATGCACTTTTACTCAAAATGTCATGTCATATCAATGGCTCTGACGTTTGTCAAAATCTGACAATTCGCAAACGCGACGAAGGCTGTGTATTCTGTCAAACTGCTTCTATAAACTCTTATAGCGCCTAAACCGTTCATCCCACTGATCTGCAAAGTGTACATACTTAAAGTTACTGAAGGATGAGTTGGTATGAGTTTGGTTCCAATCGGATAAATTCCTCAGAAGATGCGTGTAACAGTTGCCACTTTCGGTTGCCAGATTGTCACCAAAAACAATCCAGTTCGTCCCCGGTAATTTAAAATACGTGTATCAAATTGCAGTCCGATCCGTTGTTTTGTTTGGGCGTAATCGTGTTCATGGACGTACACACATACACACATACATACACTCATACACACATACGTACGTACATTTTCCAGAAATCATTGTATTCGATTCAGGGGATCCCAAAACGGGTATTTCCGCTGACGTCCCATTTTTTTCGTCGATTACAATACTTTCCTTCTAGGGTACTAGTTGGAAAGTAATTATGAGATATAAAAAAGTAAAAGCAGCAAAAATGCATTTCCCCTACACTCTCGGGTGAGATGCGTCATCAAAATATCTGGGGTAGTATCATTAGTCGTCCATACACGGGCGGATTTTGTAACGGACTTGGTCCGGCGGAGCAGATACGCCGGACCTTGTGGAATTTAGTCCGCGGACCAAGTCCGTCATGAAATCCCTAACAATCAACCACATTTTTGCTGTACAGCGGACCGAAATTAAGGTTTGGTGGCAGATAAGAGATGGCGCTTGTTGTATTGACTGTACTGAACATAGGGTGTCAGACTATTGTATTCATGATAATTTAAATATAACTAATTTATCTAAGTGTAGAATCTTATTTATTACAATGAATTTATACATTAATTTTTACTATAAGAAACGTGAACGTAACTCTTTATAAAACACAGAATTACAAAAGAAATTAATTGTGTGCGCAAACAGATATTATGAACAAACTTCCAGAATCGACACGCACGCACGCACGGGGCACACACACATGCGCATGCGCACGCACACCCACACAGACACACACACACACACAGACACACACACACACAGAGAGACACACACACAGACACACACACAGACACACACACACACAGACACACACAGACAGACACACAGACACACACACAGACATACACACAGACACAGATACAGGCACACACACAGACACACACACAGAGACACACACACAGACTCAGACACAGACACACACACACACACACACACACACACACATACCGACTAGTACCTTAGAAGGAATGAATTGTAGTCGGTGTGTCGGCGCCAAACAGTGCCAATATCAAGTTCCACCAAATAATGCAAATCTCCAAGTCGTGTAATTACAGTTCCTAATTGCCATTTATTTTTAGAAAAGTACTCCCTAGCTCCGACCCTATCTTTAATGTTAATAAATCTTTTTACGTTCTTTTTTACTGTAGTTTTTTCTTTATTCATTATGTCAGGTTTTATAAAATCTAAGCGCGATCTTATTTCACGACCGAACATCAATTTTGAAGGACTAACTTTCGTAATGCTGTGTGGTGTTTTCCTATAATGTAATAAAAATTTGCTTAGGTCATGCTCAAGAGTTGCTGACGTACATTTCATTTAGCGAAGTGCTTGTTTTAACGTTCGGACATAACGTTCGGCTAAGCCATTAGTGGCTGGACAATACGGTGCAGTTAATTTATGATAAATACCATTTGCCCGTAAAAATTCTTTAAATTTATATCTTAACTGTGGTCCGTTGTCGCTTAATTGGTAAAATAAAAGATATTCAAGCTAGTATAAAGCTAAGAGACGATACAGTGCCAGCATTTTGCAAAGCCAGACAAGTGCCTTTTTCTTTGCTAAATAAAGTAGAAACAGAAATTGATTTATTGGTTAATCAGGGGGTATTAGTCAAAGTAGACCATTCAGAATGGGCAACCCCTGTAGTTCCTGTCACAAAAAGTAATGGTCGCGTACGTCTTTGTGGTGATTTTAAAATTACACTTAATCCGAACATACATGTAGATAATCATCCATTACCGACTATTGACGAGCTTTTTGCTAGTATGGCAGGTGAAAAAAAAATTCCAAACTTGATATTAGTCAAGCGTATTTGCATATGAAGGTCAAACCAGATGACTCGCATTTATTAACCTTAAACACCCATAAGGGGCTTTATAGGTGTACACGTTTACTTTATGGGTTAGCAGCCGCGCCTGCTATTTGGCAGCGTGAAATGGAAAACATCTTAGCCGGTATTCCGGATATTTCAGTTTTTCTGGATGATACTAAAATAACCGGAAAAGACGACAGCGAACATCTTGAACGTTTAGAACTTGTGTTAATAAACTGCAAAGTTACAATATATTATAATATGCGAATTTCTTCAAAATAAAATTCACTATTGTGGTTATGAAATTAACAGTAATGGTATTCATAAAGTTAAAGCCAAAACAGATGCAATAAATAAGGCAAAGAGGCCTACCAATATTACACAGTTGCGTGCATTTTTGGGATTAGTTCAGTACTATGGTAGATTCTTTGATAATTTGGGCACATTGTTACATCCCTTACATGAATTGTTACGTAAAGACACAAATTTTACTTGGACTACAGCTTGTGAAGAGTCGTTTAATAAGATTAAATCTGAAATACAGAGTGAGAGGGTACTAGCTCACCTCGATAAAGATATAGAGAACATTTGCAAAAATTGTTATGAATGTAGGACGAATTCTAACGGGCCATATGAAATCAAATTTTTACAAATTTTTATATTTATCAAGCAACCTATTTAATTTAGCCTGAGTAGGAACCTCCAAGCGCACCTCCAACCGACGAATCTATTCTCTTCCAAGCAAAGGGAATCCATTTTTATCCGAATCCAATGTACAGGTTCAGATCATGAATCACCGGTCCCAATGCAGCTTTAACTAATAAATTAAGTCCAATATTCTTGTCAAATTCACTAGCTACCGGTATCGTGATCGGGTTATGCAAAAGAAGAAACTACTGGCTGGCTCAAAAATCAGCATTGTGGAAGATCTGACCGTAAGCCGTCACAAGTTGCTATTATCTTCAATTAAAAAGTTCGGTCGTGAAAATGTGTGGGTGCGCGACGGCAATGTTAATGTTAAAGTCAACGGGGCTCGTAAAGTTGTCGTATGCGATGCTGATTTGCTCGAGCCGGATGATCAGAGTCGGTCCCGGTTGTGAGTTGATTGTTTCAAATCATATTACTCAGTTTGTACTGCTTATTTATTTTTTACCTATGTGTATTGAGGTAGGGTACATCATAAACTTCTTTTTCTTTTTTTTTGCGGAGCGGCTGATATTCATTTACGTAATTAAGCTTTAATTATACTTTTTAACTGGTGTTCGACACACCACAGATACTTGCTTATTTTGTAGTTTTAATTTTGAAAGAAACTTGTTTTTTACTTTCCGACTCCTAGAAGGAAAGTATTGTAATCGACGGAAAAAAAATTTGAGATTTTAGCGGAAATACGCGTTTTGGGGTCCCCTGAATCCATTGCAATGATTTCTGGAAAATGTATGTGTGTATGTGTGTATGTGTGTATGTGTGTATGTGTGTATGTGTGTATGTGTGTATGTGTGTATGTGTGTATGTGTGTATGTGTGTATGTGTGTATGTGTGTATGTGTGTATGTGTGTATGTGTGTATGTGTGTATGTGTGTACGGTGTACGTATGTCCGTGAACACAATAGCGCCCAAACGGAACAACGGATCGGGCAGAAATTTGGCATACATATTTAGAATTACCGGGGGACGAACTGGATTGTTTTTGGTGACAATCTGACAACCGGAAGTGGCAGTTGTCAAATACGTTTTCTTAGGTACTCATCCGATTTGGACCAAACTGACACCATCTCATCCTGCAGTGACTTTAAATATATATACAAATTTACAGATCAATGGGATGAACGGTTTAGGCACTATAAGAGTTTATACCTATCGGGCGCCTTCGGTTTATGTCGTAATGGAGGGCTCACGGATGGCTCACTGTATGTGTCCGCATTACGTTATCGGCCCGCCGTCGAAGAATAAATAAACACCTCGCAGAAAAACACAGATACATACGTGACAGTATAATATTATGGTTATTTGTATCGATAGGTGCCTTGTGTTATGATCTAATAATATAGTATTATTATGTTACGGACATTTATTTAAATGTCAACAATGTAGTCGGAAAGTTGGGTGAGGGCCACCCCAGATATATTTTTTTTGTTTTTGTTTATTAAATTTGTTTACTTGTACGAGCTTTTTGCAACCAGTTTTTTTTCTCGCACGCATTATTTCTTGGGGCCTGTGTTGCGGTGCAAGAAATTTTGAAATTTTTTTGAATTCAGATATACTAGACATACATACAATTTTTTTTTATTTATAAAATTTGAGATTTGTAATATATTTTTTATTAATTATGGGAAATATCAATTCATGAAGGTTGGACACTTGAATGTAAGATCTCTGCCTGCTCACTTTCCAGCAATTAGGGATTTGATACTCCGAGAAAGGTTTGACATTTTTGCTGTTTCGGAGACCTGGATTTACGCGAATGCTGATGTTGCGCCTTTTTCAATTATTGACTATCAGTTTGTTTTTGTCGGGAGATCACGCGTGCGTGGTGGAGGCAATGCGGGGGGTGGTGGTGGTGTTGGGCTTTGCATCAGTAATCAGCTAAGGTATAATATCTTATTGCAATCGTCTACGGATTTATTTGAGCACCTTTGGGTGGAGATAACGAATTCCACCATGCCTCTTACAATCGAAGTTCTGTACAGGCCTCACGGAAATGTGGCGCAATTCCTGAGTAGTTTTGAGGATACACTGTCTGAACTTGTGCCTAGGTCCGTGGATTTCCTTTGTCTAGGGGACTTTAACATAAATGGTTTTGATATAAATGGAACTTACGGGAAACGTTTCATACCTACTATTGAACAATTTAGTCTCATTCAGATCATTAATGCTGCTACCCGAGTCACGGCAACTACATCTACCTTGATTGACTATATAATTACAAATGTTGGTGCCCCTGTTGAAAGTTCTGGTGTGGTCCCTGTCCACGACGTTTCTGATCATGCCCTGGTTACCGTTATATTGCATGATGACATACCTAATAACCAATCGAAAACGATATCTTTTAGGGATTTCAGATCTTTCGATTTAGACAGGTTCCAGGAAGACCTTAGTAACTCACCGTGGCATATCCTATTATTTAACTGTCAATTGAACGAAATTTTTAATTTACACGCTCCTATTCGTAAGGTGCAGTTACGAAAAAAATACCGGCCCTGGGTTACTGATACAGTGAAGGTACTCATGCGTCTACGTGATTTGGCTTACAAAAGATATAAGTTGTCTAAGGACGCTGTCCATTTTCGGGAATGCAAAGAGTTGCGAAACTACACTAACCAGGCCATTCGTCGCGAAAAAAAAAGCATTCCTAGAAAATTTTCTTATCGACCGCGATTACCGCGGCCTCTGGAGAGTGTTTAAGAGACTTGGTATCACGTCAAACAAAACACAGGTTGTACCTGAGGGAATTGGGGACGCTGATGAGATGAATGCTTTCTTTCAATCAACGCAGAATCGGGGCGGGGGTGATCCGCAACTGATCGCGTTCTACAACTCAAACAGATTGCCGGGTGTCACGGGCGAACTGTCATTTAACTTGACCACAGAGGCTGAGATCACCTCTGCCATAAACCTCATTAAGACCGACACGGTGGGTTGTGATGGCATTAGCAGGAGAATGTTGGCCCTTTGTTGCCCGGTCATAGTTCCTTATATTTGTCACTTGATCAATTTCTGTTTGGAAAATTCTGTGTTCCCGTCTGAATGGAAAAACGCTGTGATTATCCCTATTCCCAAGATTAAGAACCCCCAACAAATAAAAGACCTTCGACCAATAAGCATCTTACCAGCAATTTCTAAGGTTTTTGAGAGGATTCTTGCAGACAGGCTGCGGTGTCACTTGAATGAGTTTAGTATTCTACCTGAGAGGCAGTCGGGTTTCCGCGCGGGATTTAGCTGCACATCTGCATTGCTCGACGTCACGGATGACATTATCAGAGGAACTGACTGTAGATTGGTGACCGCGTTGGTCTTGCTTGATTTTTCTAAGGCCTTTGATACGCTTCATCATGATACGCTGTTATCCATGCTCCATTACATTGGCCTGTCCCAATTTGCTGTTGATCTCTTTAGAAGCTATCTCATGGATCGATCTCAGCATGTTTCTTGCAATGGCACTCGCTCCTCCACGGTTTCGGTGACGTCGGGTGTGCCTCAGGGTTCAATCCTTGGGCCGATACTTTACCTTATCTACACTGCATTCTTGTGCAGTGTTTTGAAACACTGTAATTCTCATATGTATGCTGATGACACTCAGCTGTATCATAGTTTTCATTGTGATGACATCCTTACAGCGCAGTATCAGATAAATCTGGACATCCACCGCTTGATCGAGCAGGCAGAGAGGCTCTGCCTTAGAGTGAACGCTTCTAAGTCATCTGTTGTTGTTTTCGGGGGTGAGCCTGCCGCTGCACTGGTTCGTCGTACGCTGAGGATTTGTGTCGGGGAGGTTGTTCTGGATATCTCCTCCGAGGCGCGGAATCTTGGGATCGTAGTAGACTCTGATCTAAGGTTCAGAAGGCACATAGATTTGCTTTTGCGCCGTGCTTATGCTACTATGAAGCTTCTTTACAGCAATAGACTTCTGCTCGGTCGAGGGCTAAAGACCCAGCTGTGCGAAACGCTGGTTCTATCTATTTTTAATTATGGCGACGCCTTGTATGGTCCGTGCCTGGACAGAGTCTACGAGACTAAGATTCAGAGGGTACAGAATTGCTGTCTACGTTTTATATACGGCATCAGGAAACGCGAACGCATCTCTCACACACTTGGTTGGGTTGGGTGGCTGAACATGTCAAGGCGCCGAATCTTGCACGCCGCTTGTCTCTACCATAGGATTATTCTCTTTAAGACCCCACCGTACCCCCCACATCAATGTTAGGCACAGACACAGTATAACTATACCCCTTCATCGGCTTGAAATTTTCAAGCGTTCTTTCTCTTACTCTGTGCCTAACATCTATAATAATGTTCCTGAGAGTATACGGCTGGAGGGTGAGCGTGGTTTCAAGGTCAAGTATAAGTCTGCACTGCTTGGGGAGCAGGCTGCTGGATTGCGGGTGACAATGTAATTGATTCTAATTGTGTCGTGCTATACTTTTTTTTATCTTTTTTTACTACAGCACTGTATTTAGCTATTAGGTCATTTTTATTTTATATTGTTTCTGTTTCGGTTTCGCTGGGGCCAATGAAAAACAATAACATCCATGTGATGCATTGTCTTGGCTCCAATTAACCTCAAATTTTTCTGTTCGATGTAGCAAGGTTATATTTTTTTTTCTTCTCCGTTTGTGGTTAATAAATATATTATTATTATTATTATTATATAATTACTTTAAAGTACCGAAAAATGAAACAAACACATAGGTTATCATGTTATAATAATGTTATATATTATAAATAAATAAATAAATATATCTCAAAATCCCAGCAAATATATAAAAGTAGGTAGGCACAAAAGCAATAAAATTTAATGCAGGTTTTTTTTGAGACATACCTATCTTCTATAAATTACAACTTTTAATATCGAAATTTGTTTATGGTCTACAACAATAGGCCAAACGGGCAATGGGGAAGAAAAGACACCTATATATATACATCCAATATTTTAATGTCCTTAAATTCGTGCATTTGCAAATAGGCAATAAAAGTGCAAGCAAAACAGCTACCAGAATTATAAATAACCATCTTACAAAAATATGTGTTTTGCGTTCAACTAAAATAATAAAGTTGACGTTAAAACATAAAAACAAATTGTCTTTATTTACTATTAAAAAAATACAAGAAAACAATGTGTAGCAATTGAAAACAGTGGTGGATGTGATAACTAAAAATCTTCTGATTGTATCTTCTGGGAAATGGTGTATGGAAAGCGTATAAATTATGCCTCATATTTTTAATGTCAGTTGGAATCTCAGTGAGTACGACAAAAAAATACAAAATGTATTGCACAATGTTAATGTAATTTCTTTTCATCTTTTCAACTTTTTTATATCGATATTTGTGATCGACCGACAACAACAATAGGTAACAAGTAATATATAATAACAATAAAAGGCAACGATTTATCGATGTCAGCATCAATATTAAATATTTTGGGTCTGAAATAAAATTAAAACACTGGACGTAATACACTAGAGTATTACGTCCAGAAGTGAAGTATTGATTTATTTTCTACTTCTTGCTGTCAACAATATATTTTGAATAATTTTTAGTAGAATTATTTTCTGGTATAAAATGAGCGAGTAATATTGAATTTTACCACCATTTGATCGCAGCACGATCAAGTGCCGCAACTTTCATAAACAAAATGAGCTTCATTTGTGTGTTGCATACTGTGACGTGGTTTACGGTTTACAATGCAATTTATTCATGCAAGTTAAATTACTATTATAATTCTCTGACGTATCGATAAAATTACCAGATTAGGTCTGACACAAGTAAGTAACATTTATACTTCATTTTTGGGGAAGACGCAGAGCAAAGTTGTATGCCAGATTCTACTAAGAATTCTACTAGTAATTATTTAAATGTGTCATTTGAATAATTGATAAAATATTAATTAGGATATCACTCAATCTATTATTTGAACCATTTTACTATTCTTCCTAAAATATGTTGTGCATTCGTTATTGTTACGCTAATAAACATAGCTGTTGTTTGTAAAGTGTATTCCCTATTTATAATATATAGCGGTTGGTAAAAACAAATCTTCAACTCACACCTCCAATATATCTCAATTGCCACAGCAATAAAACGGGCAAGTCTAAAATTAACCCAAACAGGTAGAGAGGATACAAATGAGGGCAAATGAGGGGAACACTATTGGCATTCTATGCAGCCGACAGACGATGAAGCTACGACCTACGCATAGATGCGCCGTAAACAGGCAGTAGGGAGATTCTTTTCATTCATAGTGTAAGCATTAAAAATATACATAATTTGCGGTGCGGGTGTGTGCCCATAGACAACGATTTTATAGACTGCTGCATAATTATTTTAATAACAAGAAATCCCAGAAAATAGGGTGTTGCGGAAAATATATAAAGAAAATATATATAATTGCGGTGAGGGCGTGCCCGTAGATAACAATGTTATAGATTGCTGCATAAATATTTTAATAACAAAGAATTTCCGAAAATAGGGCGCTGCGGAAAGTATACAAGAAAATATACATAATTGCTGTGAGGGCGTGTGCCCGTAGGCAACAATTTTATAGATTGTTGTATTCATATTTAAAAAACAAGGAATCCCCGGAAATAAAGTGCTGCGGAAAGTATACAGTGTCGGCCAGTTCCAGCCGCCCCATCAGTTTTGTGCGAGTGCGAGAGAGAAAGTTTGAAACACATCCCCACTATTTCAAGCACCGTGCTAGCACGGCTTCGTGGTTGGTTCATGTCGCTTGGTGGGGGCATGCAGTGATCGCCTTTATATTACGTTTTTGCTCTCTCATGTGGCGTATAGGGCGTTTTGAACTCGCCGACACTGTATAAGAAAATATACAAGAACAAGGAATATGGAATTCTACCGAATTCCATTCAACTGCCACAATTGTAAAAATAAAAAAGAACTTGAAGGGTGAAGCCGATTGTTGGTTGGGCTTTTGCGTGGTCTGGGGGTCAATGCTTTACATAAAAATTCTTCAACCTTCTATGTCATCTTCAATGATTCCCTCCTTTAGGCGTTTAACGGTGATACTCTGCGCCACCAAAACTTGGGGTTTCACCCCATCAACTGCATCCATCCCCTCCTTTGGGGGTTTACCGGTGACACTCTGGGTCACCAAAACTCGGGGTTTCACCCCATCAACTTCCACGTTAACTGCAACCATCCCCTTCTTTGGGGGTTTACCGGCGACGCTCTGAGTCACCAAAACTCAGGGTTTCACCCCATCAGCTTCGACCATCTTTGGGGGTTTACCGGTGACACTCTGGGTCACCAAAACTCGGGGTCTCACCCCATCAACTATCTTCTGAATATTCCGTTCAACTGGATCGCCCTGTTTACCACCGACCCTGGGTGGGCGGCAGACCTCACGAGGCCACCCTGAAAACTGGCTTTCGGTCCAACCTATACCAGATTTCCGGGTCAACAGCGACCACTGCCTTTAGTAGATGTGAGGGAGAGATACCAGGCATCTGGTGCTCGGCGGTGACTCATCAACCGTGGCCTTCGAAAGTTGTGCCAAAATGAGTACTTAACGATCTGATATTAATATCCGAACAGGGATTAAGGCAAAGCGCGGGTAAACGCTATAGACCACATGACGTTTACCTCTAAAACTGTCTTCAGGAGCTACCCTATCCCACGTATGTGGGCAATGTGATGCCGCCGACAGAAATGATGTGGTAGAGTTGTCGCCCTAAGCGTGCTCGACGGTGAACCCATCTATCGTTGAAAGGGGAAACTTTCTAATACTGGGTACGGGAACGCGCAAGCGTTCCGGACGGTGACTTGTCAAACGTGAATTCCGGAAGGTTTTCGACACGAGTACTTGAAGAAATTCTAGGCTGTGGGTCAGCATCACACTACGGTGCGACCCCTAGAACCACTCAGAGCTACCCTATACCATGGCATCCTGTGCTGTGGGTCAATGGGCGCTCTGCAGTGTGTAAAGATGTAGAGTAGAGGAACGCGCTTAGAGATGCGACCTCGCCGCCGACTTGTCCAACGGTATCGGAGGAATCCGAATAACACAAGTACCGAGGGGAAGGAGGGCCCCCATGGCTTGCCATGGCCTCTTTCACCTGGTGTAGGACTCTCGGGGGCAGCTACGTTTCCTGGATAGGGAGACCGGTGAAAGCTGAATGCCGAAAGGCGGGCCAGCGCGGCGACCACTATGGGACGTCAACCCACATTCTATGTATACTACCGACCTCGACTCGGCTTGGCGATAACACCAAATTCGCTGAACAAGTCATTCTTGCGTCAGCTGTTGCTCCATTTGCTCTTGCGTTCGCTATCTCACGATACTTCCTATCATCTGGGCGCGGCTTCTCAGCGTCAGCTGTTACGTCACTTGACCTTACGTTCGCTATCTCGCGATTTTTCTTATCGCCTTCTTCTTCGCCACTACGGTCGCAGTCATCGACCGGGTGTAGAATCTCTACATTTACCTCGATTGAAGGCGGGTGGCGAGTCCGGTAGGACTCCGTCTCTTTCATGGTCGCCCCCTCTTGGACTACTTCACCCGGTACTTAATGGAGAAAATCCATTAAGGGACCCGATTGTGGGTTGGACTTTTGCATGGTCTGGGGGTCGATGTTTTACATCAGAGTTCTTCAACCTTGCAACCGTCTATGCCATCTTCAATGATTCCCTCCTTTAGGCGTTCAACGGTGATACTCTGGGCCACAAAAACTCGGGGTTTCACCCCATCAACTGCATCCATCCCCTCCTTTGGGGGTTTACCGGTGAGACTCTGGGTCACCAAAACTCGGGGTTTCACCCCATCAACTTCCACGTTAACTGCAACCATCCCCTTCTTTGGGGGTTTACCGGCGACGCTTTGGGTCACCAAAACTCGGGGTTTCACCACATCAGCTTCGACCATCTCCTCCTTTGAGGGTTTACCGGTGACACTCTGGGTCACCAAAACTCGGGGTCTCACCCCATCAACCATCTTCTGAACATTCCGTTCAACTGGATCGCCCTGTATACCACCGACTTCGACTCGGCTGGGCGATAACACCAAATTCGCTGAACAAGTCATTCTTGTGTCAGCTGTTGCTCCATTTACTGTTGCGTTTGCTATCTCACGATACTTCCGATCATCTGGGCGCGGCTTCTCAGTGTCAGCTGTTACGTCACTTGACCTTACGTTCGCTATCTCGCGATTTTTCTTATCGCATTCTTCTTCGTCACTACGGTCGCCGTCATCGACCGGGTGTGGAATACATTTACCTCGATTGGAGGCGGGTGGCGAATCCGGTAGGACCCTTTCATGGTCGCCCCCCCCTCCTGGACTACTTCACCCGGTACGGCTTCGTCTTTTTAACTTCTTCTTCTTCTTGGACTACTTCAATTTTGTCCAGCTGAGCCCAGTCGGACTTTTCTTTTCTGTTTAATTTTGCTTGTTGGACTCTTGATAAATTCTTTGTAGGGTTTAATGATTGAAAAGAACCGCTAGTATCTACTTGAGACGTTACTTGAGGAATAAGGGCAGAGACACCCCTGTCGGAGTGCATTGATGAATTGTCACTGCAGGACTCATCAACCCCTATCTCAGTGGCGTTTTCCACTTGACACTCATCGAAAGCATGACGAACATTACCCTCTTCTAAACTATCAGGATCCATTTTCGAAACCATTGGTAACTCAGTACCTAACACCGTCTGTCTGTTATAATCTAGCAAAACCTTGTTTGGCAACAAAAAATCTCGACCTATAATACCATCAGCCCTTAGGCTGAGTTCACTCGAACATACAAAACAATTAAAAAGAAAACCTGTTGCACAGATATTTTACCATTGCGGATTGTGCTAGCCAGGGTTTATCTGGTACGATAGATTAGAGAAATCAACCTAGAGGCTCGAGAAAAAGAGACCAGGCAGTATCATAGTGTGGCTCTAGGGGTCGAGTTGTGTGAAATGTCTTGTCGTTCTAGTATCGTGGGGTAGCTCTAGAGATGTAGTTCTGTGAGGTGTATTGTTGTTGTTCTAGAATGGTATTGACTTGGGTTGGTCTTTATGACGGTACCCCCTTGTCGGATATGGAGTTGACTTGGGTTGGTCTTTATGACGGTACCCCCTTGTCGGATATGGAGTTGACTTGGGTTGGTCTTTATGACGGTACCCCCTTGTCGGATATGGAGTGGACTTGGGTTGGTCATTATGACGGTACCCCCTTGTCGGATGTGGAGTTGACTTGGGTTGGTCTTTATGACAGTACCCCCTTGTCGGATGTGGAGTTGACTTGGGTTGGTCTTTATGACGGTATCCCTTTGTCGGATATGGAGTTGACTTGGGTTGATCTTTATGACGGTACCCCCTTGTCGGATGTGGAGTTGACTTGGGTTGGTCTTTATGACAGAACCCCCTTGTCGGATGTGGAGTTGACTTCGGTTGGTATTTATGACGGTACCCCCTTGTCGAGGAGAAATAGCTAGCTATGTTCCTGGGTGCCATAATAGGATATTATGTGTGTCCCCCCATGCCTTGCACCGGTATATGGTAGCAATGGCACTGGCTAGTGCACTCCGCTCTGCTTCACCGTGTGTGTAAAGTTCCATCCAGGTTGTGGTTGATTTGGAAGATTTTAGGTGAGATGAGATAAAGTGTTCAGATGACCAAGCAAGCCGATGAGTCCAAGGAAATAGATGACATGAAAAAACTGCTGATCATGAGACGAGGATTCGTGCAGCCGGGGCAGGATCAATCTATTAGGCATGTTGCAGTTTGGTATCAGATGAACCTGTTTTAGCAATTATAAAGAAAATGTAGTGCGGCAAAAATTATAGCCAACAGAGTCAGAAGTGGGATGTTCAAATACCTAGATACCTAATTGCACATGCAGATTGATAATGCTCGTGACCAAACCGTGTAGAGTAAAGTTTTATAAAATCGTACTAACAGCTCCAAAATCTTAGGACTGTTGACATTGAAGATAATAATTGTGTGGCTATGTGAAACATAAACAATTTATTAGGGCGCCCCTAAGGGAGGTCCACCACTTGAGAGTCAGGTAGAGAAAATGTATACACTGTAGCCTGCAAAACACAATACTACACCTAAGATGAATTTAAGAATCTATAATCACTCATTTAACTACGGTGAATCTTAACCCAGAAATAAACAACAATATGCTCTCATCATACATATTCTGCTGAGACAATTATGACTCAAATTATATAACAAACGCGTGAAACCGTGTTGTGTGTTGCGTGTACTTTTACCTCTCAGCGTAGATGTCAGCTGCAGATGATGATTTGCGGTGAGTTGTTCAAGTGATCGCATATTGAAATTCATTTACTTCATTCAGATAACCATCGAGTACTCACACAAAATATGTATCTACTAAACGTGGACCCATTTGAGAATTTGCCATAACTATCGTGTACTTTGGTTGGTTTATGACCTGGGAATTACGTCTGTTTCGGGGTTCCGTGTGATTTACTTTCGCGAGCGGTTTTCGATATGAAGACCGGTGTTGAATTTTGTATAGTTGCTCCGCGTAAGGGTTGTTATTTCTGTCTTATCCGGTACAAAACTTTGTTTAGTCTATAACCCCATTATCTATTAGTCCGGCATTCTTTTCAAGTGTCTGTCGATAACGAGTTCCAGAAAGTCGAAAATTCTTGGTTACCGATCACTTCTCCTTAGTACCATTTTGAGGATCACAAACGGCGTATTTTTATCGTCAGAAGACATACATGCAAACCTTTTCTTGATAATGAAATTCCAATGTAATGACTATTCGAGGAGAATCAAAACTAAACGAAATATCGGATGCTTCAAATGTAAATTTACACCCTGTAGACAGTAACGACAAGACACCTTTGATATGGCTTATTAACAATTGTTGTAAACGTTTTACCACTGATATCTCTAATCTCGGCAAGGCCCATTCTCTAGAGGTGAAAATTTCATTAAACAATGATCAGCCATTTTTCGCGCGACCCTATAGACTCTCAGAAGACGAAAAGAGTACAGTACGCGATATTATGCGTGAATTACTCGAAAAGGGGGTGATCCGTGAATCCGATTCTCCGTATGCATCACCGGTAGTACTCGTGAAGAAAAAAAATGGCGAATCTCGAATGTGTATTGACTGTCGAAGCTCAATTCTTCAGCTGTTAAGGGTCGATATCCATTACCGCGGATGGATAACTAAATTGACAAATTGCGGAACAAAAAGTGTTTCACAAGTAGAGACCCACTTAGCGGCTATCATCAGTTACCAATCGAAGAACAAATAAAAAGACCCTCATGCGGAGGCATAACCTCTGTGTATTTAGACGATATTCATATTCCCAGTACTACTACCGAGGGAAACTTAAGACGATTTCGAGCAGTACCTATTAGAAACTATCCGAGGTGAGGGTTTAACAATAAAATTAAACAAATGTTCTGCCGTAAAGACTAATGGTAGTTATCTTGACTATGAGATAAAGTTCCGTGTTCACCTTAACAGGATTAAATTCAAAATGGTTACTGATCGTAATGCAATCAAAATGTCCGCGACAAAGAAGGACCCGTTACCAAAAATTTCTAGGTACAGGCTGCTCCTTCAGGAGCTTGAGCGGTTGAGACCTGGACGCCTTAAGCTGAAACTCCTGTCTATTGCCTTCGGCACACCTTAACGACAAAAAAATCGTGATGTCTATGATTTTCTATCGTGTGCGCCCATCAATGATTATGAATAGGACATCAACAAGAAATATGCATTGGGAATGGTCGGGTATATCACATAACTGTCAACGATGTGCAGTGGGTGGTCTCAAAGGGATGCGAGGGCACGTGCTGTGTAGTGCACATGGCAAATTAGGGCATTTCTAGGTAGAAAAGACACTTACTCACCGTGTTCTTTTGAATGTACAAAAAAGAATAATGCATTCATCATTGTTGTTGCCGTGGGACGAGCACATCGACAAGATGCAGTTCTCAATAAACAATCTGTTAATTCGGGCAGTAGAAAGGGCCTAGTGCTAAAGTAGGCCTGACCGATGGGTGTTAAGTCGGTTCTCCCAAAAGATAGATATCACGCATGTGATCTATCCGGATCAGTATGATAGCAGAAAGCACATGACAATATTGTCACCGTTGATCAGACGAAACCGTGGACATCGGTTCGGTTATTATAAGATTAAGAAATTGAGGAGAGTGATGGTGACGAGGTACCGCACTATACGTATATACTGATTGTTGACGGGTTCTGATTACTAATTGTTTGAGGGCTTCTCGGGGTCGAGAAGTATTCCAGGATGGCCGAATGTTGCACAGATATTTTACCATTGCGGATTTTGCTAGCCAGGGTTTATCTGCTACGATAGATTAGGCGTGCGGAGGGTTAAGGTAAACACTAGAGAAATCAACCTAGAGGCTCGAGAAAAAGAGACCAGGCAGTATCATAGAGTGGCTCTAGGGGTCGAGTTGTGTGAAATGTCTTGTCGTTCTAGTATCGTGAGGTAGCTCTAGAGATGTAGTGCTGTGAGGTGTATTGTTGTTGTTCTAGAATGGTTTTGACTTGGGTTGGTCTTTATGACGCCACAGAGCGGTATTTGATCGATCTAGCCGGCCAAAAAGCAATTTCTCAAAACTGCCCTAGCAAAAAATTAACAGGATATAGGTAAACTAGACAATCCCACGATCCAACCTATGTGGTTTGCAGGTCATGATTCCATTGAATATGTACAATATTCAGTCGATAAACATACGTTGTTTTGAGTTATCATATGGAAATACTCGTAGCGTGAAAGAAACATTGTAGAAGTTGGTGTTTTTCTTTAAGTTGTGTATTGAACTGAAAGTTTTCATTATGGATTCGGAAATAGCAGGTAATAATCTTTAGTTTCATGTATAACTTGTACATTAATATTGGTAAATTATATGTGTTAATTGCTATTAAAAATGTGTCACTACTTTTGTATTTTGTTCTGTAATACATATAAACCCGAAGTGTTTTGTCATACTATCGGGTTCGATCGGGTACTATTCTTTTTAGTAATGAAATATAAATGATTTATACTTTCTAAAAACCAAAAATTTAAGGGCCGACTCAGACCGACCTTTCATTCATTGGTATTTTAAATTCCAGTGGAGTAAAAAATGTAAAGTTACACATGTAACAATATTGTTGTTTTTTTTTGTCTTAGGGTCATCTGGCATTGCTGGAATAACGCGTAGAGAGATATTTTATATGATGCAGTCTCAGGATAATTTAGATATTAATGCAAAGTTAGAGTTTGTCGAAAACTATTTAACAACATTTGACTCCTATAGTGAAGAGGAAAGGAATACAAGAAAGTGTAAATTTGCTTACATAAAAATAGAAATAAAACGTAGATGGATGATAGTGAAAGGACGAATAGATGCTTTCGAGAAAAATAATGAAAATTGGTTGAATGGCGTATTTGAATTGCCGAAACAAAGAACGAGCTCCGGACGGCCACCAAAATTATTTGAAGAGGCAAGCGAAAGAAGTAAAAGGCGCAAGGTTGAAGAACTTCGACGGTCCTAATGCAATCATTTATGCTGCCCAAATGGAACTACGAACTCGAGGACAAAGGCATGCATCGATTATATTAAGGGAAATATCAGAGAACCCGGATCGTGCTCATGTGTACGTAAAGGCAATTGAGTGCCAAAAGTCAACAGAACGCCAAATATCGCCTGAAAAGGCTCTCGCAATGTTTATAGAAGCTAACCTGACAATGTCACAATATGAGGTTATTAGAAAAACCACTAGTAACCTTCCTTATTATTCCATTTTGCAGCAATATAAAAGGAAGTGTTATCCACCTAAGGAGGCATTTCATTTGAGTGAGCCCTGCGCGGAAGTTAATTTACAAGCAGTCATCAACCATACTGCTGAAAGACTTCTTATATATTTGGAACATGTGTTGAACACCCTAAAGGACGAAGAATGCAAAACACTCAATATGATTTGCAAGTGGAGCTGCGATGGATCGCTATAGGCACAATACAAACAGATATTTGAAAATGACACCGTTTGCGACTCCCACATCTTTCAAAGTTCATTTTTGCCTGTGCGAATCACTTATGGATCGAATAAAAACTGTGGCAGAATCCAACTCCATCATCTCCGAATTATTGTCGGCCTATCCGTATTCGATTCGTTAAAGAGACTGTGGATATTACGAACGAAGAGGTGCAATACATAGAAAATGCGGTAAATAAATTAGAACCTACTGCAGTGACATTAAATAACAGAAATTATGCAATAAATTGCAACATGCTTTTGACAGTGATAGACGGCAAGGTTTGTAATGCTGCAACGGGGACTACATCGACATTACGATGCTATATATGTAATGCTACCTCAAAAACCTTCAACCATATCTTGGAAACGAGGCCGACTAATACCGAAACGTTGAGATTTGGTTTGTCGATTTTACATGCAAGGATTCGTCTTTTTGAGAGCCTTTTGCATTTGGCATATAATCTGCCCGTGCAGAATTTGCCTGCAAAGTCGGATTCTGATAAATTATAAATTAAAGCAAACAAGGAAAGGATACAAGAAGAGTTTAAAACCAAATTGGGACTTAGGGTTGACTTTCCTAAAGCCGGATTTGGTAACAGCAATGATGGCAATACAAGCCGCAGATTCTTTGCAGATCCCAACTTGGCGGCGGAAATAACGGGCATAGATGTTATACTGATAATACGTTTTAAAATTATCTTGGAATGTATATCGAGGTTACAAAATCCACAAAGATCGATTTGAAACGTACACAAAGGAAACAGCAAAACTATACGTCAAGTTATATAACAGGCATCCTATGACCCCCATGATGCATAAAGTATTTATTCACGGACCCGAAGTTGTAGAAGAAGAACATGCTCTGTTGCCGATAAGACAGCTATCAGAAGAGGCAGCAGAAGCAAGAAATAAACATTTTTTTTTTAGAAATAATGATTTAAATCTATTTATTTATAAAGTTGCATTACAATATATTATTTCATTGCAATGACTGGTGTTCTTCCCTCTCGCTTCGCCTCGGGGTCGGATGTCCTTCCTCGGGTTAATGGTATGGAGGGATTCTGGGTTTTTCTTGTGTGGGTTTACAGTCTATGTTCTTGCAGTAGCTGTTTTATTTTCCTCTTAAACATCAGTGGAGACAGGCTTTTGGTGTGTTCTGTTAATTTGTTGTATTTTTGTATGGTATCGGTGAACAGCGATTGCGTGTATGATTTTCTTCTGTATTTCTCTGTTCTTATGTGTTTAGATGTCCTCGTTTGGTAGCTGTGGGAATCATAGCTAAATTTTAGGTTTACGTTTGTTTTTATTTCTCTTCTTCTTATTTTATGTAGCAATGTTAAGTTCGAGAGTGTAATCATTTCCTTTATGTTCAGTTGTTTTGTTGT
This sequence comes from Aphodius granarius, assembly GCA_963971325.1. Taxonomy (NCBI): domain Eukaryota; kingdom Metazoa; phylum Arthropoda; class Insecta; order Coleoptera; family Scarabaeidae; genus Aphodius; species Aphodius granarius. The sequence continues at coordinate 10,365,983 of OZ020225.1, forward strand.
TTGGTATAATTCTTTGGATGGTGTGTATTTGTTTAGCGAGTACAATGTTTTGAGTAGCTTGTTCTGTTGAATTTGAAGGCTTTGAAGGTGTTTGTTGGAGGTGTTAGACCATACGTGCATTAAGTAACTCGTTTGTGCAGAGAATAGCGAGTGGTATATTAATTTTTTTGTTCGATCGTTCAAGAAATGCCGTATTTTTCGTATTTTTGCTATTGTTTTGGCATTTTTTTTCATAATTGTTTCGATGTGCCAGTTCCATCGTAAGTCGTCTCGTATGTGCAGTCCTAAATATTTCACCTCTCTCACCTGTTTTAATCTTGCCCCGTTGATGTTGATATTTAGTTGCTCGGCTTTTCCTCTTGATGTTAGTATCATGTATTCTGATTTCTTTTCGTTGACAGTGAGTTGGTTTTTGTTATACCATTCAGCAAGTGTTGTCATATCTTTGCTTATTCTTGTATTTAGTTCTTCCGCACTTTTTCCAAAATATAAGAGGCAAGTGTCGTCAGCGTATATGTACGGAGTCGCTGAGAGTTTTAATTTAAAGATATCGTTTGTGTATAAGATATACAGGATAGGAGGGAGGTTTCCGCCTTGTGGGATTCCAAATTCTTCTGTCAGTCGGGGAGAGCTCTTGATCTTGTCGATTCTTGTTATCACGGAGCGGTTGGTAAGGTAAGATTCTATGAGTGTGAGACTTTCACCGGTGATTCCCATACTCTCCAATTTTTTAATCAGCTTGTCTCTTGAAATGGTGTCGAATGCCTTCTTTAAGTCTATGAAAACTGCGACTACAATGTTATTCTTATCTCTGTTTAATTTGATTTCGTTTATCATGTCGTTGACCGCCGATGTCGTTCCGGAGTGTTTTTGATAGGCATATTGTTGTTGTCCAATTATTTTGTGTTTTTCGATGTGCTCAGTTATTCGTAATTGTATGTATTTTTCAAGAATTTTGTTGAGTGTTGATAGCAGTGCAATAGGTCGGTAATTTTCTGGCTTCTTTCTGTCACCTGACTTATATATGGGGACTATTTCCGTCTTTTTCAGGTAGCTTGGGAAGAGACCACTTTCTGATACATCATTGACCAGTTTAACTAATATCGGTATTAGAGGTTTTCGGTTTTCTTTTATTATGTTTGTTGTTATGCCATCGAAGCCTGGTGCCGTGTTGTTTCTCAGTGTGCTGATAATCTGATTCATCTCTGCTTCGTTTGTCGGTCTGAAGGTGTTCTTTTTCTTCTGCATGTTTGGCGTTCCAATCAATGTTGGACTTGTGGATGGCGTGGTTTGTTGTTTGGCCAGTTTCTTTCCAATTTCCACAAAGTAGCAATTTATTATGTTTGCAATCTCCATTGTGTTACTTGTTTCTGTATTGTCTTCTCCTTCTATAGTTTCGATTGTCATTTTTTTTTCTGATTTTGCTAGGATGTCGTTTATTCTTTTCCAAGTCTTCCGTTGGTCGCCTTGACACATTTCAATACGTCGTCGAAAGTACAGTTGTTTTGTAGTTTTTATCATTTTTGTGGTTGCTTTCTTGATTTCCTTGTATTTTTTGTTTAAGTGTTCATTTGTTGGGTTTCTGGAAAGTCTTTTATATATTTTGTTTCGTTTTGTTATCTGATTCAGTATGACCTCGTTTACCCACTCATGATCTTCTCTTCTTTTTATACTTGCCGTTTTTTGGCTTTTGTTTATTATATTTTGTAGTGTTGTTGATAATTGTTCGAAATTCGATATTTCTTCTGCGTTTATTCTGCTTATTGCTGTCTCAATCTCTTTGTAGTTGGTTTTAGTGAATTCATGCTGTTGGTATGTGTATTTTCTTTGTGTCGGTTGATTTATTGTTGCTAGTAGAGCATTGTGGTCAGAGATATCTGATAAGATAATGTTGCATTTCGTTGCGTTTGATTTAAAATTTGTTGCGATGTGATCCAATATTGAGTCATGCCCATCTTCATTGCGTCTCGTATATTGTCTCTTAGATATGGTATTTATTATCTTATAATTGTTTTCTGTCATTAAGTTTTTATATTCTCTCGTTGTGTTGTCTTTCTTGAGCAGGTTTATGTTCATATCTCCAAGTACTATGTGGGGTTTCTTTCTATTCGTTATATTGTTCTGTAGTACGCGTTTGAAGGTTGGAAATGGTACTTGTGGCGGTTTATATAGAAGTGTGACTGCGGTGTTGTTCGCTCTTATTAATATTTTTGTTATTTCAATGTGGTCTATAGTTACTGTTTGAAGCAGTTGGTAGTCTATTGAGTTTTTTATATATAGTACGATTCCTCCTCCTCTGGTTCTTCTCGAGTTGTATTCCGCGGTATAATTTGGTAGGCCGTACATTTCTTCTTCGTTGGGATTTAGCCACGTTTCCGTTAGTGCAATGATGTCAGGTTTATGTTGCTGAGCTATTATCTCGATCTCCTCGACTTTATTTCGGATGCTTCTCACATTGTGAGAAGCATCTCGGTTCTACCGAGAAAAATTTTCCAGGAAGCTCAGTAGAATAGACTGCAATACTGATGTCATCAATAGATTGCTACTGACATCTGATCCATTACTTGCAGCAGAACGTAAATTAAAAAAAAAGAAACAAGAAAGCATTTATTTATGCCCGAAACGTTGGAAATGCTTATCTGTGAAGAAAATGCGTAAACATTTATTAAAATGTGTTAAAACTGTATGTTTTCATAGAATATAACTTTTATTTGCTTACTACCATCGAAGTTACTTCTAATTTAATCCCATACCGCCTACCTTTTTAAAAATTTTAATTTTCATTAGGTACTGAACTTTATCATCTACTAATGAATTTTATCGTCTACTAATTTACTTAAAATTAATTTTCCACCTAAGACAAATGAACTGAATTTAATAATACCCTACAATACTCAAATATTTATATATATATCATAATGCAGTAAGACTATGTTGTAAAAGATTTATTTAAAATATTACTTTCTTTATATGGATTAACGTTTATCACAAGAAAACGATTAAATCAACTAAACAAAATAATAAAATCCAACGGAAAACCACAAAAATAGCTTTGGCCGGCTAGAATCGGCTAATACCACACTGTGATGACGGTACCCCCTTGTCGGATATGGAATTGACTTCGATTGGTCTTTGTAACGGTACCCCCTTGTCGGATATGGAGTTGACTTCGGTTGGTCTTTATGACGGTACCCCCTTGTCGGATGTGGAGTTAACTTGGGTTGGTCTTTATGACGGTACCCCCTTGTCGGATGTGGAGTTGACTTCGGTTGGTCTTTATGACGGTACCCCCTTGTCGAGGAGAAATAGCTAGCTATGTTTCTGGGTGCCATAATAGGATATTATGTGTGTTCCCCCATGACTTTCACCGGTATATGGTAGCAATGACACTGGCTAGTGCACTCCGCTCTGCTTCACTGTGTGTGTACAGTTCCATCCAGGTTGTGGTTGATTTTGGGATTTTAGGTGTGATAAGATGAAGTGTGCAGCCATGACCAAGCTAGCCTACGGGTCCAAGGAAATAGATGACATGGACTGGAAACTGAAGTCTGGGGACAGGAGTCCCCGGGTAAGTTAACCTTACACTGTATCGTTATCGCTGTTTAAAGAGGTTATTTCTATATTGTTATATGATACGCGGGGTATGTATAACCGTCCGGTGACGATCAGAACAGCCGCGGATTCTTTCCAATATTATGATTATCCATTTACCAATGACGTGTCATATCGGTGAGTTATTATCAATCTATTAAGCATGTTATTGTTTGGTATCAGATGAACCAGTTTTAGTAATTATGAAAAAATCTAGTGCGGCAAAAATCCGTAGTCAACATCCCTAAACAATTTATCTGACACTGCCTCGTCCTGTAGATCTATCTCTGACCTAAAAAATGTATACGCCGAGTTCTGTAACCTATAAATTATCAAATTTAGCAACTGACGCTCCGTCCATCCTTCCAGCTTAAACAAATAATCTCTAACATCAACCTTTCCTGAAAAGGCTTCCACCGTTAGACATATTTTAGAAAAAAATATAAATGGTTTTGCACCATCGTTTATTGGTGCCGCTGGTTATAGCCAGGTGCCGTAAGTTCTTTTTTTGAAATCAGAGTTTTCCTAGGCAGGGCTTTCCAATACAAACCAGTTTTATCGGCATTGTATATAAAATCATTATCGAATTGTCTTGAAAACTTTATTGTTAATTCAGAAACAAGGGTATCTGCGGCACGCTTGTCGGCAGACATCTTTTCGCCATGAATTTTAAGCTCACGAATTCCGTGCCTTTCTTTAAATTTTCTAAGCCAACCTTGACTTGCCTGGAATTGCGGATTCCCTCCTAATTTTTCATTAAACATTAATACCTTTTCTGAAAGTACAGGTCCAGATATCGGCTGACCTTGAGAACGTTTTTGTAAAAACCAAGTGTAAACCGCATCCTCAACTTTATCATTTACAGGCTCTTTCATAGATTTCCTACATGAACTTTCTTCTTCAGTTTCAATTTGGAAACAATTTTTTTTTAATGAATCCGAATTTCTTTTTATATCTGAAATCGTTGAAATTCCGACACCATACTCATCCGCCAGCTTCTTCCCAAATTCACCTTTTGCTAGATGATCAATGATTATCATTTAGTCCTTCACAGTTAAAACAACACGTTTTCTTTTTGGCGTCATCACTCAGGCACAAATTAATAACTAACCAATTTTACAACTGCACCACAGATCACAACGAAAGCCCTACCTTGCTTTTGTTGTGATCTGTGGTGCAGTTCCCCTAAGTATGTGTTGGAACTGCGATAATGCGCACGTATATTATTGCGGGATTTCAACATCGTTCCTATTCAGCTACATATGTAGTATGAACTAAGATTTTTTCCCTGTTAGTATCATTGCTATTCTAACCTTCAATCTATGAAATAAAATAATGTTTAAGCTATGAACAATTTTCTAATCCGGATAATCAGATATATGGATAATGGAGATCCTGATAATTGGAATTTTAATGTACTAATTTACAGATCATTGGGATGAGCAGTTTAGGCGCTATAAGTGTTTATAGAAGGAGGTTGACAGAATCCACAGCCTTAGTCGCTGAGTTGCAAGTAGTCAGAATTTGACAAACGTTAGTGTCACTGACACAGTCACTGACATGACATGACATGGTGTTATTCTATGCATATTTTATAACTGGCGTTAGACTGGGGTCAAGAGTTGCGTGGCTTTGCGCGGTTTCACGAAATTGAATAATAGTAAAAGTGTTTAGACACTTGTGTCAACAATTTAGCCGGAAAGTTGGGTGTGGGACACCCAGGATTTTTATTACACAGGAACTGACAGCAATATTTATTTCTAGTCTTCTACTTTACTTAAAAGCTCATACTGATTTATAAAGTTTTGTAATCGGTTGAATGAAAGTAACCAATTATTCTAGAGTGAGGGGAAAATTGCTTCCATCAAATGGAGTAATAACCCGCACTTCAATTGTAAGGAAAAAGAAATTTTCGATTATTTCTTACATACCTACGTTTATATTAGAGAAGAAGACATGCAGTTTGAATTGTTGATACCGTATTTAACTATCGTCAGCAGGCTTCAGTTAGTTCCGAAATTCGACGCTTCTACGAAAAAGGTGATCTTAAACGTTTACCAGAAACCGGTATCTATAGCTTTTATAATAACAATTGCGATGGGATACGTTTACAGCACGTTTGGAAAATTTGGATCAACTTACCGCACTTTACCTGTGACGATTATTATTATGGACGTTGCCCAGACAACTATGCTAACTCTATTCTTGACCAGCACCGTTTGTAAGATGGTGTTGCAAGATTTTAAAGAGTATAAAAGACTCATTCAAGAATACCGCGCAACCAGCGACATTTTATATAAGACAAGCCCAGAGAATTATAAAGCGATTATTCAATTATTCATATCCGTTCTCTACTATATTGCCATGGCCTGTTTGGATTTATTTAGTTGGAGAAGCGCTTTCAACTTGTCGATAATTCAATATTACGTGACGCAAAATGTCTTGCGAATACATTACGGATGCCTGGTAACATTTGTATATACGTTAGCTGCGGCTTTTGCGTCAACCTATGAGATCGTTAGCCGTAAACTGGAATCGCTGGAAAGCTGCTTAAGTAGGAAAATGATTTTTCAAGATGGTCTGAAAAGTGTAATATTGGTTTACGACAAAATGGAAATTGTAACCGCTCTGTACAATAAACTATTTGGGGGCGTATTCTTCTATATTTACTTGTACTTAATGACGAGCGTTCTTTATTCAATTAACATCTTGCTAATCTCACGTGGTGATGCAAGTATTGGTTTCTCCGAAAACGCCGATATACTTTTCAAGTGGACAAACTACTGGAATATAGTCGTGTCCCTAGTAAGCGAGAATACTACATATTCTTGCAATCATTGCGCAGTCTAGTGTAACCGGCACTGTCATGTCATTTAATAAAAGACAAATGATAATTCGACTTGATTTATTCATATTAATTGTAAAATGAATTGTTTCTATTGGAGAGTATCCTAACAATAGCATGGCTGGGATACACCCATTCAAAAACCAACACGCTGATTAAGCAATAATTCTTGTCAAGAATATCTTCTATTCATATCCACTTAATATTTTACCATGGTTTGGTAATTTCTCTTCTTACTGTTTTAGTACGCTATGGTAATGATTTCATCGATTTGTCATCGCACCACAAAGAACTGTAGACGAGCGTCAACAATATGTTTTTCGTTGCTATTGAAGGTAGCAGGTCATGAAGACAAAATGCAATTCTATGAAGACTTGCTGATACTAAGTCAAAAGTCGTCCACCAAACCTGCTGTCATATCGGCTGCGGGTTTCTTCACTGTCGATTTCCGCACGTTATTTACCTTTGTGGGCTACTGCACCTCATACATAGTGATTCTTATACAATTTTCAAAGTAATCATAGACGATTTGTTATGATTTTTGTGGTTTATAATATAGTTTGGATTATGTTGGTTCGAGATAGAGATAGATCAAGACAAATACTGCTTGTAAAATTATTTTCAAACGTTGTAAACGTCCCAGTTCGCCCCATTTACTTGAATTGCATGTAAGTAGAACCATTTTTGAAGAAAAATGGAGCTTCTTAGAAAATGTATGTCTTTTTGAAGTGTGCACTCATGCTTATGTAGCGCTAAAATCTGTATTTTAGTTTGCCTGATGATGGATTAAGCCAGATCCGAAATATAGTATAACAGCAATTTGCAAAAAAATTGCTAAACACTAGACAAATATTATATACAGGTTATATATATATATATCGTTATATTATATATATATATATATATATATATATATATATATATATATATATATATATATATATATATATATATATATATATATATATATATATATATATATATATATATATATATATATATATATATATATATATATCGTGGCTATATATTATGTCCGCTCTTTTTTTTAACGTAGATTTTCTCGCAAACCTAGGAGCGAAAAAATTCGAAAAAATTCTGATGCTGCCCTTGATTAATATTCTACAACTAATAAAAATTAGAACGCTATATATATATTGGTGTTTGCCCGATTTTTCTAAATTAAGAAGCATTGGCGCTGTTTTTGTTCCGTAAATTTCATTCGTTTAGATTTAACAATTAATTACTCCGGAAATAATCCATAGATTTTAACGAATTAAAAAATAGGATCACCTGCGGAATGTTAGCTTTCAATGCGCATTTTTTGTAAAATGATCGGAGTAATGTTTGACCCACAAAAAATTATACTATGTAATGCAAACAATTCCGTTATTAGGAGAGCTAGGATGATGAAATATCGATCGTAGGATATCTAATTAATCATATGTTTAATGTTTATTACAGAATCATTGTTTATCTTGCATTTTTACTTTCCGACTCCTAGAAGGAAAGTATTGTAATCGGCGAAAAAAAATTGAGATTTTAGCGGAAATACGCGTTTTGGGGTCCCCTGAATCCATTGCAATGATTTCTGGAAAATGTATGTGTGTATGTGTGTATGTGTATGTGTGTATGTGTGTATGTGTGTATGTGTGTATGTGTGTACGGTGTACGTATGTCCGTGAACACGATAGCGCCCAAACGGAACAACGGATCGGGCTGAAATTTGGCATACATATTTAGAATTACCGGGGGACGATCTGGATTGTTTTTGGTGACAATCTTACAACCGGAAGTGGCAGTTGTCAAATACGTTTTCTTAGGTACTCATCCGATTTGGACCAAACTGACACCATCTCATCCTGCAGTGACTTTAAATATGTATTCAAATTTACAGATCAATAGGATGAACGGTTTAGGCACTATAAGAGTTTATACCTATCGGGCGCCTTCGGTTTATGTCGTAATGGAGGGCTCACGGATGGCTCACTGTATGTGTCCGCATTACGTTATCGGCCCGCCGTCGAAGAATAAATAAACACCTCGCAGAAAAACACAGATACATACGTGACAGTATAATATTATGGTTATTTGTATCGAGAGGTGCCTTGTGTTATGATCTAATAATATAAGTATTATTATGTTACGGACATTTGTTTAAATGTCAACAATGTAGTCGGAAAGTTGGGTGAGGGCCACCCCAGATATTTCCTACAAAACATCGTGTTGAAGCATCTCATGCTCGCCGCAATTCTCGCGGCGCTCTTCGGTCTTTGGGGTGGCGGTGCGCGGGAAGGGATTGGCAGTGACGCTGCCGGTAGTGGGAGATCGCACGATGCACCAGTGCACAGTGGAGTATTTGCATAATAAAAGCGGTCAAAATTATTTGTTGTGTTTTTCTGCTAAGTAATAAAATAAAACGCGGAAATTAATCATAATTAGGGGTTTATATGAGAAAAAAAGATTAGTTACACTTGCCATAGAAGCATTTTCGTGACATATTAATGCATCAGATACCATAGGCAAACGTATGGAAATACCTTGATGTAAATAGGTGTTTTTAAGTACCTATATATAAATAAATATCACTACACACATTGAAAAAAAAACTACATATTTTATTGCAAGAATAACACAGTAAATAAGTAATGAGTAAAAATTAAAATTTAAAAATTAAGTATCAGAATCCGAGTCCTGATTTTCATCGTGATCACTGCTTTCGTATAGCTCATTTAGTGCTTCCGGAAGCAGAAGACTTATCGTTTCGGAAGAAAATGGCTTGCTCTTCTTACGTGGCTGTGGTCTACTGCTCCTTATAAATGGGTCTGATGTTAAAAGAAGCCTGTTCAAAATATCTCTATTACACTGAACTCTTGAAAATTTCCGGGATTTGTTTTGTTTGTATAGCCTGAAGTGCTTGTTTCTTGCTTCAGCGGCTTCTTCTGAGAGTTGCCCAATCGGCAACTCTGAATATGCAATAACAAGAGCACCATGCATTAAAATTTTATGCACAGTGGGTGACATTGGGTGCCACCCGTATAGTTGCACGTACAGTTCAGCAGTTTCATATGTATAGACCTCAAACTTCTTTTCGTCAATCATATAGCCGCTTGAAATTGTTTCTAACACAACTTTAAATTTGTAAATCAAGTTTTCATCCAAGTCAGTAATTCGGGAAGCTGTTTGTGGATCTGCGAAGAATCTTCTCGATGTGTTCCCATCATTGGTGTTACCGAACCCTGCTTTTGGTATGTCTACTAAAAGACCCATTTCGTCTTTGAATGCTTTTTGAATTTTTCTTTTCTCTCTTGTAGTACTTTTTTGTCTTCCTTTGTTTTTATTTGCCATTTCCTCAGAGTTAGTTTGTATGAGAGGTGTAGTAGTGACTCAAAGAATCTTATTCTCGCGTGGAGTATTGAAAGCCCAAATTTCAGTGCTTCAGGGTTGGCTTCCTTTTGTTTGTCCAATCTGTTGAAGTCTTTGGAGGTTAGCCCACAAATATAACATCGCATAGTAGACAAGTTATTGGTCGCCGCATTGCAGACTTTAGCGTCTACCATTGTTGGAAGCAGTATATAATTAATTTGAATTTTACCACTAGCTGTAGTTATTTCAGTTTTTTGCAAATTTTTTGCCTGACTTTCCACATATTGGATTTCGTCTTGCGTTACATCTTTAGTTTCGTGAATGAAACGAATTCGAATTCGTATCGGTCTACAATACCTCGGTGACGATGGCACTGGATTTTGCCATATAGTTTTTGTCTGCCCGTTAGTACAGCTTCGCAACCGTAAAGGAACAAGAGAACTTAAAAATATATTTGCATCACTATCCGTGTTATTTTCGAACTTTTGTTTATATTGGGACTGTCGCGATCCATCACAGCCCCATTTTATAAGAAGTTCGAAGTGTAATTTTTCCTCGTTTGAACAAGCTTCTATTACTTCTTGTAAATATTTGCACAAACGCAAAGAAGTGTGATCAAGTAGATCTTGCAATATAATTTCTGCACTTGTTTCGTATACTGTAATCGATTGCTCCCTTGGATAGCATTCTTTTTTCGCATTTTGTATTAACGAATAGCATGGATAAATGTTTTTATTTGCATTGTGTATGATTTCATATTGCCTTCGAGAAAAATCTCCCTCAACAAATATTGCCAAGGCCTCAGATGGAGTATGTTTGTTAATTTTTTTATTTATTTCTGCCGAAGAGATCGCCTTACGCAACTTTATAGCTCTGGTTGGTGTTAATGTAGCTTGTTTTATAATTCTGGAAACATCTTTATTTCCTTCAGCACGATGACTCATTTGAGCAGCATATGTAAGCTCTTCCGCAGGTACTTGTTCTCTCAAATGTTTTGTTTTCCTACGTTTTGTTCTCTCACTAGATTCGCCGAACTCTTTTGTTGGTCGTCCCGGTTTCATTGTAGTGCATTTCTTGAATTTATAGTTTAAATTGAGCATCTGCCCATTTTTGTTTGAACTCGGACTTAAAATAACTTAAGGTATGCTTTAACTGTCCAGCTTCAGAGCGTGGACAACTAGTTAACTCTAAAAGTCGATTTTCCAAAAAAAGACATTTTCTCGTCCATTTTTTTACTGGAACATTCTTGCATTATGTCGTATAATGACTTTTTGGTCATTTTTAGACATACGCTAGGATTTTCTGAAGAGAAAAGAAATCATATCTAAATCCAACAGAAAATTAATAAATTCATAAATATCATTAGGTTTAAGCCATTGGCATTGTTTATATAAGGTCTGTTTGCGGTAACAGTTTCAAACGGTTTGCAAACGGTTGGAAGGCTCGGCCAATACGATGCCTTGCTATACTATTCCCCTACTCACCTCGCACTACTACGTCTGGTCCAATATAAATCTGACTCCCAACCGTTGGAAACTGTTACCGCAAACAAAGCTATAGTAGTATAGTTAGTCAACGAATCGTTAGTAAGGGGCGAAGAAATCCAGCAGAATCAAATCCATACAGTTTTGCTTGGTTTAGAAATAACAATTTCTTGCGTTTCCATCTTTATTGGGGCTTTAAAAAATACGTAAATAAGTAAGCTTTCTTTTAGCAGGCTCATCAGGTTGTCTATCTTTTAGGGGTTACATTTCAATACGGCACTTGTGGTTGAAAAGCGTGACTCTGTAGTACGCTTCTCAAACATATATCTTGGTTGACAACCTAACCTTACCAATGATCCGTTGACCATAAGACTAAAGATTATACAAACAATGGTTTAAACCTATGAAAAACAAAATGGCGAAAAAATGCGGAACTTTTTCTTTATGGACTGTGCAAAGCAAACATCAAACTGTATGTTAATGTAAAAATAGTACCCCGGAAGTGCCCGGAGCATAGTCTTAGACACTTTTGTTTACAATTTTAACCGAAAAAATGTGTATACAATTGTTTTCAATAATAAAAATAAATATATTTATTGATAAATTTTAAACAAAACATGCCTAATATTAAATTACGTACCTTCCTCTTCCATCTGTATAAATCGTATTTACTCTATGAACGTATTAAAAACACTGAGGCAATTTGCACGGACAGTTTACTTATCGGGAAAAAAGAGTATCTCAACCACACACGACAAGTTTCGACTGGCGCGTACATCGCGAGATGTACACAACAAGATTGGAGGGTAGGGATATAACCTAGCGGCTATTTTACTGTTAGAAAAAGACAGCTATAAGACCGAAGAGCGTTGGAATTCACGCTGTGCTTCAGCACGATCTCTTGTAAGGAAAATGCAATATAAACAATGATTTTGTAATAAACTTTAAACATATGAATTATTAGGTAGCCTACAGTCTATATTTCATTATTCTAGCTCTTCTAATAACGGAATTGCTTGCACTGCATAATATACCTTTTTGTGGGTCAACCACTAATCCGATCATTTTACAAAAATTCACATTAATAATAATAATAATAATAATAATAATAATAATAATAATAATAATAATAATAATAATAATAATAATAATAATAATAATAATAATAATAATAATAATAATAATAATAATAATAATAATAATAATAATAATAATAATAATAATAATAATAATAATAATAATAATAATAATAATAATAATAATAATAATAATAATAATAATAATAATAATAATAATTTTTTTTTTTTTTTTTTTTTTTTTGCCCCAACGCCTCCTTCTCTCCCCCCAGACAGCCAGACACGCCCCTAGCAAGGCTCCACGGCATCGCGCCACCGTTGCAGGAGCGCCCCCGACAGCCCAGGGACCAAAAATATTCTTTTAATTCTTTAATTAGATTAAATCAAATCAGTAATTCTTATTCTTACAATTTCTCAACTTAAATATTAAATGTAATAATATCTCCTAACAAAAAAAATAACACAGCAATACTAGTAATAATAATGATCATACAATAATCTTTCTTAAAATGCAATTCTTCATTCTATCCCATAATCATCATCAATTCTCCTAATACTTTTGCAGATTAAATTACAATTGTAAACCTATTTCGTTACATACATAAATCCGAAATAAAATGTTTCTAACGTAAACGTAAACTATCAATTTCTTTCTTCACTCAGTTCACTAAGCCTACCGGCTTGTCAGTGAGGCGTTTTTCCTTCTTGTTTACTATGTATTTATACTTCTTTTTATCCTTTTGAAGTAGACCACTGCTGAGCAATCGCACCCCCCAACAACTTCAGACCTACAGGTAGCTCTCAAACAAAAAGCTCCTTACCTTCCTCTTTACTGCTCGAAGAGTATCGAGTTGTTGCAATTCTCTTGGCAGAGCATTCAGTACTTTCGGTATTAACGTTGCTCTGACTCTGTCACCGAATTTATTCAGAGTGGAGCTTTCCTTGTACTGTCGTCCGTTTCTTATGTTATAGTGTGTAATTCTTTTCACTTTCATATCATTGGAAAAATAATTCCTTGTAATTGTTCTAAATTTATACAAATCTTCGACCTTTAAAATTTGCAAGTCCTTGTAGTCTTTCTTTCTTGCCTCTCTCGAAGTTGTTATATTGGCAACGACTGCATTTTGTGCCCTTTCCAATTTCTCAATTAGGTATTTTGATGCACCTCCCCAGACTGTAATTCCATAGTTTAGCAGGGATTCAACGATTGCGTGGTACATCATCTTATTGGTTTTTTGATCTGTTATTTCGTGTAAGTCATGAAACCTCCCTGCCAAATGCTTGATTTTGTTTCTTAGTGAACCTATCTGTTCTTCCCAGGACATATGCTCATCAATAATAATTCCCAAGTACCGATGGTTCGCAACTCTCTCTATTATTCCTGTACAGACGTCTTTGTCTTCTTCATATCTTTCGTTGTGTAGACATTTATGATCGTGTATTTTTAAGGTCAACTCACATCCTATCTTCGCTTGCGGGGATCTGATGTGAACGAGCTTTGTTTTCCGCACATTGATGACCAACTCTTTATCATGACACCATTTTTGAAATATTCTCATCTCGCGCCTAAGACTTTCCATGGCCTTTTCATATTTTCTATGCGTTGCTATTATTACGATATCATCTGCAAACAAGAAATACATACAGCTTTCAAAGCATTTACCAATATCATTTACGTAGATAATGTAAATCAGCGGCCCAAGGATGCTTCCCTGTGCTACCCCTCTGTCTATTTTGTGTTTATCGCTTTCCTTTTCTCCTGTTTTCACCTGGTAGCATCTGTTGTCTAAGTAGTCCTCAAGCCACTTTCTAGCTATTCCTCTTATCCCTACTTTATCTAATGCTTCCATTATCTTGTTCCTATTGATCGTGTCAAAGGCTTTGCAGAAATCTATAAATGCGCAAAGCACGTGCAGTCTGCTATTTAGTTTTTCATGGATTGTGTCCGTGAATCGCTCTAAGAGATCGATTGTTCCAATTCCTTTCCGGAATCCATACTGATTGTTGTCTATGAGGTTGTTCTTTTCAAGAAAATTGACTAGTTTTTGGTGGATGTATCTCTCCATTATCTTGTCTATAGATGATAAAATTGAGATGGGTCTATAATTCTCGTAGCGGTTTTTAGCTCCTGTTTTAAAAATAGGCTTTACGATAGCTGTTTTTAATTCGTCTGGTATTTTTTCTTCATCCAACGTTAAATTTATCAATTGTTTTATTGGTTCTAGTACTATATCATCCGCAATCTTTAACAACTTTACACTTATTCCATCTGCTCCTGGAGCTTTATTTGTGTCCATAGTCTTGATTATCTCCTGTAATTCAGCGTTGTTTATATGTGGGATGTAAACAGTGTTGGGATGTGCATAGCCGTCAGAGTGAAATAATCTGTTTGGACAATTCAAAGCCAGGAGGTCCACTTGTTCCTTGAATGTCTTTGCGAAGTTGTTAGCTACTTCTCCTGGGGTTGCCTTAAACCGTCTCTCCCAGTCCACCTCCTCGCGTCTCCCTCGTCCACCCAGCAATTCGTTCAAAATCTTCCATGTTTCTTTCAAATTTCCGGCATGTTTTTCTATAATTGTTTTGTAGTATCTTATTTTTTCCTTTCTGATTTCCCTCGTTACCTCATTCCTCAATCTCTTATAGTCCTGCCTATGTTTTTTCCTCTCAGCTTCCGTGATGTTTGTTTGTCTGCACCTAGCGAACATCTGATCCCTCTCTTTCATTTTTTTAATTATAGCTGTTGTTATCCACGTCTTTATAGGTGTTTCCTTTCTCTTTATTTTACTTTTCCTCGTAGCCACCTCTTCTGCCTTGTGAATTGAGCCTTTCAAAGCTATAAATACTGCCTGTGGTGTGTTACAGGTAGGCATTGTGTCATCTAAAAGTTTTTGTAACTCCGATCTGAATTTTTTTGTATTTAAATCTTTTTTCCAGTACATTTTCTTGTCTTTCCTTCTAGATTCGCTTTGATTCTTTATCGCCCCACATACCATGTAGTGATCCGAGATTTTTATCCTAAATACCGCAGCTTTGTGTTCTTGCTTGCCTCTATAATAAATGTGATCGAGGCAAGCTCTTGTAACTTCATTTAGTCTGATTGCTTCTCTCGTATAGGTACCTATCTTTCTCATGAATCCCTCCCCATATAGTGCGTTTTCGTAATCTTCGCTAACTCTAGTCTGCCTGATTAAGTCGATATTAGTGTCTCCACATATTATAAATTCCCTCTCCTTGTGTTCTCTGATTAAATCAATCAGTTCGGTTGTAAATTCTTTAGGGTTCCCATCAGGTGGTCTATAGAGGAACAGGAAGGCCCTGTTTGAGGCTGCTGCTTCTCTGCACGCTCTTCCCGTTTTTATTAATATTCCTTCTGCATGCTTTAGTTTAATGTTTTCTTGTTCAAAGTCTACATCTTCTCTTATATATATCAACAATCCTCCGCCGGCACTATCATTTCTGCACAGATTCACTTTGTTAAAACCTGGTAGCCAATATTTTTCTTTTAAGGTCTCATATTCGTTTTTTGTTAATTTAATTTCGGAAAGAGTCAATATACTGATTTTATTACTAATGCTCTTTATTTGAGCGCAAAATTCGTCAAACTTTGTTTTGATTGAGTCAATGTTCAAGTATACATAAGTGAAACTATCAGCACCTACCTTGTTTATCCACGATGCTAGATCGTCTATATGTACCGACTCACTGTTTTTGATTATGTCCTCCTCTATGTAACTCACGTCCATCTTGCTTTGCTCACCTCCCAGCTACTTGATCCACTTACCAACACTTACTTCTTTATTTTCGCTATGTCTGACATCGAAGAGATTCTCAACACTTTTTCGCCATCGTTTCTTCTTGCCAGAATATTTCCATGATGCACCCACACAAACTTCCACTCTTCTCTCCCTGCTTGTTCCCTTGTATGCCACAGTAGCTTCTTTTGTTCTTGTGTAAGATATTCAAAGACTCTTGCTTTATTCCTTTCTTGTCCTTTGTTTCTCTCCTTGTATTCTTTTAATACCCTTATTTTGGTTGATTTAGTTTTGAATTGTACTACCAGCTGTGATTTGTCTTCATTGGAACGTGGCTTCCTTCTCAAGTAGGCCTCTTGGATTTCATCCGGATCAACTTTTATATTTAAATCATTCAACACTGCTTTAATTTGCTCTTCTGGTTCTTTGTTTACGTTTTTGTCTTCGATTTTTGTGTGAATCTCAATGTGGTTTTCGTAGATTTTTTTTTCTAGATAATAAACACGATTTTCCAATTGATCGATTCTTTCATCCTTTTCTTCACACTTTTCAATTAGTTTGTTGATTGTTTCTTCAAGTTTCTCTATTGTTTTGTTATTTAGTTTGCTCTGTTGTGAGTCTTCTTGTCTCCACTGTGTAATTTTTGATTCCAGCGATGATACTATACTCTTTAGGTCCGTTATCTCTTCCTTTATGTAGTCAGTGGGTCGCGCAGCAGTTGATTGCTCCAGCAAGTTGCTCACAGGGTCTACTCTCCGTTGTTTCTCCTCTTTATTTTGTCTGCAATTAATACACTTCCATAATCCCTTTTGTCTTTCACTTTTTGCTATCTAGGTATTCTCTGATACTGAGCACTGTGATGTTAGATGGAAGTTACTTTCACATTCGCCACAAACTGCATAATTTATATCTTGTGGGACGGCTTTTCCGCAATTTTTGCAATTTATTCTGACCATTTCACATCTATTTATCGATATTATATACTTCCGATGAAACTTTTGATGCGCCCTGTATGCTACACTCTCTGCATACACACCTGTAGGATGGCAGTTTTTCAATAATAATAAAATGGCAATAATAATAATAATAATAATAATAATAATAATAATAATAATAATAATAATAATAATAATAATAATAATAATAATAATAATAATAATAATAATAATAATAATAATAATAATAATAATAATAATAATAATAATAATAATAATAATAATAATAATAATAATAATAATAATAATAATAATAATAATAATAATAATAATAATAATAATAATAATAATAATAATAATAATAATAATAATAATAATAATAATAATAATAATAATAATAATAATAATAATAATAATAATAATAATAATAATAATAATAATAATAATAATAATAGTTGAAAGGCAGAACGTTGAAAAATTTTATGGCCCAATAATTAGAGCCATTTTGTGATCTCTTCAACCTCAGAAAAGGCTGGCGGTATTGCTCTCGCTCGCGAGTGTTATAATCGTGAATCGAATTCGATGTTATGAAACTGTCAGCATTTATTTTCGCGTACAATAAACATTCTAGTATATACGCTGACGGCAGAGTTGGTATACTAAGGCCACGGAAGAAGTGCCGGCAATCATCCTCATACCCTGCGCTGCACAACACTCTTAAACATCGACGCTGAACCGTAAAAATATCACCACTGTGGCATGAATGACCCCAATTAAACAATGCATATGTCATGACCGAGTGAAAGAAAGAGAAGTAAGCAATCCTGAGATATTTAAGTGACAACGATTCTCTTAGTACTCTCAAATAATATACCACTCTAGACAGCCTTTTTGTTACACAATCGATGTGATCCTCCCATCTCATCCCAGAGTCAAGAATGACACCCAAAAACTTTACTGTTTCAACCTCATTACTAATTAACGGATCTTGTCGCAATGTAAATAGCAATGATGTACACTTTTCCGGGTTAACTCGTAACTTATTAGACAAAAACCATTGTTTGATCTTTATGTCGGACAGGTCGACTGAGTTGCATAGCTGATCATGGTTTTCGCCACCCTCAACCATAGTGGTGTCGTCTACAAAGAGAACTAGCTTAGGGGAGGTAGTTGCATTAGTAGTTGCATAAGTAGTTGCATTAGTAGTTGCATTAGTAGTGGTTGGGTTAGTAGTTGCATTAGTAGTTGCATTAATAGTTGTATTAGTAGTTGCATTAGTAGTTATAGTAGTGGTTGCGTTAGTAGTTGCATTAGTAGTTGTATTAGTAGTTGCATTAGTAGTTGCCTTAATAGTTGCATTGGCAGTTGCCTTTGTAATTGCATTAATAATATCGCTAATAAATATTAGAAACGATAGCGGACCCAAAACTGAGCCCTGGGGGACACCATATTTGCACAATCTATTTGATGAAATTTTGCCATCGAACTTAACGTGTTGGTATCGATCGCTTAAATACGATCTCAACAACTGAATGCTTGATATGGAAAATCCATATTTGCTGAGCTTTTCTAACAGAATTTCATGTGCGACGCAATCAAAGGCCTTCGTGAGGTCATAGAATGTGGCAACCGAGTGATGACCCCGCTCAAAGTTGTTTAAGATTTCAGTAATAAGTGCATCTATAGCCATAGTAGTCGATTTGCCTTGTCTGAAACCGTACTGCGATTCAGTAAACATGCCATTTTTTTCAAAATGTAGATAAATTTGTTTCTTCAAAATTTTCTCAAATATTTTAGAAATGATAGGTGTCAAAGATATGGGCCTATAGTTATTACAGTCATGTGTGTTGCCTTTTTTGTGTATTGGAACCACTGTTGATATTTTGAGACTTTTAGGGAAGTAATTTTGTTCTATGCAAACGTTGAAAATATTAGTAAGAGGATAAACAAGCATGTTCTTTAATGTTTTTATTACTTTTACATTGATACCGTGGTAGTCCATGCCGAGTTTTTTAGTTCGACTATTGCATCTCGTATGACATTAAACGAAACGGTGTTAAATTCGAAATGATCATTTGCTGTTGTATTCAAGTAATGCCTTGGATTAATATCACATTTATTTAAATTTTCCATTATGTCCTGGGGAATATGCACAAAAAAGTTATTAAATTCCTCAGCTGTTGGCACAGTTTCAATGATAGGTTTTGTTTTCTGGGAGTTATGCCTGATAATCTTCCACAATGAAGCTGACTTATTTCCGCCGCGACTGATGTAACTATCATAAGCTGATCTTTTTGCCTCGGACAGTTTAGATCTGTACATACCTCTAAAGGACCTTAAATAATTTGGTGAAGAGAGACCTGGATATTTATTATTGAGAACGTTCATTGTACGCATTTGTTCTCTGATTGCATACAATTCATCATTGAACCAATTTACCAGTGGTTTATTTTTATATATTATCTTTGTTTTTAGAGGAAAACATGTATCCATAGCATCAGTTATTGTTTATATAAATTTATCAGCTTTTAAGTCAATATTCATCGACTTATCAAGGGTGAATGACCAATTTGCAGCTTCAAGAGCGTTATACAGCAAAAATAGGCCATAGTCAGTCAATGGTCGGCAAGAGATCTTTTCGCCACATGCTTTTTGCTGTAGACATTGAAACTCAGCCATCAAACCAGAATGGTCTGATGATAATGAATCGTCATTATGAATGCCATGAAGAAAGAGAGAATCCGTCACAAAAATATTGTCCAAACAAGCATTTTTTCGAGTATTTTCTTTATTTATTGGTTTCATTCCATAAGCCTTAAAAGTGTTGTTTAAAAGCATCGCGTTTGCATCGTGAGTGTTAAAGTGAACATTAAACATTGAAAGTTAACATTCGGCAGGTAGGTAAGTCTGTTTTTTAATTTGTTGAAATCTGTGCATTATTTCCGGAGTAATTAATTGCTAAAGTTAAACGAATGAAATTTACGGTGCAAAAAACAGCGCCAATTCTTCTTAATTTGGAAAAATTGGGGAAACGCCAACATATACAGCTTTATAAATTTTAAGAGTTGTAGCATATTAATCAATGACCGCATCAGAATTTTTTCGCCCATGGGTTTGCGAGAAAATCGACGCTAAAAAGGGCGGACATAATATATGGCCACGATAGTACGTTCTGGCAAAAATATAATAAAAAAATGCTATCAGTTTAGTTTAATAGCGACCGGTTGACTGTTTGTAAAGGTCCTTTTAGACGGTCATACCAGTTCTCAGTTCAGTTTCAGTCAAACTGTCAGTTTTTCCTATGTGTAAACATTAAACACTGAAAGGAGAACTGAAACGGAAACCGAGAACTGACGGGATGGATAGACCTATTTGTTTCATTTCAGTTCTTATAATTCCTAAATGTAAACAAGTGCGCGATGCCTCAGTCCGGTCACGTCAGTTCTCTTGAAAAGTTTGGAACAAAATTCATAATATCGTTATTGAATGTTTTCAAGAAAAACGCTCGGACATGCAAATTTTAACTTTTAAATAGCCACCTTTTGGCGTAAAATTTCATCTATGACGTCACCTGGTTCGGAGCGACGTCCATATTTTTTTGAAATGGCAACTTCAATCTTTTTGCTGTTTTTCAGTAGAACTCGTTATTGCTTAAATAACGATGTAAAATAATTGGTACCTTACATAACATTTTTTTTAAATAGCACATTTAGTTTAACAAATAAAAACTTAAATTTAATGGAAAAAATTAATATTGAACCAAAAAAACACAAAATTTAGCGCAAATGTTTAAATTCTTCTCTCCGGACTACAGCAAAGAATTTGTGCAGAATTGGAGCAAATTAATCTTGACAGTTTGGAACGCAGTGTACATTAAAAAGTGTTTACGCTCGTATTGGTTAATGCTAAATGGTTGGTGGAGAACAATTTGAACATTTGCGCTGAATTTTGTTGTTTTTTTTTTTGGGGTTCAGTAATAATTTTTTCCATTAAAATTAATCTTGACAGTTTGGAACGCAGTGTACATTAAAAAGTGTTTACGCTCGTATTGGTTAATGCTAAATGGTTGGTGGAGAACAATTTGAACATTTGCGCTGAATTTTGTTGTTTTTTTTTTTGGGGGTTCAGTAATAATTTTTTCCATTAAAATTAATCTTGACAGTTTGGAACGCAGTGTACATTAAAAAGTGTTTACGCTCGTATTGGTTAATGCTAAATGGTTGGTGGAGAACAATTTGAACATTTGCGCTGAATTTTGTTGTTTTTTTTGGGGTTCAGTAATAATTTTTTCAATTAAAATTAGGTTTTTATTTGTTAAACTAAATGTGCTATTAAAAAAAAAACAAAAAAGGTTATGTAAGGTAGCAATTATTTTACATCGTCATTTAAAGAATAACGAGTTCTACTGAAAAACAGCAAACAAATTGGGTTAGCAATGAAATTCTCCACATTATTGAAATAAACAGCGAAGAAAGACAGTAGTCGGATTTCAATAATTTATTAAATGTTCTTATGGTTACAGTGTTTTGGGGGTCAACCCGTCTTCAGACCAAGCTGGAAAGACAAATTATAAGTTATATACAGGAAAACACATATTAAAAGTACCGAACAGTGATAAGAGAGCAATGATTACCGTCAATTGCGTAAAATTCCGTCGAATGGTTGAGGTTATGGAATACATGTACACATGTACAGGAGATTTTGTTCGGACTGGTATTGTTGATCTACAATCGAATACAAACAGAAGAACAAACATTTACAGTCAAATAAAACAATGTAAAAGACATACCATACAGACACATTACTCAAACTTAATCAGTATAGCGACACGAACAAGGCACGTAGACGCACGTCAGCCATTTTCTGGCGTTTCGTGTACCGCTTCCAGTGTGGCGGGAGATTTAAAAAGTTTCAGGATTAAACGGTTAGAACCAATGTCTGTAATTTCATTGATTAGCAGGTCTGGTGTTCTACTGTGACATTTGAAAATCTCAAGCTCTTCCAGCAGATGCATCCGCTTAGATTTGTCGACTTGGTGGACAAGTTCAACGGAATCCTCGTTAATTGTATGCCCACATTCTTGGAGGACAAATTGGGGTTGTCATTTAAAAAAAATATGTATGACGTCATCGCTCCGAAATAGGTGACATCATAGATGAAATTTTTAAATTTTTACTTCATAAGGTGGCTATTTAAAAGTTAAAATTGACGTGTCTGAGCGTTTTTCTTGAAAATATTAAATAACGATATTATGAATTTTGTTCCGAACTTTATCAGTATGACCAAGGATCACGATTTTCTTGTCGACTTCATTGAAATTTATAAAACTTCATCGTGTTTGTGGCGCAAAACGGACCCACGCTATCACAATGCAAACATTAGGTAAGCTGCCTATACTCTCTTATAAAAAAACACCAGGAATATGCTAAAAAGACTACAAAGGCGATGGTAAAAACCAAAATTAATAGC